>CAJQZP010000103.1:1200000-1746958 GCA_907164705.1 Parnassius apollo | reverse complement strand
ACATTTTATTTAAAACATGGACAATAAAAAAGTACAGATTATTATAATATATGTTATCACACTGAGCTCGAAACTGCAGCTCAGTATCATGTTGACGAAGCTCAACGTCTTCTCTGTCGAATCCTCTCTTGTTCTAATTCTACAAATATCATTTGTTTGCTTATTATCGTTCTGTGTTCTTCTCACTTAAAAATAACATTATTCTGATGATCTGAATGTTTTGGGTTGACGGCGCGAAGTGGGTTGCCTATTGAGAACAGTTGGAGATTTCTTCGGTGTAGTAGATTTTAGTGCTGTTGTTGGGATCTGGGAGGTGTTAGGGATGTAGGTTGCGTTAGGAATCTAGGATTGGTTGGAGATAAGTACTGGATCCTTGCTGCAGCCAGGAGTGTTTTTAGTCTTCATCATCTGAAAAAGATCGATTGAAAAACTTAAACTTTTACGTAATTTTTTATATTCCTTTCATAGAAATTTAAAAAAATTTCATTTCCTTATTCTATCGTTGAAAATATTTAAAGGTTAAAAGATATAATGAATAACTTGAATTTTAAGTAATCATTATTATTTATTTAATTTTTTTAATCTTAATTTCAAATAAACAGTTAACATGCTAACACACAACTAATACTTAAATTATGAAATTATTATTATTAATTTTATTAAGTACAAATGTAGGTACTTACATCATGTGTAGTTGAAGACCATACCAATAGCAGGAATTTCAGGTGGTATAATCATTAAATCTGTATGTAGATCTGCAGGTATCACTGTTTTATTAATTTTGTATAGGTAACCAGTAATCACATAGGCTGTAAAATAATAAGTTATTAGTCTTACACTGAAGTTATTTATATTCAAATATACATATTTTTTCTGAATTATATATTTTCATTGAGAAAGTGTAAAATCATCATATTATCACGTTAAAATGAAAGTTTGTCAGTTGATTTCTACTAAAGTTCTATTTATTTTAAATCACCCTGTTCTCTTAGTATGTGAGAAATATTTTTAATGAATGCTATGAGCAGCTTTATTCATTTTGGCCACTTCTTTATTTAAATCACTCCACACTCCTTAAGAAAACCAAATAAAACGACAGTGAACTCAAAATTCATAAAATGAATTATGCATTTAAAACTTTAACTAAGCGCTCTTGATTTGTATTGAAGGTTTTAGAACAATAAAACTAGAACTTACTTTTCGCTACTTTTTTTCACTCCGAGACTTCGATTTCTTGGCTGTGGAGTTCTCTAAAAAGATTTTAATAATAAATCTAAATTACATAGCTCTTCGTACTTGAACTTGAATACACCACTGTAGTCCGTGCACTAATTCTGTGCTTTCTATTAATCACCATTCCCTAGAAATAAACAATAATCTTTGTTTAACAGAATGAATCAATATCAATAGATAATGAATACACAGACTGAAAAATAATCCACTCATGTTTTAATATAGTTACTTACTTTTACATGAAATCTACAATTATTGTAAACTGTGTGGCTAGTTCTTGACGACATCATTGTGAAATTCAGCAAAAATTAACTAAAACAAATCTAAAACACAAAATTATTAAAACAACACGAAGCGCGAAGTCAAATGTTTATCTTAAGAATGTCGCGTTCGGAAATCACAATTCATAAGACGTAAAACATGGTTTTATAAACATAAAAATGTTCCTCCGTAAATAATTATACAAGCAGTATTTTGTTAATTAACTGTTTTAAATTAATTAACCCACTATTATTAATAAGTTTCAATACTTTTTCTTATTTTTACACACAGTTAAAAACTCTACAACTAGAATAATATCAATTTATAAACGTATCATTCCTTTTCATTCGTTCGTTTTAATATTGAGTCACAAGGTTTGTTTACATATAGTTACAATATAGTATCGAGTACACGTGAGTAAGAGATAAGCGTTCGTGCTGCCGATGACTGTAGCCACAGTTTGGTAAAAGTTTTCGCTTAGTTGACGCGATACGAATTCTTGACGCAATTGTTTATTATTCGTGCTCGGGGTACTGATAACCCTACCGCCGCATCATTGTCGGTGTCGGGCACGGCGTTGGGGTCGGGCGCGGCCACTTCTGCCCCAACATCAGCAGCGGTTCTACTTCGACCATGTTGCACGGCTCCCTTTCTGGGGATGGTTTTCTGTAAATTCAAAATCCATTATAACGTTCAACGGAGTCACCATTTTAGAGGTATATATTGAAATGATAATATACAAAATATTATGAAAATTACCGAGCTGGTCCCTTTCTCGGAGGCGCATCAGGTAAGAAGACTCGCTTTAAGCGGGCACACGTTTCTCTTTCTACAAGCTCATTGTCCACTGCTGCCGGCAGAGCTGTTTTTGAGCTCTCAATTGTATCAGCTCTGTATTGTAAAAAGTCCATCTACGAGGGCGGCACTGAAAATTTCGGGAATCAAGGAAGTGACACAACATTACTATTTAAAAATGTATTCATTGGTTTTCGAAGTATTCCCCGCGAAATTTGACACATTTTTCCATACGATGGAACCAATCATTGAAGCAACCATTCCATTCGGAAGTTTGGGTCTCCAAAATGGTTTTGTAGGCGTCCACAGCTTCTTCAGGTGATGAAAATCTCTGTCCACGCGATTTATTCTTTATTTTAGGGAAAGTATAGAAATCATTAGGGCTTAGGTCAGGGCTGTACGGCGGATGGTCTAATATTTCTATGTTTTCTTGCTCTAAAAACTCTTTTGTTCTGTGTGCGGTGTGAGAACTCGCATTGTCGTGATGGAGGATGATGCGGCGGTTGCAGTTCTCTTTACGGAGTTCAGAAACGACCTGTGGCAAACAAATGCTAGCATACCATTCTGCATTAACCGTTCTTTGCCCCTCAAGAGGAATAGTCGTAACATGGCCGGTTTTGGAGACAAACGTGGCCACCATTTTTTTTGCAGCACTCCGTGAACGAACAATTTTTGTTGGCTTAGACCCATTTTCGAACACCCAAACTCGTGACTGTTTTCTTGTTTCGGGTTCGTACGCGTATATCCAGGATTTGTCATCTGATACGATGTTGTATACAGCATATGAGGATCCTGCGTGGAATCTTTCGAGAGTTCTGACGCACCAAGTAACGCAAACCGCTTTTGCTCTTCACAGAGCGAATGCGGTATCCATCGGGAAAACAACTTTTTTACACCTAATTGTTCATGCAAGATTATTTGTATTTGACTTATGCCAATGTCTAAAGTTGCCTGAATTTCGCGGATGTCACATGTCGATCTTCCTCATCAGCAGTCATTACAATAGTATTTGATGATCTGTCTCTCCTAAAAACCTGATAACGGTCATCAAAAATTTCGCTGTCATATATGCCATCGTTGAGTCAAGTCTCCATTAATACAATCAAATAAATCAAAATCATTGACACTAACTTCAAGAAAAATGTCGTTTAATTTTGTTCGCATGCCGCGAATATTTTGATAATAAATGCAAAAATTGAACTTTAATACTAAAAGCACCAATCACTTTTTTGAAATAGTAATATCTAATACTAATTAAACTAAAGACTAAAAAATCCTGATGCAATACCAACTTTGCTGGGTGTTCATCGTCCTTTCTAAGAAAGATTTTTCCACTTCTCACCCATACATATTTGAATTTGTGTTCTTTGACCCATATTCTTGTTATTGCGTGGAGTGATTTATTAGCTTGTGTTAGATGCTCGGAGATGTAGACCGGTGACTTCTTGTTACCATAACCTAGTAGCTTTGTGTTTTACTTTTCATTGGAATGGAATCTTTTGTACTTATATACAGCTGCAAGTAGATTGTCTCGTTTCAGCTTATTAACGAGTCTGAGTACAACTGTTTTAGGCAAGTTTTTTTATATTTTTTTAAATGAATATTAGCAATGCTACAAACATTACTAATATTCCCCTTAACCACTCGTGGTAAGCTTAAATTGCTCGTGTTACGAGTGGTTCACGCCAGTAGTCGAATGGCGGATTCGAACCCACGACCTTTTTGAGTTCGCGGTCCACGCCCTGCCATTAGGCTACTGTCGCTTCAATGTCTTGTTTTGCTTTCGTACACGATTACAAGATAAAAAATCAGTTTCAGAAAAAGAAAAACCTATGACTTTGCCAATTTGCATCACTGCGTTAATCAGGTTTTCTTGTTTATGCTCTAGAAGACAGTGGATTTCTATGTTATTCTGCCGGGAATCTTGTTCCATTACTGACAATCTTGATTCTAGGTCTTTAACTTTGCGTTGGAGCAATTCACTTTCAGATAATTGATAGAATCAGGCGTTACTTTGCGGAAATCCATTATAATAAAAATATACTTCCCGCCCTCCCTCAATTGCATGCACTAACTCCGTCACCACTACTTCCAACACCACTATTCCAGGTAAGACACACCATCGACGATAATACGACACGTGTTCCGCCTCTACACGAGGCATCCTCAGGTGATGTAGACTACGGCGGTTGACCGTTAAGAGAGCGGCGAGCCGAAACGGCTGCTATTTATATAGCACGCGTCACGTAAAAAGAACGCTGGAAGAAAGTGGTGGGAGTGTGTTTGCGCATGGGTACAGTCTCGCACAAAAGTTATGTGCCTATTAATTTATTTTTTAACTAGGCTTTCGCTCGCGGGTCGTGGCTTCCTACCTATATATTTGTTATTCTTATTAGTTATAACATTGAAAAATATATTAGATAAAATATCAATAAAATGAATTAAAAACGTGTTTGAATTATGTATTATAGAATGTTTAATCTAAATAAAATTAAAGTAATGTTGAAACTCCTTCCATTAAGTCATCATGCGTGACGTGAAAACCAGATGAGGACGCGGTGTTGGTGCTAGAAGTGGCCATTTCATCGTCGTCGCTGTCGTCACTCGGGCTTCCATCCTCATCTGAGTCGGAATCATGATCCCCTATGTGGATAGCAAATGTTTCTGTCATCATGTCCACCACATGATCGCTTTTACAGTAATCAGCCTCTATTTCTTTTACCTTCGTGCATAGCTTCCCCCATTCTGTTGCTCCCATTAAATTTACTTTTTCATGAATCAACTCAGTTATACGTGTCAGGTTCCAAGTTACATTTTTACAGGCAACATAAATTTTTATTTGGGACCAGGCCATTTCAATAGGATTTAGGTCCGGGTGATATGGGGGCAAACGAAGTACAGAATGTCCTGCTTCGTTCAAAATAGCATCGATATTAAATTTCTTAAATTTATCTTTGCATTTTTTTATTAAGTTGTACAACTCCGGCTTTAGCATGGTCTCTTCAAATTCAATACCTTTTTGACGAAGCCAGGTTTGCATGTCTGCTTTCTTTGAATTGGACGTTGGTGCAGCATCGAATTGTTTATTGTGGTACGATGCATTATCGACTACCACGACTGAATTAGGCGGTAAATTTGGTATCAGTTGAGTACGGAGCCACCGCTCGTAATTTTCAGAATTCATATTGTCATGGTAGTCGCCGCTTTTTTGTACCGGCTTTAAACGTCAGTAAAGCATTCGGCACAAAACCTGCATCGCCACCCGCATGCACTATGACTAAGCGGCTACCTATAGATACAGGTTTTTTTATGCCCTTGGTGGAACCGTCTGTCCAAGCATGGTGAGACGCATGGGAACTATCGACGTATGATTCGTCAGTGTAAATGATAGGTCTTACTTCCTCTCTATATTTTTTAATCTTTCTCAGATATTCAATTCTTTGAAATCGAATTTGTGACTGCTCAATTAAGATTTTTCTATTGGTTTCCGTTTTTTTTTTCCATTTAAAACCCAAGTTTTTCAATACTCGCCTGAGACTTGCTGCAGATCCTTGGAAATGTATGTCATCCTGTAACTTCCTTTGCAACTTGCCTATGGTAGGCAATTCTTTTTCAGTAACGTGAAAATTATGGATCATTCTTTTTATAACACCCTGGTCAAAGCTGTCAATGTCTGTTATTGGTTTTGTTTTTTTCTTTTATTTTTGCCGGGAGTTCGGAAAACAGTAAGAAATTCCGAATCTTTTGAACCCTTTACTATTCGTCTAACTGTCGACTTGGAACATTTTGTTGCCTCTGCGGTCCGTTTCATATATTGTTTTAAATTATTAACTACATTATTATCAGCTTCCCTCTTCATAAAACAGTATACGTCATAAATCATTTTTCTCTCTTCTCTATGTAAAACCATTTCGTAATTTAAAACTTTTGTGCGCGATGGTATTTTTAAAAGGAACGTAACGTGGATACTACACGGGAAGCAAAGCTCAACTGATGAACCAATAGTGCATCGGTAAACATGCGGCGCGTGGCTCACCCGCCCCGCGCCCTACCTCATACCACCAAGTAGACCGATAAATCGCCTATGCGCAGCTTGACCGCCAGCGTTCTTTTTACGTGACGCGTACTATACACGCCGACACAACCGCTCCCCACCAAAGTAACGAGTGACCGCGCCGAGCGAGTTGTTATATCACGCTTTGCTATTATTAGTAGGATTCGCTTAGCAAGCATATTTAACAATTAAAATCCATCACCATGAAGCATTAGATATTTAAAAAAAAACAGTAATATATGTGCTTGTTTAATTATTATTGTTAGTAAAATTAGCGAATTTCGTTATTTGGGACACCTAAAACAAAGCAAAGAATGTTGGTAAAGCGGCCATGTCCCTAAAAATGAGACACCTAACTTTTAGCATAACAATCCTATAAATTTGCTTATTTTATCGGGTAAAAAAATATAAAAAAAACTATTCTGCTTACAAAGTTTTTTACAGATATTTTAATTTTTTTTCATAAATATAAAAATATAATTCGTTTAAAGTTTAAAAGTTTAAAGATTGTTTTAAAAATTAACGCCGAAAAATATTAATAAAAAAGTGTTTTGAATGCACTGTGCACCTTTTTAATAGAAAATAATAAATAACGTGATAACAGATTGGTAACATTAGCAAAAATTAAACATTTTGTGGTAAAAATAAAAAAATCACGATTTTTGTCAGTTATTTCAAGTTTAAAAAACTCACATATTAACATAATCTTTTGTAACTAATAATGTCTTAAACCTATTTTATCGGCTACAAAATGATACCAAAATGACATATCTAAGTTGAATTGTTTGGGAGCTACTGTTTCTTAAAAATGACGGTCCTTTTAGCGACAGGGGAAGCCGATAAAAATTATTTTTCTATGGTCAGGGTAATGGCAAATGACCCTAAATTACTAAAAGAAAACTAGAAGTGATTTTGATTAAAAAAAAAAACATTCTTATGTTAATACTCTTATTTTAACACAAGTTTGTACTCAAAATGTCCTCCTCCATATGCCATACAAGCAGTTGCGCGAAGGGCTACTTGCTTTGTTGCTCGTCGCAACATAACGTGATCTGCGCGTAATTCTTCGGCGGTCACGTTAATTCGTTGAAGAAGTTTCTCACGGGTGCTCACTTCATGACTCTCACACTCACAAGAAAAAATCCAGTGGGGTGAGCGTGCCGGCCACGCTACTGGTCCATTGCGTCTAATTCATTTTGGTAAATGCATATTTAAATGTTCCTTAACATTTCTTGCAAAGTGGGTTGGTGCGCCATCCATTTGAAGCCACATACGTCAGGGATAAGATACTGGTAAATCCATCAACAAATCTGGTAATTGCCTTTGTAAGAAATTTAAAAGTCTCGAGCGTTCAAATTCGGTGGAATTTCAACAGGGCCAATTAGCTGGTCGTCGATTAAGGCAGCTCAGGTATTAATAGAAAACTCATGTGAAATGAAGCCGGCCTAATAAGATTAGTGGGTTATTCCGCGGCCCACTTGTGGAGATTTCTAAAATGCGTAATGCCTGTTCGTGTGAGTTTGGCCTCGTCTGTCCACATAATACGTTGCAGAAAAAATAGGTCTCTTCAGAACTGGCGTAAAATCCATGTCGAGAAGACGGATCTTGCCGCATAATCAGGTTCCCTGATATCTTGCACCTTTGTGAAGTGATAGGGATGCAGCCCTTCTCTATTCAGGATTCTCCAAACAGATGACTGCAACATATCTAAAAATAGAAATGTAATTAAATAGTTTGACTTTTCAGTTTTTTTGATAATTTTGTCGTGTGGAAATAAAGGGTTTTTAATATTATCTAGGCGCACAGCGATGCGACGAGTACTTGTTCGTGGGTCTTGTTCAATTTCTGCTAAAACTTGTTCTTCATATTCCGCAGAAATAAGCATAACTTGTTCAGGAGCCAGTTGATGTAGGTCATGTTGACGAATGTAAATGAACGTTAAATAAACGTGCGATAATTTGATACTTGCCGATTGGGGTTTCTGTTACGATACTCCCTGACGGCAGCTTCAGCATTTCCATCTCACAGGCAATAAACATAATGGATGTCGACGATATGTTCATTTGGATATAAGACGCGTGACATTTTAGCACTACGTAGCTTAACACAAGGAACACAAAGGTATGATTACAACACACTTAATCTCTACCAAAGCAAGCAGACAATTGGTGGCTGGTTTAGTTTTTTTTATCGCCTTCCTCTGTCGCTAAAGGGGTCGCTACCTGCTCTCCGTATTCCATAGTACTTGCTCGAGGGTCGTTGTCAATCAACAATAGCTCCTAAACAAATCAACATAGTGATGTGATTTTGGTGAGATTGCATATGTAGTGTTCCACAGAGACCATGTATCATATTTTTTTAACAATTACTTAATACGAAATAGGATCTTTAACCGGTGTTTGGGATCTCTGCCTTTATAACGTCATCCATTCGACTTGAATGAATATTTTCTTTGAACCAAATCAAGTTATGTGAGTGCGGCAAACCTCTTTTTTGCCATTATATTGAGTACATCCGACTAATAACATCTCCACTTGACTGCCTCGTTGGTCTTGTGGTTGTAGTAGTGCGACTGCTGATTATGAGGTCCTGGGTTCGAATCTCGGGTCGAACCAAAAAATCAGTTATTCAGTAGCTGCCCGGAGTCAGGAAGTTGGCGGTGTCTCACCCCCGTACCTCGGAAAGCACGTAAAAAGCCGTTGGTCCTGCGCCTGACCTCACACCGGTCGTGTCGGTTTACCGTCCCATCGGACTACAAGAGTGATGGTATGGAGAGTGCACCTGTGCTTGCGCATCCACTTGGGCAGTATAATCTAATCCTGCGCCGAAGGCTAGTGTCCATTGAGGCAGGCCGCCGTGACCGGAATTCGGTCTGGAGGACAATATTATTATCTGGTCATTATATCTTTTACCTACTTACTACTTTTTATTACCAGGCAGGCTATAAGAATATAAAAGTAATATAAATGTTAATTTTGTTAGAATATACGTGGATCACATACATATAATAGATAGATAGACAATCTATTATCGCACATACCAAAACATAAAATAACAGAAAAAAATAGAAAATGTTAAAAGGTAGATTAATGGCCTTATCACTGAAATATTTATAATATCAAAAAGTACATAAAATAAATGTAAAAAAGTGCCCAAATACATAAAAGACACTCACGCTTGTCACCCAGTTATGTATATAAGTACAATAATATAAAGCGACTGCCTCGTTGGTCTAGTAGTTGTAGTAGTGCGATTGCTGATCATGAGGTCCTGTGTTCGAATCCCAGGTCGGGCCAAAAATCAATTATTGAGTTTTCTGTGAAGAAATTCTCAGTAGCTGCCCGGAGTCAGAAAGTTGGCGGTGTCTCACCCCCGTGCCTCAGAAAGCACGTAAAGCCGTTGGTCCTGCGTCTGATCTCTCTACGGTCGTGTCGGTTTACCGTCCCATCGGATTATGAGAGTGAGGGAATAGAGAGTGCACCTGTGCTTGTGCATACACTTGGGTACTATAATCATGTCTTGCGCCGATGGCAAACCTCCGTTGAGGCAGGCCGCCGTGGCCGAAATTCGGTCTGGAGGACATTATTATTATTATAAGTACAATATGTGTAAATGTAATTTCAAATTTGCAGATTCAGTCCGGAATGTACAGAAGAGCTAACAACGTTGTTGTGCACCGACAAAATATATGAGAATATACCAAAGCACATGCGTGTGAAACCTGGCATGGTCAACATGCAGTGGAAAATTGATATTTCACTGTGGTACGTTCATTTGCTTTCATATTGTTCATCATACATTTTGTCTCTAGGTGTTTTACCTCTGGCGTAAATGAGATGGTCATACCACCCTCTTTGGGTCTATGAGAAACCAAAAATGTTTATGGCATATCTCATAGCCGTATCTTACGACACCCACGGAACGAAATTTATAGCTACGCTGCAGCTATATTATGGTTGTAGCACGAATGGGTCGGCTCGACTGGGGTAAGACCACGCTTGCACAGAATGTCAACGTTAAATAGCAGTATAATGCTGCTTGTGTTTTGTATGGTGAGTGAATATTACTGGAGACTTTTTAGTGGAAACAAGGCATTCAAGAGTGACAATGCATCTGTATTTTGATTCTTATTCGAGGATGGATGTAGGTGTCTATGAAACACAGCATCCAGTTACCATCAGGTGAACTGATTGCCCGTTTAATTCCATTATTTAGGGTGTTCTAACGCAGATGTTAATTCGCCACCTACCCACCTCTGGCTAGCAAAATATATACAGAATATATTTCAGAGATGATGAAAAAAAAACAAAAGTGACTAACGGACTTACAAGTGTAGTTCACCTATGCCAGGTAAGTGGCAACTGCTGCTGACTGCCTGCTGAACATGTATCTAATGAAAGAAGGCTATGGATATTGAAATATCATATGGAATGCCTCTCAGTCTGTAATTATACTGGCTTCCTTAAGCTAAAAACTGCTGTTTGGCAGTAGACAAAGACGGTGGTGCCTATACAGACTAAATTCTATTCGGAAAAGGAGCTCTAGTCTAGTCTAGTCTTTGGTTTCAGGTTTTGACTAAATTGATTAGCTTAGTTTACTACTAAGGCTGCTTACTTCCTCTTGTTACTAGTTCAGAAGAGTGGCAAAAAATTCTATCTATTTAAGGTGTGTACGTGACATTCGAGCTCACAGTCCACCTTAGTATGTGGATGGTGTGGCGAATAGACATTCACATCTATCGTCGATCAAGAATTTAAATGCGGATGCATTGTCAACATTCTCGACTCATCATAGGAAACAGCAGCATTTTGCTGCTATTTCACAATGGAATTCTGTGCGAGCGTTTCCTACCTCGGTAGAGCTTGAACCATGTGATAAATCTGCAATTTAAAATTGTAATTTTTATTTTTAGTTTTGTTAGTATTAAGATATCATAGTATAGTATCTATCAACGATTATGATACAGTGGTAAATTAAAGTTGGTAAAAACTTACTTCGCTTATATCCGCTTAGTGAAACATTATATACTATTACTTTTTTACTAATCTGAATATAATGGATTTCCTCCAAGTTACATCTGATTCTATTAATTACAATACAGTGGTCTTAAACTCTAACATAAAATAATTTAAAACTTTAAAATTAAATAAATCATAATTTAATTTTAATATTTTAGACAATATATCCTAACCGTTGTTAGGTCATAGCACCCCTACAATCCCTCGACCTAACGGTTAGAATACAATGTTTTAACCTTAAGAAGAAGTAAAAGTTATCTCCATAAACCAAATCTGTCTGTATTTGTTATTTGCACGAATGTTCGCCCTGGTTTGGTTTAAACTCTGACTCCGTCAACTCGATAGACAGGTACTTCTGACAGTTATGACGCGGTCGCTATGAAATGTTCTAATTTCCTAATAGCTTACTCAGAAATTTTAAATTTTCAGCCAAAACAATATTCAGGCAGAAAACGCGAATCATGAGAGGTGCAAAGAAATACTGCAAAGAGACACTCATATCATTCTAACGTTCCAACTGACAGACGGAAAAACAATTACGTATAGATTGTCTATTGCTAAATTTCACGAGTTGAGGTATACAATTGCGAGTGCGTTGAAATCCATGATTGTGTTGGAGAAGAGGAAATGTATGAGCCGTGATTGACAAAATATTTTTTCTTGTTAATATTTATTTCAATAATGTTGCTCATAGTTTTTAAAGGTGCCAATACTAGTTACGTAATAGTATATCGATTAAATCGATATTTATATCGTTTTGTCAATTGTTGTCAAAAGTATAAGACGTAGAAAACCTAATTGTTAAATGCGGCATAGTTTTACATTCGATTACGTTATATTATTTCTTATCTATTAAGTTGTTAAAACTTTTGATATTTTTACCATTTCATCCATTACAGCCTATCACAAGCCCACTGCTGGACATAGGCCTAAGGAATCCCACAAAGCGTGGGCCTGAGCCATCTGTATCCACTTCCTGCATATCTTATCATATCGTCAATCCATATTGTGGGGGTGCCCTATGCCTACCGGTACCGGTTCATCTTCGAGTTATGTGGCCGCCCTATTGCCACTTCAGCTGGCTAAACCGTTGGCCTATTTCGATTACTCTGGCCATAGTACTAATTCGAATATCCACGTTTTTAAGTCACCCCGAGCTTATGCTCGGGTTATCCTTCTCCATAACTCCCTGAACTCATCTCAGATCAATACGACATCCCTGGCAACACGCACTGGTTGTGCAATTGTGTTTTCAAGTTTTGAGGTATACCTGATGAGGCGTAATCTCCCGAACGCTACCCAGTCGGGTTGAATCTGTCAATTGACCTCTCAGTAGAAGTTAGACTTATTCTTACTGATCTGTTGATGTAATTTCAACAAATAATTTCAACTAATCGCATTCAAATAGTAACTGCAGCAAACAATCTTGTTAATATCTGAGAGATTACTCCCATATTTGAAATGATGTCAATCTTAGATTATTTATTTAATATTTTTTTCTTTCCACTTTTACAAGGAGTTTTGAGTTAATTTTGTAGAATAATGCACTCATTGAATTTATTGAATTCAATAGGAATTATTGTGGATAAAATGATGGTAATGTCTATGTTACGGCTTAAAGCAGAAGTGCGGGTACACTTAGATTTAGCTGGCTACAACTTGTTGCAGCCAAATGCGGTGCCCCTTCTTCGCCTGGGCAGGATCTATTAATGTGGCGGTTGTTGGATTTAAGATAATCAAATTATTGATATTCCGGGGTTTTTTTCCACAAAAAATCGCATGAGATGTATCCTAGATCACTCCTGGCATTGCTATCTATCTGTTCGTGAAGTTTCATTACAATCGATTCAACGGTTCTGAAGATTAGCGCGGACGGACAGAGAGACAGCCAAAAATTTAAACTGGTTATTCATGTCCTAATGCTCATCTCAACTCAATATACCTGAGTCAGTTACTGCGATATTACTTTAATTTTATTTGTGTATCATATATATATATATATATATATATATATATATATATATATATATATATATATATATATATATATATATATATATATATGTATATTAGCCATCAAAAAAATCAGCCCACCTGCGTTTTTGCCGAAAATAGCGTTTTTCTAAAGCAGAACCAATCAAAACGTTTAAGTACTGAAAAAAATTCATTATCATTATCAAAAAAAAAAAATCGACCCACCCATATTTTGTTTGAAATTTATCGATTGTTTCACTTAAAAGCTGTTTCACACATTTGTTTTTTATTTTGAGGGTCGGATATGATGTTTGACACCTTGATTGTCGTAAATCTTATTGCACTTAAAGGGACTTTACAATTTTTTATACAGAAATACTGTTGAGTGCTGATTTCGTTGTTTTACGTCAGAACAAATTCGAACCGTTATTTCAGTCCGACACAGACTTTAGTAGCGATTTCTCGTTAATAACGATAAGTTTATTTACTGAGGCTGTAGCTTTGATTACTTTGTCTAAAAATAATGGACACTACTGAAGCTGAGGCGGCCCAAGTTGTGGCTTTGCTGCAACAAGGCTTAAGTCAACGTGTCGTGGCCAGGAGGTCAAATCTGAGCCGTTCTGCAGTGCGACGAGTTTACCAAAGGTTTCTTCAGCTTCTGGAGACTGTGCAGTATCGGAGAAGATCTGGATCTGGAAGACATAGGGTGACAACTCAATATGACCGATTTATAGTGTTATCAGCTCTACGAAATCGGCACCTATCTGGTGTTGATCGCCAGCGACGCTTACGTGAAGATCGAGGTGTGAAAGAAGACTGTGAGCAGAATTTAACACATTCAGTGCCACCGACTCGCCCGGAGAGTTCACGTAAATCTTATTCCAGTGCCGACGACTCGTCTGGCGAGTTCAGTGTTTTTCACTAATATTTCCAAAATGCATCCGTATTTTCTGCTTAAAATTATAGTTTAGACTAAATATATGCTAAACTAAAGATTTACGTGGTGGTTCGGGTGTGGAGACCCCGTTTAAATTTGAAAGGAAACAAACTATTCTGCAATGCCTTGAACTCGCTAGGCGAGTTCCCTGACATAGATCCTCAACCTTTGACATGTTAGACAACGACGTGAACATAGTAGCATGGACTACCTACATACTTGTGATATGGAACTAATATACAAAAAATTAGTTTCATTAGAATAATTAGGATCGCGCTAAATGGAAGTCCGTAGTCTCTGCCTACCTCTCTGGGTGACAGGCGTGAGTGTTTATGCGTTACTTATCGCAAGTCACTCTTGTTTGATTACGTATTGATATACCACCAGTTTGGAATAAAGAATCTGTCCTAGGAAGAACTATCAAGATATTATTTTTTTTAAACAAGCTTTAGAAATACAAAGTTATTGTAATATTTGAGAAATATATTCTTAATATATATTGATAAAGTATTCATTAATAAACATTCATAGATTCTTTCGTGTTTCAATCATTATATAAGTATAACTTTTTAATCTCAGTTATCAGACCTTAATTAATTTTAATTTAAATTTTACAAAAACACTAGGGGTAGGGCAGACAAGACTACGTGGAGTCGGGGTGTGCTAATTCGGTTTTAGAACCGATTCGACCTATTTTATCTATAAAGTCTAGTTGCTCTCTCTACTAGCTCTGCTACTAGAGTGGTGAATGAAATAATGTAATGTGAATTGTTATAATTTTGTTTTCTGATAAACCTCTTGACTGCTCTCCACTGCAACTCAATTTGTTGTATATAAGTCCCATCTCCATCCACAAATGGATTGACTGGGTCTGAGTGATTAACTTTTTTATGAGTGTATCTGTGTTAAAAAAACAGACATAATATTTGCGTTTCGTTATATGTAAGTTAATTAATCAAAATCAAGTACCGGATGTCTAGCCAACTCGATATAAACTCAAAACTTGTAACTCTCGATATCTCGAAAAATAAAGATTTCCGGCATAAAAAGCAGCTAAATGGTAATCAATAGCATCATTGCCTGTCAACTAAAGCTAAAATAGTCACTTAAATCGTGCAGCAGATTACTAAAGCCGACCCAAAATAATACATTTTAATCTGATACCATATTCTTAAAACTGAAACCCCGTATTAAATTATTTCAGGGTAAAATTGTCTATTCACAAGTATTGCAAATTCAAAATATAACCTTAACAATAACCACAATTTAAAAGGTTGACAACCACTGCTCAAATTACGAAATAA
This sequence comes from Parnassius apollo, assembly GCA_907164705.1. Classification (NCBI taxonomy): domain Eukaryota; kingdom Metazoa; phylum Arthropoda; class Insecta; order Lepidoptera; family Papilionidae; genus Parnassius; species Parnassius apollo. The sequence continues at coordinate 1,731,382 of CAJQZP010000103.1, read as the reverse complement.
ACTTACCTTTTATTTTATCCAAAGAGTTTTTTGCCATTTTTACAAGCCGAATAGTCCGGAAACACTTTTTAATTGCGTAAACACGTTAAGTACACTGTGACGGCCACAAAAATTACAAAACATAGAATTTACCCTTACGTAGTGCCAGTGAACTCGCGTGGCGAGTCGATCAATTTATATTGCAGTGCCGGCGACTCGCCTAGCGAGTCAACCGTAAAATGTAGGCGGAATCCGAGAAGACATCATGAAAATCGTAGGGGTGATGAATGTGTTAAGACCTCACAAGCCAGCAACAAGACCACAATTGACAACAGCTCATCGACAAGCCAGACTTTAATTTTCGCATAACCATATCAACTGGACTATAGGCCAATGGGAGTCAGTTCTTTTTAGTGATGAGAGTCGAATGACTTTATACGGTTCCGACGGACGCCGTAATGTCATGCGACGACCAGTGTTGCATAAAAGAATCTGTCAGTTATGGTGGAGGCTCTGTAATGTTTTGGGCTGGGATATCTTTGACTGGACGCACTGAGCTGGTTTTCATACGAAGAGGTGCTTCAACTGCAGCACGCTACATCACAGAGATCTTAGAAGACCATGTGGTGCCATACGCCGCCTATATTGGAGAGACCTTTGAATTAATGCATGATAATGCACGACCACACGTAGCGCGCATCACAACCGATTACCTTGAAGAGGTCGGCGTTCGGGTTATGTCGTGGCCAGCAAGAAGCCCTGATCCCAACCCTATGGATCACATGTGGGACACCCTAAAATAACAAAGGTTAGAGCCCGTAATCCAGTCCCTACAACATTAGGAGACCTTGAAACCGCCATTAGGGAAAAATGGAACCGAATCCCTCAAGAGACCATCAAAATCTTGATAAGGTCATTAAAACGGCGAATGCAGGCTGTCATTCGAGTAAGAGTAGGCAATATTCAATATTAAATTGCAATAATTGTGTACATAAAATTCAATACATAAACACTAGAGTTTTTATTGAAAATTAATAAATATATATATCCTCCTGGCCACGACACGTTGACTTAAGCCTTGTTGCAGCAAAGCCACAACTTGGGCCGCCTCAGCTTCAGTAGTGTCCATTATTTTTAGACAAAGTAATCAAAGCTACAGCCTCAGTAAATAAACTTATCGTTATTAACGAGAAATCTCTACTAAAGTCTGTGTCGGACTGAAATAACGGTTCGAATTTGTTCTGACGTAAAACAACGAAATCAGCACTCAACAGTACTTCTGTATAAAAAATTGTAAAGTCCCTTTAAGTGCAATAAGATTTACGACAATCAAGGTGTCAAACATCATATCCGACCCTCAAAATAAAAAACAAATGTGTGAAACAGCTTTTAAGTGAAACAATCGATAAATTTCAAACAAAATATGGGTGGGTCGATTTTTTTTGATAATGATAATGAATTTTTTTTGAAAACGTTAGCTGAAGTGATAGTTATTTTATACGTGGTACTGTTGTGTTTCGTATGGCGAGTGTAGAGAACCGGAGACCCTTTTTACTTGAAACGAGGCATTCCATCTTATTCCTCACGGGTGACAAAGCTTCTGCATTTTGTTTTGTAATTGAGGATAGATGTAGATGTCTATGGGCCGTAGCAACCACTTACCATCAGGTGGACTGTGTGCTCGTATGTCACCATATCCTATAAAAAATATTATTCGGAATTTACTAGACCTGGTTTTAATCTAAAGTAAGCGGCCAAATCTAGTTTTAGCCATGAATAAATCGAATACACTTGAGTTTAACCAACCGATATCGCCTGTAGTTGTAGCCAGCTAAACCTAAGAGTTACCTGCACTTTGGCTTAAGTCGTGACTTATATAACAATCAAATGCCACTTAACAGGGAACCCATCGGATTCGGATTTTCCATTGAATCATCATTAGTTTTTCTTTGTAGATTGTTCTGAGCATAGGATATTCTCCATCCAAGTCTCAAAACATCATCCGTCCTTAGTACTAAGCCATATATGAGAAGACACAGAGTTTCTTAGTTAATACTTACTAGAATTGAGTATGAGCGAAATTTTTGGAGTCATGCAGACAAGTCCATGTTTTATATAAATAATTTGGAGTATACGAGTAAATAATTGAACTATGAGTATGAACTTAATTAGTGATTGCTTTTATAATACTACTCAGTGTTGCAACTAGTGACATGAGTAACAACCTAATTACTCATCGTCAGGTACTTTTCGCCGCGCACTTTTCAGCCGGCCCGGTAAAACTTTGGTATCTCTGAATTAACAAAGGGCGGTAGACTGTAGATATACGTTGTCTCACTTTGTCTTTCGCTCTCATCAGGATGTGGACAGAATTTTTTATCAAATTCTGAGTACTTTTTAATAAGTCATTCACTGTAAACAATATATTTTACTGTCAATGCTATACGTTGATTTTAATATATACGAATTATTGTGCCGTAATATTAAAACGCAAGTTTAGCCCCTTTAAAACTTAAGACATTCCCTAAGTTATGTTTTAGTGTAATTATTTAATATCAAATAAGACTTCGTTTATATCCATAACACGTATTGCCCCAACGTCCACTGGGGAAGCCTAACGCTCTTCGCACACGAGTCGTAAGCGTATCGTTACGACGCAACGCATACGAGACCTGCAGTGTTCTACAAACGAATCGCCCAGTAGATGTATCGTTTTCGTTTTGTAAGATCTCATTTGAAATCATGGCATCTAAGGTACCAGATGTGTTGGGTGGATTGGTGGATCCGCCCAAGCTTTATCTTCACTTGTGAATTATTATTTAGACAAGGGAACTATTTAATCAGTTTCACGAATTCAATCACTTTTTCTGTCCTATTCATACCTCTTGAAATTAAAAGTCGTAAGAAGTTAAAACAATTAAAACTCATAATGAAGATATTAATTAATTTGCAACCTTCCGCTAACTAAATAGAATGATGTGTCTAGATGGCTGTAAACAATTAATTAAAACAAATTGTGATAAAAATATGTGTAGGTCTTCGATTTCTAATGAATTAATCATCCAAGTTTCTTTGGTGTGCTGTAAAATGATGATGTTTCGACATCATCATTACAGGGAACGCACAATAATTCCACTGCTGGACATGACTTCCTATTCCTACGTTGGTTGCTGCATAGCACGGCCCTGAGCTACTTTGCATTTCATGATCTGTTTTTCGTTTATGTACTGAGTTATAATTATTTGCTTATTTTGCCTCCCTTAATATAATTATTGATATACAATAAATTTCTGAAAATAAAGTTTCAAATAAAACCTTTGCTAAACTTTCCATTCAATAAACTGGATTTAGAAAATAAATTACCTGGATTGAAGATTCTTCAATCCACGTAAGACAGTTGCAGATTAATTAATATCTTTATTATAATGGATTTCCGCAAAGTAACGCCTGATTCTATCAGTTAAAATTCAGTTAAATTTTTAAAGAAATTAATGAACAGTAAATTTTCTACGCTTGCTTTTTAAAGCCACCACACTAAGACTATCGTAATAATAATAAACATCTCCTACGATTCGCTGCAGCACCGCTTCATGTGAGGACTGGTTTGAACATGTATGCGCTCGTATTGCTTTCGTCCTATGCGGGTATTACGATACGCTTACGATACGACGCCGTGTGCGACTAGGCTTAAACCCTCTCAGGAATGAAGAGGCCTGTGCCCAGCAGTGTGGCGTGCATAGGCTGTGTAACTTTAATTAACTTTCATAAAAGTAAAGTTTATAAAATTGGAGCTTACATATCTTTTTCTGTCACTATGGCGGTGCCACATAGGAATGAGGTGATATATTTGACAGATTTCATGGTGGCGAAATTAAATCTTTAGAAAAGTGTAAAGATTTATGTTTTTTTCTGAAACTTTAGATAAAAAAACGTATATTTTTAAAAGTAAATTTTTTACATATTTTCTTAAGCGTGAAGGTTCTCAGTCTGTATACGAGGTATACGATGTAGGCGGTGACATTAATCAAGGTGCTTAATATTTATTATTTGAATATCACATTCTATCTCATAAAAATCCTTTTTTATTGTATGTAAATATTATACTAATGTGAACTACGTACTAAAACAGACACCAACACAACAGTCTACAAGTAATTATTTCACGTATGTAAACTGCCTCCAATATAGAGGAGAAAAAACTAGTGTGGGAGATGAGTTTTTAAAAAGAATATCTTCGTCAAGTGTGAATCCAGTGGTGCATCGTACAGTGGTGGTTACATAATATACATTTGTAGAAAAAAAAATCCACACCTAAGCGATGAAATATTTAATGTATTTATTTATATGAAATACTAGTTGTTACCTTGAGCTTGTAATATTCCATATTCGACTTAAAATAGTCAAATAATAAAACTTTTAATAAAAGTAAAAGCCGACTTCAAATAACTAAAAAGGATAAAATATTTTCCACATAACAGCTTCTGAACTCGGGGCTTTAATAATTCTATACATTATGAGCCGTTACGCACTGCTGACTGGTTGCCATCGGCCAGGAGACCAAGCCGAGCGACAGTATTCCAAGTACATACGGGCAGTCTTGTGCGTAGCCACAGCGCAGCGAGTCGCCGAGTCGCCCGAGCAACTGGCAACTAAGTGCGTAAACACCTATTTAAAAGGCACTGTTGCCGTCGAACGAGTCGCCGGCGGCCAGTCGACAGTGCGTAATGAGCTTACTACGCTACCAAAACAATTAGGCGCATTCTGAACATAGCGGCTTCAGGACTAGTGAGGGGAACACTTTCATCTGTATAATACCAGGTGATACATAGTATGAGTACTATATACTACTCGTAGTTATTTATTTTGTTGTTTCATTACATTCCAAATATACTCAATAGGGTTTAGATCACACTGGTACGGCGGCAGTCTGAGAACTTCGTGGCCGCTTTCCCTCAAAAGTTTGTCTACTAAATATTCTTTTTCTGGCCTGTTTCGAATTATCAAGTAATACAACTCTGGCTTTGTCATGCGGGCATCGAACGCAATATTTTTTGAAGTCAACCAGTTTTGCATTTCTTCCTTGCGAGATGCCATTGAGGGAGGCTTATTTAATTGTTTGCTATGCTATGGAGCATTGTCAATAACTACAATGCTGTTGGGTGGCAAATTTGGGATCAATTTTTCACTTAACCATTTTATGTAGTTATTGCTGTTCATCTCATCATGATAATCCCCTTTTGAGCTTTTGCATTTATATAACAAATGTGCACCTTTGACAAACCCAATCTCTCCTCCTGAAATAGAAAAAATTGCAACTTATTTCACATTATATTTCCTCTGCTATGTCTGTTGATGTATGTGTCATAATATTATGCAATGTCTTTGTAGTGATAGCAGGACACAAAAACAATCAAATTGACGTTGACATTTATAATATTATATTAGATAAACTGCTGGATGCGGGCTACGCAGGACCGTTAATCTTTGGGGGAGGCCTATGTCCAGCAGTGGACGTCTTGCGGCTGACGACGATTAGATAAACAATATTCCTGCTGAGAGATTTTTGTTTAATATAAAGTCAATAATAGCTCACACCTCAGGAATATTTTTTATCTTTATCGCAATCGAAAAGTGATAGGTGATAATCAGTACTAAGAAAAGTAAGAAAACAATAGGTACTAAAAACGAAAGAAAAACAAGGAAAGTTGTTCATACCTGCGTGAACTACTATCCAGCGCTGGCCTGCTTTAGCGTTTTTTTTTAGGCCTAGGACAGTGACCTTGCCAGCACTTATTTACAGTATAATGCGAGTGTATCCAGGTTTCATCTGTGAAAATAACTGGTTTTTTGTCTGTACCCAAATCATCATTTTCTTTTAACCGCCGTAAATAGCGAGCACGCCACGCAGCTATTTCTGGTCTTTCGATTAATACATCTCGCTTACTGGCACATTTCTTAAATCGGAAGCCTAACTGTTCAGTCAAAATTTTTCGTAGAGTCTCCCGTTGACCAGGAAAATTAAGGTCTCTTTTGACAGCCACTAATAGTTTTTTCAATGTTGGCACTTCTTTGTGAACGGTATAAAAGGATTCAATTTTGGTTTTGATAGCACAAATCGTGAAGTCATCAATCTTCAACTTTTTCTTTTGTATTCGCTTTTTTCCTGGAGTAGACAGTTTTACTGACTCTGTTGGGGCTTCGCTTGAAGTACTCGGTTGCGGTTCACTTTCAACTTCAAGTCTTCTTCGTTTGGCAATCTCGTTTTCCTCTTCACGTTTAATTCTGGTCAGTGTGCGTCGACTTACACCAGTAGCAGCACACACTCGTTTGTCTACTGCTGTTATTGGAATAGTGATTCCTCTTAACTTTTCTTCCTCAAAAAATGAAATATTCTTAATATGATGGTCCTTTCTTACCCACGGATTGTTCTTTTTTTACCCATTGTGAGATATTATGAATATAATCACCAGTATAATAATATGTTCTAGCTTCGTAACTAGTATGGTGTTCTCCTCACTAGTAACCGAGACGTCGGCCGCCGCTGCCGCCGTGAAGCTTTTTTTGTTTTGGTTGCGAAATACACACAACACAGTAGCAATTAACGAAAAAGTAAACTCAAAACAAATAATAACAAAAAGTAACAAGATAACGAAAAACAACTAATTAATAACAAAAATCCCGCACAGACAAACACCAACGCTTAGAGCAAGTATCCGATTGCGCCGATGCAGTGTTGCCGCTACTGAATTCCCAAAATAAATATACCATTGCTGAAAGTGTGTATTTTGGGTTTAAACATGTACATGAGTATTTTTTTATTTTAAAATTACCTAATGCCCCTTCTATTCACTCGTTATTTTTTAAGTTCAAATAATATGAAATTTGGATTCCAATACGCATGTCATGTTAAAAAGGTACGTGAAAGAGGATCAGGCACAAGTCAGAAAATCCATTCAAAACCTATATAATGTTGTTCCTTACACTCATACGAGCAACATACTTTTTGAATCATTGAAATCGGTCCATTCGTTGTGTTGTGATGATATTACACGTTTTATAAACGACTACCGCGGGGCGGCCTAAAAGCCCGTGTGACGTCACAACATCTGATCCCGCCTTCATGTAAGTGAGGTTTCTACCATGAAGATAGAAGCTAACCTAGGTCACTTTACACAAAACCGGTTTCTAGTTTATTTTTATAACTCATTATTATTATATCATCGAACTAATTAATTATTATTACACATCAATTTCTAAAACTACCCTTATTATTTGTCAGACGTGGTGAAATTTTTTTTTTACTGTATATTCTAGTTTCTCAAGTTCTATGAATCTGTATTCATAACTTAAATCTTGATTCTTCTTCAATATTAGTAACCTAGTAACGAAACGACGGCAACACTGTACCGCAGAAAGTAATTATTGCGCGTCACTATTGGACGTGCGGGACGAGGTGCGGGGTACAGGGCGCGGTAACCGCATTCCTGTCAATCGCCTAATTGTTTTGGTAGTGTAGTAAAACAGAAACAGAAACTTTTTTATTCAATGTGGATTATAAACAATACTTATTGAAAGTCAATTTTTTCATTTACCACTGGTTCGCGAAAAAACCCTCTGTCCTGGGAAGAACCAGCAAGAAACCCAGCGGGACTATTTTTTTTTCTTGCTTGCTTGCTTACAATCATGTTTACAATTAACAACACATGGCAAATTGGAAATAGCTTGGTAGCGATCACCCTTCCCATGGGTTACTATCATCAATAAATTCCTTAATATTATAATAACCCTTTTTATACAACTTAGTTTAATAAAAATTTTGAACTTTGCGTAAAACAAATTTTGTATATTTTCTGGGATTTTGTTGTAAAAGCGTATACATCGCCCCAAGAATGAATTACTGACTCGGTGGACTCGAGTAACTGGTACTACTAGCTTGTATCTGTTCCTAGTATTTACAGAATGAATATCACTTATTTTTGCAAAACTACGTTTATTTTTGTGTACGTACATTACATTTTCATAATGTATTGAGAGGCCAGAGTTAATATATTAATTTCCTTAAATTTTTGTCTCAGTGACTTTTTTCGTTTTAAATTATATATTGCTCTAATGGCTCTCTTCTGTAAAATAAATATAATTTCAATGTCAGTCGCGTGTCCCAATAGCAAAATACCATACGACATAATGCTATGGAAATAACTAAAGTAAACTATTCTAGGTGTTTCAACACTGGTAAGAGTTCTAACCCCTTGTGTGGCGATCGGCCAAAATCTGGCCGATGGTTAATTACGCGCGCGTGTCCCAATAGCAAAATACCATACGACATAATGCTATGGAAATAACTAAAGTAAACTATTCTAGGTGTTTCAACACTGGTAAGAGTTCTAACCCCTTGTGTGGCGATCGGCCAGAATCTGGCCGATGGTTAATTACGCGCGTCTGCCAAGCGACCAGATTCTGGCCGATCCGCGGTTGGGTATTTGGCGGGTAAAATGACCGGCGACAATGATTGCTAACACACATAAACTTATAGAATATTCCAGACCGAAGAAAGAGTACGCAATACAATGCTACTAAGGTACTCTATTGTTTAGAGGTTTTGAATAAACAGCCTGTGACGCAGTCGTTTTTGAATTTCGCTTTCGTGTGGTCACCCGTCGCTGTTATAGTGCCTTTTTTATACCTATATCGAGTGAATAGTGAAGTTTGGTGCTGTTTTAACATGGAAAGGTAAGCTACCAACATTTATTAATTAATAAATTAGGGATTTATGTACTTTTTAATCAAAAATTTAATTTATTACTTCTAACGTAAACGGCTGTTGTACTTTCTCACCATATACTTACCTCTGTTGTTGATGCAAAATACATTATTCACAGCAAATACCTTTAGCTAATTAATTTATAATAATAATTACATACATTTTATGTGTTCAGTGTGTCTATCTTTCACTATATTTCACAAAATATCAAAATTAGAAACACAATAAACAATCGGCCAGATTCTGGCTGCTTGCCACACAGTATATTAGGGTCAAGTTGACCGAGTCCGCCATTTTATTTGGTAGCTGGATTGGTATGGATATGACTAGTAGATTCTATGTTAACTATTTTCTTGTATATTTTTATATTAGTTATTTCGGTAATGGTAAATATTAATAAAATATGTTCCTATATATCATAATAAATTCATATAGTACATAAAACTTAATTTCATGGAAGTTTTGGATTATTTTATATTTGGATTATTTTACATCTTGATATCAGATTACAATATCATGATGGGTGGGGTGGACAAAAAAGACCAAATGTTGGCAATGTACCCCATTGAAAGGAAAAGAACAAGGGTGTGGTAAAAACATTCGTCCCGTTATGTCGCACCTACCAGTGAAGATATCAGCAGAGATGTGGGACACCACCACCTCGCAGAGTTCACGCTTCTGCCCGGTAAAAGTGCCAGGCACATGTATGACCCCTTGCTTTCTCACTCTACATTCATAACTGCAGTTCATATTTAACTGTATATATATCGTTGCAATATATATATATATATATATATATAAATAAATAAATACAAATTTTATGTACTATTCTTTTATCATCCATAGCGTAATAAGCGTAAAACATGTCAATGAGAGACTTCCTTGTAGTGGCTTGACAGACGGTATATTTTGGCAATTATTTTTTACGATTCTTGCAATAGTACCTAAATAATTTTTAATTCACGTTACTATAAATCATGAACACGAAAGATACTCAGACCCGAAACAACAATCTATGAAATTCAAATGTGACATCATCAGGTCTTCCATATTCTGTTAGCACTAATTTTTTTTAACTAGTTGCCCTTTTTTTTGTAATATTACCTGTTTTCATTCTCGATTTCTACAATGTTTTTGTTAGGCAACGTTCCTTTTATTTGTATATTTTGAATGGTAAATTTCATGCTTTTGTAGAAAATTTAATATTATTTCAAATAAATCCAATAAAATTTACTCTGAGATACAAAGTTTGAGAAGATGTTTTACAGCGATTATTTTTATACGTTTTGTTTAAAATCTATAAATATTAGACCATACAATTTGTAGAATTGAAACTTCGTCTACATTAAGAGCTTGAATCATTCATTATTGTCAAATATTATCGCATGCCACTGGACTCACTCCTTTCTCGGAATAAAAGAACAAATAAACCCTATTTTTTGTGCGACGCTCGGGTCACCGTCCATGTGTTAAGGTATTGAAATGCTTGTTGTGTAAAAAATGTATGGGAATGTGTGGTTATTTTGCTTTTTTATTGTAAAGTAGTGTATATTAATGTAAATAAATGACATTTATTTTATAAATTAATAATTTTATTGTTTAATTTTCACGTATTATGTACAGAATACTATTAAAAATTCGGTTGCCTAATTTTGAAATAAGATTTATCAAATCTCTTAAGCTGTATTCAACTTAAATATCCACAAAGTAATAGCAAATATTATAACAATTCAAATGACATAAGGATTATACATAGCTTCCATACAATATTTTGGAGAAATGACTAATTAAATCGCCACGCGTCGATATCGCGGAAATTACGTGCTAAGGCCTTAGCAGACGTGCAGTGTTTGCAAAATCGCCGCCGCCATACAAGGGGCTAATCTTTTTTAGAGCATATGCTGCAGAACTAAGTCTGCTAGCTAGTTTTAATATATGGGGGAGCCATTGAAGCCTTGCGTCTAGTGTGATTCCAAGAAAAATGGTGGTATCAACAAGACTGAGTTCTTCCCCGTTTAAAATTACATTCTTATTAACATGTTTGACATTAAGAGTTACGAATTTCATACATTTAGTTTTAGTACCGTTTAAATGCAAATTATTAACATCAAACCACTTGACTAACTTAGCAATAGCATTATTTACTTCGTCGTAATTTAATAACTGTCGTTTTAATTTGAAAATTAATGAAGTATCATCAACAAATACTACTACATCATGGTTATCCCCTACTATGTAAGGTAAGTCATTAATATATACAAGAAACAGAAAGGGGCCGAGAATTGAGCCCTGAGGCACGCCTATTTGTACAGTCAACCCGGAAGAACTCATACTATCAATGACAACTTTTTTGCCTTCTGTTACTTAAATATGAAATAATTAATTTAAGAGCATCACTTCTTACACCGTGGTGTTGAAGTTTCCTGATTAATGTTTCATGGTGAACACAATCGAAGGCCTTGGATAGGTCACAGAATATACCCAAAACATCCTGTGAATTCTCCCATGCATTAAAGATATATTAATAAGCTCAACACCAGCATCAGTTGTCGGGCGACCCCTTGTGTAACCGAATTGATTTTTATGAAGTAAATTATTTACATTAAAAAAAATTACATTTGATCAAGAATATTTTCTTCAAAAATTTTACTAAGTGTTGACAGTACAGAAATAGGTCTAAAATTAGCGGGGTCCAATGTACTGCCAGATTTAAATAAAGGTATTACTCTACTATGCTTCATTAAATCGGGAAACACACCAGATTTGATACTAGTATTAAAAATAATAGATAGTTAAGGTGCGATTGCATCTATTATAGACGCAATAACTTTTAACGGTTTTCTTAATATTAATAGTCTTAAAATATTTTAGAATATCTTTTGATGACACTTTATGGAATGTAAAATTTATAAAAGTCAAAGCGCGAAAGCAGAGGGCTAATAAAATCGGACCTGAATCCGCCGTAGGAACTCTGTACCGACTATAGGCGCGGGCGCTGTCGTGTTAAGTTGTTCAAAACAATAGCACGCTACAGACTACAAACTGTATATTTCTGGCGCGCTATTAAATGCGCTATATTACAGCGCGCTATTTAGCACGTTACATGGCTGTTGTAAGCCTGAAAAGTATGAAAGAGTGTTCATTGGTTTTTCTTTACTGCTTTATTTTTTTTAGTTATTATAAGCCAGTGCTTGAACAATTTTATTTTAGTCTAAAATGCGACTTATTACGAAATAATGTTCTTATATAGCACGCGGTCTATCCAACAAACGACGTGTAATGTAACGTGCTAAATAGCGCGACATGATATAGCGTATTAAATAGCGCTCTAGAAATATACTGCTTGTAGTCTGTAGCGTGCTATTGTTTTGAAGAACTTTCTCTCTATAATCGATGTAAACTTTATTTTAAATTATGAACCAATTAAAGGCGTATTTCAAAGTTTATTGACTGTATATACAAAAATCAACTATTTACGTACACTATTATGTACACTTTTGTATCTATATTTTATTTACATTTAAAAACTTAAGTTAGACACTTTTGTAGCAGACAACCGTGTCCTTCGATCACTTATTAATATACATTATACACTTACTAAACAACATCCAACACTAAATTAGGTCGCGCGCGATGAATGGCGTGCTACTAGTAACAGTTGACCTTGATCAATTTGCGTCAAATGTCCACTCCTAACAACACTGCGCTGCCTCTAGAACTAGTTGCCGCTAAATATTAATAGCGACAAAACGCCATACCGCCATGACAGCTACTTACATATAGCACGCGCTTTGTGCTATGGAGAGATAGCACGCTATAATATGGCGCTATGCGCTGTATTAACCACCATTACTACCGAATGAGCGACGGGACTATTGTATATAGAAGCTAAAAATGTATAATACGGCTGCTAGTACATAGGGGCGTATAGTTCAAAACAAGACTATACAATAATAATATTAAAATTAAAAATCATTGATAACAATAGAAAATTTTAAATTTAAGTTTTTAAATAAATTAAATGAATGTTACATAGATAGTGAAAGATACAGAAACAGTGGCTACACTTATTTCATAATTTTTAGTTATTTTAAGCCGACTTTTACTAATTTTCATGGTGAAGGATATAGTATACTTTTGCCACAACGCTATGTGGACGAGAAATATATTATATAAATAACAGCTAGTATAACATACTTGTAAGATATGTAGGTTCATATTAAAGTTGTATTTTAAATTATATTTCAAGGCAATTGTAATCTGTTTAAAATGGTGCACTTTGGTGTAAAGAAAAACATATTTTTATTGTTAAAAAAAATTACAAATTGGTTTTAATTTACTCCAATAGCTTAGAATATTTTTAGTTGGTAAATTGGTTTATTATCGGCATATGTAACGTACATAGAGCGGAGTTAAATTTATCCACTCCCTCCCCCTTCCGGGTGAACATCACCCTCCCGCGCCCCGTAAAGTGTCTCGAAGCGCGTTTTTTCCAGTTTTAAAGAAAACCGTATACGATACATGAAAAGTGTGCAGGTAGAAAATGATCCCTATCAACCTCTTATGCATATAAAAGCGAAGTCACTTATACTTGGTTTTCGCGCAATTTGCCACGAAACCTGATTTTTTTGAATAATTTATCGATCAAAGTATAGTTTTCACAAAAATTTCTCACTTTACGTCCAAGATATATATTAAGTAAAGAATAGAATATGCTCTTTAAAAAGAGGGATAAGGTATTTTTAAACTCTTTAGTTTACGCGCGTAGTTAACGCTCGATGTGCCTGAACCTACATGTGGATCCACTGTATGTACAGCCGTGGATAATATGGATGTGTTTTTCATGTCCTGCGACGATGAAGATGCCGCTGATGGTTCCCATGTCGTGTTCGCTGTTGCTGAAATTTTAAATTTTTTCTGTTTCTCGAGAGTGTTCCATGTAACAATTCGAGTACAGGTTAAATAACTGCATCTTGAAAGCGTCTTCCCGGTCTATTGCTTGGAGCTTCACAAATATCGTGCATAATCCTTCGTTTAAGCACAACTCCTTAACGATGTCAAGGGAACAATTTGATAAGTTCTTCTTGTTCACCTTCATCCATGTGAAGAACTCCTTCATTATCTTCAGAATACGTGGGTCCATCGTGTACATCTAACATATATAGACGTAACAAATATGCAATTAGTTTTGTGGAAAGGGGGTTAAGGGGTAAAGTTTCCCACAACTACTTTAGAGATGCACTTCTTGGCGCCTTTTCGATTTGGGTCGAATGGTAGGGTGCGTTTTCTATGACTACAATCCCATTTGATGGCAGGTTTGGTATCAATTTTACTTGAAGCCATTTTGTAATTTTTTTGTGTTCATCTCATGGTGATAGTCTCCTGTGGTACTTTTGCATTTATATAGAAAATCTGCGCCCGGTGTATATCATTCTATCCACCAGCGTGAATAATCGACCGTTGACCTGGATATATATTTTTTATCGCTGCTGTCGGTGCTATTTTGCCTGCACTTCTCACTGTAATGAGAATGAATCTAGGTTTCGTCGAAGTACGTAACCGGTTTTTCGTCAGCGCCGAGGTCATTGTTCTCTTTCTTTCGCCGCAGATAGCGAGCTCTCCAAGCAGCGATATCGGGTTTTTGTATTATGACCACCCGGGCGTTCTTGCATTTTTTAAATTTGTATCCCAGTTGCTCAGTGATAATTTTCTTTAATGTTTCTTTTTGACCTGGATAATTGAGATCTCTTTTTCCAATCTTGAGAATTTTATTTAAAGTTGGGATTTCTTTTCTGACTGTGTAAAATGAGTTCATAATATGCCTCAGGCCACAGAGGTCAAAAATGTCAAGTAAAATTTTTCTAGGGTATTGTTTGCGTTTTTTACCTAGTGTTAATAATTTGGGTGGACTTAATTGGGCACTTGGTCGTGGCGAAGAAGGAGGCTGTGGTGAAGAACTTGAAGCTGGTAAAGCAGCTGGTAACGATAATTGTTCGGCTTCCTGTTTTATATTCATTAGCGTTCTCTTAGATATGCCGGTTGCGGCACAAGTTTGCCGAATAACTATCATCTTGATGGGTCATCCTTTTATTAGTTCTTTCTTCTTCGAAAATGTTTGAGTGTGTTCTTTGAATATGTTTCTCCCTTTACTATGTATCACCTTTCCTTTCATTTTTGTTGACCACAACAATCCACTCGAGGTAAAAAAATTAACGGTAACCGTTCAGTAACAGGTTCATTAATAACTTAACAAAAACAGTCCAGTAATATAACAAAACAGGGGTAACAACAAAACTGCAACAAAAACCTAACAATAACAGTTCAAGCATTTAAAATTCAACGAATAGGGAGACGAAAACTCGTATGACGCGTGTCGGCGACAGAGATGCTAACCGTACCGACGCGACAGGACGGTCATAGGAAGGAGAGCGGGGAACCGGGCGGGGTGCTGCATTCCAGCGAGGTGCAAACTTAGCTTGGTCGTGTTGTAGTTTTGATATAGGTCGATAATTTTCTATGTTAGTAGTGTCCTTTTTTATGAATAGGTATAATGTATGCCTACTTCCAAATTTTGGGAACAACTGCTTTAGCTATCGAGCGCCTGAAAAGAATGAACTGAGGTTCCGAAAGTTTGTTGGAACTATTAACTATAAAAATAGGCGGTATAATGCCCCCCATAGACTAGGAGGTAAAACTGAACAAACTAAGGCTGCGTCCCCAGTAGGCAAACAGTTAGCGGCTGACTGAGTGAGCCGCAAATTTGCAGCGAACTGAAATTTGAGTAAGCTGCAGACTCAAATCAATTTTCGTGCGTGTCGCAAGCAAACTGTTAAGAGTTAGCCGCTTATTTAGCCGAGTGACTGAATTATCACTTTACTTTTGTTGTACGAAGGGAGTGGTTGTGTTGGTCACGATAGATATTTTTGAAGTAATTGGTATCTTAGAAGCGCTGAAAGAGGATAAAAGGAAGCACTGGGTTCACATATTATACAAGAAAAGGTTGAGCATTGGACAATTTCACACTCTTTACCCAGAACTAAGGAAACATCCAGAAAAATTTTACGACTATTTCAATATGACCTCATACATTTGATGAATTGTTGAAATCTATAACCCAGTACATAGCTAAAAATAATATCACAAGAGATACATTATGTCCCGAAGAACGGCTTACTATAACTTTGAGGTAAGTAAATAATTAACGCTTTAGGATTGTAAAAAAATATGTTATTTTTATTTTATTACAAAGTCACTTTCGCATTTATAGTTTTTAATTTAACAATCACTTTTCAAAATTACTATATTATTAAATTGAATTAGGAACAAATATGGTAACATTAAGTTGGTAACCAGTCATTCCTCATCTTCAATGTGGCTTGAATCGCCTCGCAATATTGCTTCTATGTCTTCTACTTCCGCTGAAGAACCTGCAGAGCTATGTGATGGACTGTTTCGAGGGTAGTTTTGCACATTTGGTGTACTGCTGCTTCCACTCGCATAGCCATACTGATGTGGGTACTGGTAGGCATTCGTCCATCCAGTTTGCATCATACCACCGTCATAATTATTATGTACACTATATTTTATATTTTTAATAATTTTCATCACTTCGAACCGAAATTTAAAATTCTGTGTTGGGGACATTGTCTTCATTTCCGGTAAAATATTTAGTAGAAAGTTCATATCTGGATCTTTTCTCTTTTTTCCATCGAGTTAATTAGTGCTTCTTGAAACACAGTCATCTTTTTTGGTCTACTGACATTAACTACCGAGTCAGTAGAATCATTTTCATCTAAAATAGCGCTACTGTCGCTAGACTTCTCGGCGCTAATATTGCCATATGTCTGGTTGCTAGCTCTAGAAACATTTAAAAAGTGTAACATGTCCAAGTATGGTGTCTTGCGTTTTTTTGTTGCCCCACTTCCGCTTTTGACTGAGGAATCCTTATTTTTTTCTCTGGTGTGATAGTCGCGCAAACCCTTCCATTTTTTGTGTAGGTCTACTGAAACAGAAATAATCGGTAGTTCAATATTCTTTCCAGATTCGTGTAAAGTGGACTAAGTTACAGAAAAATTGCACAAGAGTTTCTTGTTGGAAAATCGACGGTATCGAAAATAATAAGTGAAACTGCATGCATTATATGGGATATTTTACAGCCACAAGAAATGCCGGAACCTTCTGAAGAATTGTGGCTAGAAATAGCAAAACGATATTATAAAAAAAACCAACTATCCTAATTGTATAGGATCTATCGATGGCAAGCATATCCGTATTAGAAAAGCACCAAAAAGTGGGTCTAACTATTTTAATTTTAAGAAGTTCTTCTCAATTGTTCTGTTAGCCGTAGCAGATGCAAACTGTTCTTTTATAGCTATTGATGTAGGTGCTTGCGGACGAAATGCTGACAGTAATATATTTAAAGAAAGTGGCTTTGGCAAAAAATTGGCGTGTGGGTCTCTGAAGGTTCATAACTCAACTAAATTGCGTAATTCAAATGGATTGCCACAACCTTTCGTGTTTCTTGGAGATGAGGCATTTGGATTACAAAAGCATATCTTGAGGCCTTTTCCTAATAAAAGTTTAAATAAGGAAGAGTGAATTTACAATTATCGTCATAGTCGAACTAGGAGATGCGTGGAATGTGCATTCGGCATCCTAACAAGTTCTGCATACACCGATCGCTACTAATGTGAATACAATCATCGCTATCGTAAAAGCTGTTTGTATTTTACACAATTTTGTCATAGCAAGAGAACAAGCACAATATGCACATATTTCGCGACGTACCTCAATAACTCTTACAAGTTCAAGGAGCCAAATTATTACTGTATCAAATTCTGGAAAAATAACAAGAGAAAACTTTAAAAACTATTTTCTTAACGAAGGAAAGCTACCCTGGCAAGAGAAATATTTGTAAGTTGTAGCTACAGGAAGAAATAGTGTAACGGAGTGTGTAAAGCCGTAAATACTATGTAAATTATCATACTTTGTTTTATGTAGTGAGTGATACAAGTATATTGTTGAATAAATAATAAATTCATTAGAATGGAACTTACTTCTTTTTTGATTAGTGTTTTCTTCTAAGTTTTGCCAATCATCGTATATAATATCAGCGACTTCATTCCAATTGCTCTGCTTTAATACTCTGTTGCTGTATTCTTCACTCGACATGTTCCATATGCATGGTCTATTCTGTATTTCACTAATGAACCTTTCCGTATCAAAGGACATCTTGGATTTTCAGTGATGTGTGTGTGCGTTGAGATTAGTTAGGTGCGATGCAAAAAACACGTCCTAACACGATGATAGCTTTTTTCCAACTATATGAATAATCAGTTTGCGGCAAACTGAGTCACTACGCCCGGCGAACAAGCAATCGCCGCCGCCGACTGGAACCGGTTTTGGTGGGAGTCGGCCGCTAACTAAGATAGTCGGCGCGCGTAACACTGCAAACTGCGTACAGTGAGCGCAAAACTAGCAAACTGTGAACACTCCATTTGAAATATATGGAAGGGCGTACTAAACCGATACGCCGCTAACTCAGTCGGCGGCTAACAGTTTGCCTACTGGGGACGCAGCCTAAACTGCGTCAGTTCGGACTGAACGGATTGGTGCTCATACACGGCGTAATCCCATCAGTTCACTCAGGTTCGCTGCAAGGAATGTTCAGTGTTCGTGAATAATGGACGAAATTGAGTTATTATGTTACGTTTCCTTAGCACTAGTATATTAAAAGAAAAAGAAAAAAAAAGTAGAACACTGTAGGCTAAACCTTGGCTACGACAAAAGGAGCAGTATTCCCACACAAATCTTTTACTAGAACTAAAGCTTAGCCCAAAGGACTGGTTTAATTATCTTCGCATGGATGAGGAATTGTACTTACAGTTATTCCATTTGGTGGCACCATTGATAGAAAAAAATAATACAAACATGCGGGAAGCTATATCTCCTAATGAGCGTCTGACTGCAACTTTAAGATTCCTTGCCACCGGAAGAAAATATGAAGATTTAACGTATTCTACCATCATATCACCACAAGCATTAGGGAGGATAATTCCAGAAAAATGTTATGCAATTCTGGAAGCATTGAAGGAGTATTATAAGGTAAACAAAATGCAAATAATCGA
Organism: Parnassius apollo; assembly: GCA_907164705.1. Taxonomy (NCBI): domain Eukaryota; kingdom Metazoa; phylum Arthropoda; class Insecta; order Lepidoptera; family Papilionidae; genus Parnassius; species Parnassius apollo. Next base: position 1,712,515 of record CAJQZP010000103.1, on the reverse strand, counting down.
TTATTAATGTATTTAATACAAAAAAAGAGTAAGCATTAGTAAAAAAATTAATTCCAAACAGAAAATTTTACATATTATCAGAAATGTCCACTCTGGACAATTCTACCAAATTTGGCAACTGTTCTGATTCCACTCGCATGATTAATTGACTTGGGGGTACCACGAAACACAGGCTGATTATTGATTGGCGACAGAATTTGCATAATTCAAATTTTTTAAAGGATTCGCGATTCCGATTTGTTGAGATCTAATGACTTGAGAAATTTAATAATACTTTTGTTAATACTTATGGAATTCAAGTTAACTAAGTGTGGGATGTTTTATTGTTGAAAATATTCACATCATAGTAATTCCTAATTATAATAATATAAAATGTATAATGTTAACATAAAGCAAAAATAAAAAAATAATTGTTTTTGAATCATAAAGTTATAAGCATTACACAAAATAGATAATAAAACTATATTTTGAGATCGAGCACATTCAAGTATTCAATATTACTTTTCAATAATATTGAAATGTAATATTAAACTAAATTTTTAACATTTCAAATATAACAAAATAAATAAACAGACTAATACTAATTTTAAGAAGTTTTATTATTAACATGTTTATTTATTTAAAATGATAACATGTGAACATATATTGCAAAGAAAAGCAAATAAATTAATTTCAAATAATGTTTTTTATGGAGTTGGAGTATGTATGATTAGCGTGGGATTTACCGTTCGGAGAGGAAAATATGGAACGAAATTATATAAACACCTCTCTATCTTTCACAAAGATAATAAACAGTTAGGGGCCCAACCAGAGAGTCTTGAGGTACTCCTAGGGGAACAGGTAGTCAAGTAGATATGAAACCATTAAGTACTACTGCTTGTGACCTATTTTCAATATAGGAGGAGAACCATCGCAGAAGGTCTCCATGTATACCTTGTCTGGGCTGCGATGGGACCCCCACGTGGTCGGTTGATAGTAAATGATAGTCAATACTGGGAAGTTGATAATTGATATTTTATTGATAGACCCAACTAAATCTAATTTAATGATAGATGGAAAATGATACTGCGAGCACGCGTGACCGGTATTGCTGGCCTCAATTAGCGCACTGACTCAAAATGCATTATTGTAGCGTTATAGCGTAAACTGCCGACGCCACAAAAATGTACGTGCTGCAGCCCGTACATGCTCCCGGGCTGAAAGATAGAGAGTCATGAAGATGAGATGAATTTAAAACTAATTACAAGGTGATAAACATTTTGGCTTAAAACTAGTTACAAATGATTGATGCAAAATAAATAATAACAGTGTATTTAGACACCCGTGTCCGTGATAGTAAACACCGAATGAAACACTGGTGAGGTGCCACGGTTTTGTTTTTGCTTACGCGTTCTTAAATTTTTCATTTAATTCGCTGGTAATGTCACTACTGTTACACTGCACTGCTCTTGATTGCAACTCTACATCTACAAATTGCACTTCACTATTAAACTGCACTTCACTACACTTATTTTGTACGCGATTACGACCTGCACACATCCGCGCGCGCCGCACGCGCCGCCACACGTAGAATCCTCCGAACACTCCAGCCGTTATAATCACCAGGTAGAGGACGGTGTAATGTTGAATGTCGTGATAGGATACACCTGCTGCTAACGGCTCAGTCTGTTTCATGACATCCAATTGTTCTCGTATGGTAAGCAGTTGTTGTTGGCTGTTAGTCTCAAAGCTCGTGCTGGCGTTCATTTCCGGTATCGAAATATTTATTAAATGATTAATCGAAGCGATCTTCGGTATACCAATGTCGAGCTTTAAATGGATTTGAGATGCATCTCGTTTGTATGCATAAAAATGGAAATCAGCTGATTTAGTCCTGTCCCAGCGTAATAAGTCCGGCGTCACGCTATTGAAGAGCCGTAACTTGATCTTCGCATAACAACTTGAAGTAGCATTTATTACAAACAGAAATAAAAGTAGTTATTGAGTTTACTTGTTGCAATGAAAATGTTTTTGCAGGTGTTAATGATCGTTCTACAGCTTCCAAGTCCTTCATCCTTCTCACACAAACTCTTGTCATTGATCATATGATAAATAGCTTCTTGAATCGACACAACACAGTATTTAAATCGCGATCAATGCAGTCATGTAAATCAGTAAATTAGAGAGATATAAAAGAATCGTTTTTTAAGTTTAAAGCGAGATATTCGCTAATAGGGACAATGCTGATCATGTTGCTACCCGATTGTTTAGGTATGGGAATTGCTTTAAGGACTTCGTAAGCGTCTCGTGCTAATAATGGTATTCGGATTTCGAAAATAAGAAAGGACTTCGATAAGCGTGCTTTTACGTTAAGTAATTTGTATATGTTTGAATAATTCGCGTGATCGGTAGGTAGTGATATGTCTTTAGGTATCTGAGTAGAGATGGCACTTAATTCGTGTTGGAGTTGCTTGGGGGTTAGGAGATGAATATCATACTTCCCGTGAAATACGTATGTTATAGTTTCAATAAGTTTGTATTTCTTTTAACTTGTTCAAAATGTTGTTTGTAACTATAGCGGCCAAGGTAAATTCGTTGATATATGAGTTATTTGAGACTTGTGACTTTAGTGCGTTCATCGATTGTTCAAGTTCGATCATCTTTTTTGACTGTTTTATGATGCTGTTCCATGATCGACTCTACCCTCTTGATGACATTGTACTCTGCTTCTACTACTGAAGTTTGATTCTTCCACAGCTGTGCTAGGTGTCCTTGGTTTTTTCTGATTAAGTCGATATCTTTTTCATATTTTTCAGCGAAGTTGCTGTCAAGCACCCCAAACAACGCGTTTGATGATATTACCTACACCATTGATGAGTCCCCTGCGCTTACGTGTGAGTAGGTCGCCCTTATCTTGCAACGTGATATTGTAGCGCCGTAATTCCGACCGCTCGTGATTCAATTGATACATGACACTCTCGTAGTGTGAATGCCCTCTTATCTTCGAACAGATGTTTTCTAGATATTCCATGTACTTCGAGGACGCGGCGGTGCCTTCCCAATATGGGTAGAGATCATAATAGACAACGAGTTTCCAATCGTCAGCTATCAAATGCATGTTTATAATCTTGTCGAAAAATAGGCTAGTATTATTTTGCACTTTATTTATAGTATATAGTTCGCTAGTATTAGTTATAAGCGTCATAAAAAATAATAAGATAGAAGTTGCAACTGTAATGAGACCGTATCCTCTATTCCTTTGTTTTATCTTACGCTTTATTGGTTTCTCTTGCTTTAATTCTTGATCTTGTGTTTCTTCGGAGATGATAGGGAGTATTGATAGTTTGATAACAGGTCTTTTCATATAACCGTTTTTTGTTTTTAACGTCACAACACGCACGTAGCCGTCATTACCAGGGTGCAATTCGACCACCCTACCGAGGGCCCATCTGCCTGGAGGAAGGTTACCATCATTGATGAGTACGATGTCATTTAATTTTATATTTTCTTGAGGTTGGCGCCACTTGCTCCGGGTTGATAGATTTGTTAAATATTCTTGTTGCCACCTTTTCCAAATGTCTTGGAATATTTTTTGTGTTAAATGCCACCTAGTCCTAAGATCTCGTTCCGTCTCATAAATTGATAGAATCGGTCCGCTTGATAGAAAATGTGAAGGGGTTAAATAGTTTAAATCATCAGTGTTACGGCTTGAATGTTTCGCAATGTGTTTCGTGGGTGGTTTTGGGAACCAGAGAACAACCAGACCAAGGGCTGGCTAACCCGATGATCCCAACCGGGAAGTAAACGAAAATAGCTTTAGAACTGGGTAGATAAGGTAAGGATACTCACAAGACTGGAGCACTCATCGTGGTTATGGTGAAGTCTGTATATTTAGGCTGAAGTTCTCGTGTATACACAGATACCACACTGCACTTCGAATGTATATGGACACGAGCAATTGCACGATAGTCTTCAACTTATTTATTGGTTATTTTTAAACATGCGGTAACGAACACGTTTTATGCGTGCGCGGCCATCTTGCTTCTTTTTTTTTTTCGACGATAGGTGGCGCACCATTCTGAGCAGTGCGTATACGGGGGAGGCGGGAGGATAGGAAACATTTAGGAAAAGGATGTTACATCGGGACTGTTCCGAAGCCATAACATTCCCTCCCACCTGAAATCACCTAGGGATTTCACAAGACAACCATCGACCCGGCAGCTCCAGGTCCCCAGTTGCTCATAGAATATAAATTAATATAAACTAAATAGATATCTGAGCTAAGTTGTGCATTGATAACCTTAACTAAACTACAAAAGAAAATCAAACTTAGTTAATTTAATTTTAAAATTAGAACTTACAATCTAGCTTAATAAAACAATAAAAATAAGATTCAATCAAGAGGAAGAGGGCAGACTTTGACTACTGGTCTTGTAAGTAGGCCTCTTTTGGTCTTTAAGGTCACAACCCGGATAATATTGTCCTTTCCGGGGTGGATTTGGACTACTCGACCTAGGCGCCATTCGTTAGGTGGTAGATTAGGTTCAATGATTGAAACGAGTTGACCAATATTAGGATGTTGTGATCATTCTTAAACCACTTAACCTTTTGTTGAAGCGTATGTAAATAATCACTTTGCCAAATACGCCAAAAACTTTGAGAAAGCTTTTGAAGTAACTGCCAGCGTGTTCTAGGATTCATATCTTCAGCGACGGTTCTGGTAGAGCTACTAAAGGACGTCCTATAATAAAATGACCGGCCGTGAGAACATCAACTTTGCCAGGATCAGACGATAACTGACAAATCGGTCTTGAGTTCAGCATCGCTTCAACTTTAGTTAAAACTGTAGTTAGTTCTTCAAACGTCAGGACTTGTGAGCCTATGACCCTCTTGAGATAATATTTAGTAGATTTTATACCACTTTCAAAAATGCCTCCAAAGTGAGGTGCTGAAGGTGGATTTAATTTCCACGAGATTCCACGAGACGTTAATTGATCAGAAATATCCTGTTTTTTATCTATCAATAATTTAACCATTTCCTCAAGATATCGTTTAGCGCCTACAAAGTTAGTGCCACAATCTGTCACAATATGTTGACATATTCCACGTCGAGACACGAATCTGTCTAAGGCGGCTAGAAACGCTTCTGTAGACAGTTCAGATACGAGTTCTAAATGAACTGCTTTTACAGATAAACAAATGAACAAGCATATGTAAGCCTTACTGACCCGTGCGTTACGTCGTCTGTTTTCTTTTATAAGAAAAGGACCGCCAAAATCAATCCCTACCTGTTGAAAACAGTAACCTTGTTGAGATCTACAAGGTGGCAGGTTACCCATAGACGGCTGATAGGGTATAGGTTTAACCCGAAAGCAAGTCACACACTTTGTTAAAACAGAACGAATAAGATTTCGAATTCCTAAAATCCAGAACTTGCGAACAATTAGTGATTGTAACGTGCGAGGTCCACAGTGCAAATACCGTTTATGATAATAGCTAATAATTAATTGAGATAAAATAGATTGTTTCGGTAACAAATATGGATGTTTTGTGTGCTCAGGTAAGTTGAAATTGGTAAGTCGTCCACCCACTCGCATGAGTCCTAGGTTATCAATAAACGGAGACAACTTTTGTAAGTATTTAGGTAGAGGCTTCTGCGATTTTAATTTGGACATCTCTTGATTGAAGCTGCCCCGTTGGACATATTTAATAAGGCTAAGTAGAGAGCACTTTACCTCATTCGTAGTCAAGTGACCTTTCTCGCGTTGGCTTGGTTCTTTGCGCGAATTAGAAATGAAGCGAAAGACCCATGCCAATATTCGCTGTAGTCGCGATAAGGATGAATACCGATTTAATAACACCTTCATAATGTCTTTATCAGATTCCCGAGATTGAGCAATCAGAGTGCGTGTTCTCAACTCTGGCAACTCATCCTGGGGCTTACACCGAATTTGAGCTGGCCAGTGATCTGGACTACTAAGCATCCAATCTAGTCCTGACCACCGTCGCTTACAATTGACCAATTCTGCACACGAGAGACCTCGGCTAGGAAAGTCAGCAGGATTGTCCTGAGTCGAGACATGCCTCCAGGTAGAAGGTTCAACTGCGTCAGTTATTTTAAGTACTCGATGCGCAACAAAAGGTTTCAATTTGTATGGCTCTGTATTGATCCAAGCTAATACAGTTGAGCTATCAGTGTAGGCAACAATATGAGATATATTTATTTTCGAAATAAGTAAAGTTTGCATGTGTTTGAGAGTAGGTGATAACAATAGCGCACCGCACAACTCCAAACGATTAACTGTTAGAGGCTTAATCGGAGCCACTTTAGAGAGATTTAGAAATCAAAAGAGAAACTTGTTTTTGATCATCGATACTTGATCGGAGATAGACACAGCACCCATATGCTTTGGTTGATCCATCGCAAAACCCAATCAGCTGGTGTGTAGCTGTTAACCTTTTGAGCGCCAAAGTCGTCTATACGTGACCAGCACCCGGGTTCCCTGAGCGCCAACGACGTCTATAGATGACAAAAAACCCGGCCCACAAAAATATGAAATATAGACATTGGAAAATTATTACTGGTATTTTAATTCTACACCCCTCAAAAAAGAATAACCCAGCAACATGTGAGTATAAAAAACAAGTCTTCTAGAGCCACAAGTACTAAGAAACATTGAACTAAAAAAAATGGATTTTTATCTAAGCAAATACTATGTCCAGCACGCCAAAGTCGTCTATGTTAGACCGCTAGTGTTGTAATGCGTTAGCCATAAATTTATTGAAAACTATTCAAAATTAAGCTCAAACGTGTTATTTTTTTCTATTATTATTGATATTTAAATAAAACAAAAGGTTAGAAATATAAAACTATAATTAGCTACATGAATTAAAAAAAAATTAACAAATTATCTTCGCATAATAAATCTAATATCTCAACTCTGGCGCATCCTTAGCGCGACATCGAAAATCAGTTCACTGGGCGCCGTGGTCAAGTATAGACGACACTCTTATGACGTCATAAGCGATTAGCGGGAAAATTAGTGCAGTGCAACATGAACGATTCCTCAGAACTCATTCGGATTTTGGAAAGCGTCGACGATGATGAATTTTCGGAAATTTAAAATTATCGTGAAGCCAAAGTTTTTCGTTTTCGATTAACTCTACCTCAATGAGGTAGGAATACACTTTATAGTCTTTTTACGGTTAATTTCTTTTTTATAGCATAGGGTAATAAACGAGCACACAGTCCACCTGATGGCATGATGGTTGCTGTGGCCCATAGACATTTACATCTATCCTCGATTACGAATCAAAATGCAGATGCGCTCTCACCCGTGAGGACTTAGATGGAATGCCTCGTTTCCAGTAAAGAGGGTCTCCGGTTCTCTACACTTACCATACGAAACAGCAGCATTAAGCTACTATTTGATGCCGAAATTCCGTGAGAGCGTGGTTCTTCCCCGGTTGAGCCGACCCATTCGTGCTACAACTACTAACTCCCGTAATATAACTGCAGCATGGCTCTACCACGTTAGAAAATTTGCTTTGGCCAGCTAAACATTTATGTTTTATTATTCCATAAGATTTTTATTATTTTAAGACTAGTATTACCTATAATTTATTAATTATTTTTAATTGTTGTTTTCTATATTAAGTACTGATTGAGTTAAAGACCAAGATTTTAATATTTTATGACTAGACCTAGTGCAAATAATTATTTACAATTGTTGAATAATTATGTACCCTTTGTAGATTTCTGTAATAAGTACTGATTTTTTTATTCCATGACCAAGATTTTAATATTATAAGACTGATTTTTCTAGTGCGAATAATTACCTATATACAGTTGTTGATTAGTGAATAATTACGTACCTTTTCTATTTTAATAATATAAAATTACAAATAATAAATGTGTTTTCTTTACTTAAGGTATGAAGAGAAATTTTCATTTTGTGTTGTGCGATTTTCTTTCTCAATCTCAAAATCATTTAGCAACATCAGTATCATATGAAACCCCCCTTTATCATAAGAGCGTAAGACTTTTCTTCTGTGATTCACTTGGCCTACGCCTTGCCATAAAATATTTTGAATAGATGTCTGTATATTTTGGTTACATCGATTTTGAAATCGATACACAACGTGCGACACGGCTACATCTCTAAGAAAGTTTCAAAAAGAAAGGTCAGCTACGCCGTTGTCGTCCAGTCGTGACAGTGACGTCATCACGACGGAGAGTAGTGTTGTGGTTTACTACTATTTTATTGTTATTGTTTGTTTTTTATTTATGTACAAAGTACATATATAAAAAGAGTGGAAGACAGCACAAGATTAAATAAAACATACCCGATTATAAAGACTCATTTATTGTATAAAAAACCAACAAAAACAAGTTATTTTGTGTTATCGATATATCAACTCTTGGCAGCACTGTTTTTTTCGTAGGTATTTTTGTTTACTTTTCGCTTTGGCGTACAGGACACGGTAGTGAGTTTTTGGCGTGGCGCTCAAGACTTTAAATCAATCACGGTTTTACGAGGGATATCGATTTTATATTAGACAAGTCAGACACAAATGAAACCCAATCGTCACACAGATTGGCGGGAATGATTTCATCCCAAGACAATCCAATACGCCATAAGTTTTGAAGAAGTAGTTTGGCTAAAAGAATAAAAGGTGAAAGCCAACCCAACGGATCATAAATACGAGCAACGTGGGACAGGATTGAACGTTTCGTAAACTCCACATTCACAGGAGAGACGGAGTAAGTGAAATAGTCTTCCGCAGGATCCCATTGAACTCCTAAAACCTTAAGCGTTATTGAACTATCATCAGAAAATGTCTTCGGACACTGACAATGTTCCATGGGTAACGATCGAAGAAATAAAGGGCTTGATTAAAACTACTTTTACGGATTTTATCGCGTTTATTTTTTACTTTTTATTTTTAATTCCCGACGTTTCGGGCGCTTTCCAGCACCCATGGTCACGGGGGACTGAGATGACGGACGTCCCGATGTCATTGTTAAACCCGGAGTACCTTCAGCTTTTTTAATTATTGTTTATGGTCCGATCTATGCAAAATAAACTGACTATGTCCTGAGGTCTTGCAGTGGTATGCTTGGGTTTAGTTTTAATTTTATTGATTATAGGATCCCAAGGAGGTGGTAGTACCCAGCCTCCTTCTCTATTGAAATTAGGATGTTTTTTAATTTCAATAGCCTCACGTATCATCCTTGGTAGGAATCGGTGTTCTTTCGCGAGGATTTGTGGTCTATCAAATCTGATGTAATGGTTGGGGCCGTCTAGGATATGATCACAAACTGCAGACTTCCCGGAACGTTGATGCTTCACATCAGCTATATGTTCTTTTACGCGGGTCCTAATTGATCTTTTGGTTTGTCCTATATAAGAGAGACCACATTCACAATCAAGCTTGTACACTCCTGCATCTTGTAGAGGAATATGACACTTGACGGATGGTAGGTACTGACTAATCTTCTTCGGCGGCTTGTAGAATGTTCTAATAGAAGCTCGCTTCAAGATATAGCCAATCTTGTCTGTGATACCTCTGACATATGGTAGTACAGCAGGCACACGCTCGACTGTGGCCGGCTTCACTCGGTCACTGTGACGTTGGCGCGGGACCCGAAGCTTGTCGTGCAGAACTTGCTTGACGTGCTGAAGCTCGGCGGCCAGGTGTTTGCTGTCACAGATCCCTCGTGCTCTCTGTAACAAAGATTTGCCCATGGTAGCTAACTGTGAAGGATGGTGGTGAGATTCACCGTTTAAATATCGGTTTGTATGGGTCTTTTCCTATACACAGTGTGACCAATGGTGTTATTGGGATTTTGGATGACTAACACATCTAGGAAAGGTAAGGAATTATTTGCCTCTAACTCCATAGTAAATTGAATTTTAGCGTTTATGGAATTAAGATGTTCTAAAAATGCAGTTACTTTGTCTGATGGTAAAATTGTGAAAGTATCGTCTACGTACCGCTTGTAGATCCTTGGTGTAACAGGTGCAGTAAGGAGGGCTTTCTCCTCAAAGTCTTCCATGAATATATCGGCGACAATGGGAGATACAGGTGAGCCCATCGCCACACCATCTACTTGCTTGTAAAACTCTTCCTTCCATAATAGATAGCCAGACGTAAGGCAATGTCTTAGTAATACTGCATATTCTGCTGGCATGTTATTTTCCTCTAGTTTCCTAGTTATAATTGAGATGCAGTCTTCAACAGGTAGGCATGTAAATAGAGACTAAACATCAAAACTGACCATGGTTTCATTGTCAGTAAGATGTAGGTCTTTTATCTCACTGACAAAATGGTATGAATCCTTAGTGTGTGCTCTTGTGTGTCCTCTGAGTGGTGATAATATTTTAGCTAAGTATTGAGCCAATCTGTAAGTTGGCGAATCAAACTGACTCACTATTGGACGTAATGGAGCATTCGGTTTGTGTATCTTTGGTAACCCATACAACTTCGGTGGTTTGGCACAGGAAGGTATTATCAAATTAACGTCCAAATTCAATTTTTCGGAGTATTTCTTAATTAGATCGCTAGTTGTTTTAAGCGTATTAGTTGTAGGGTCTGTTTTGACCTTTCGATAAGTAGTTTCATCCGACAAAAGTTGTTGTATTTTAAAATTGTAATCTGACGTATCCATTATAACCGTAGAATTACCTTTATCTGCGCGGAGAATCGTAAGCTCTGGTCTGTTGCGTAAGTTTTTCAACGCGTTAAATTCATTTTTGGGGAGATTTAATTTCGGCGCTGAACTTCGACGTAACATAGACGAGATGTCTTGACGTATGGCCTCTAAATCTTCATTACCAATATTATTTTTATACAGACAGTCCTCAACACTACAGATAATGTCCTCATACGGTATTTTTCGCGGTGTTATTAATAAAGGGCTGTTACTGCTCCACTTACGCAAATTAAAAATTATTAATAAAGGGCTGTTACTGCTCCACTTACGCAAATCTAGCTGAGCACAATTAAGAAGATTGATTAAATCTTCTTTAAGCTGAGAGGCTGCTTCGACTGAGGAAGCACCTGTAGTAATATCGTCCATGTAAGTATGATGCCGAAGAGCTTCAGCTGCATGAGGAAACTGATCACCGTGATCTGCGGCTAACTGATGAATTTTGACTCCGTATGTGACCGTACGAAGTTCAAATTCTTGAACAGGCAAGGAAGGGGATTCACGCCATAGTACGTGTTGCCACACTCGATCCTCAGGCCTTATCAAGATTTGCCTGTACATCTTAGATATGTCACATGTAAAAACTATATTATGGACCCGAAATCCAGTAATAATGTCAACCAAATCAGCCTGTAACTTCGGTCCAGTGTAAACAATATCATTTAAAGATAGTCCATTAGTCGTCTTGTGACTCGCATTGAATACAACGCGAAGTTTGGTCGTTATGCTTTCTGGACGAATCACACAATGGTGAGGAATGAAATATCTACCAGGGGTAATATCCTTTCCCACTGGTTGCATATGATTAAGCTGCTCATAATCACGCATAAAATCGTTATAAAGTGATTTAAGATCTGGTTGTCGGCAAAGTTTTTCTCAAGATTTATAAACTGTGACAAAGAACTATTATATGAGCCTCCCATATAGACAGACGACTGCGTCAATAAGATAGGGACTACATATCGACCGTCAGATTCCCTATAAGTTTGAGTGGAATACAGGCGTTCGACCTCCTCATCTTCTGGAGCAGGTATATGTTGATGAGGCGGTTCCTCGACTTCCCAAAATCGTTTCATCATCTTCTCCAATGAATTGGTTGAAGTAATTAACGAAGTGCCAACCGATTTTACCGGACTCTCCACATTGGTGGGTCCTGAGAGAACCCAACCAAAGACGCTATGTAAAGCAGCAGGATAGCCGGGCTCTGGTTGAATGACACGGCCGTCATAGATGTGATGAAATACTTCAGCACCTAGCAATAAATCAACATCCGACGGTTTGTCAAAGTCACGGTCCGCTAATACTAAGTGTTTATAACAGTCTCGAACCGCTAGAGGAATATCAGTGGTTGGCATTTTAGAAGTAATGCTATCGATGACTATAGGATTAATATCAAATTGTGGGTCATTCGAATCACACGGGCTTATAGAGCATTGAGTCACTCCCCTTGACTTGACACACAGACTGTTGTCCAAGTCCAGCCACAGTTGTGGTGCATCGACGTAATTGAAAACCAAGTCTCTTTGCGCATTTCATGGTGATGAAGCAGTCCTGAGCGCCGCTATCGATGAGCGCTCTAACTTGATGGAACGTGCCACTAGAGTCCTGCACACGCACCATGCACGTCCCGAGCAGCACCACGCACGGGCCACGAGCCTCTCCCACGAACGCACTCGTGTTAGTATGGGCACTACTCGAACCGGTGGTCACCGCGGTCGGTGATCGAACTTGGTTGTCGATTTGTACCAGAGTGTGATGATTACCACTACAGATAAAACATCTCATTTTTGAGACGCATTTATCAAGAGAATGTTTTCGTAAACAGTTAATGCATAAATTATTTTGTTTGACAATATTTATTCTAGCACTGGTGTCCAAAGATTGAAAAGTGGGGCACTTATAGATACTGTGTGCTGCGCCACAATAATAGCACTTTAGTGAAGCCAGCTGCTTCGAACTAGTAGGCTTAGACTGAGTAGTGAGCACGGAACCTTTCAGGTTCGGTGCCCGCGGTGAAACATTCTTGATCTGTTTACCGCCTAAAAATTGAGAAGATCGCGCCCTAATGTCAACATTAGCATTTATTTCTAAAACTTTTACATAGTTTTGAAGAAAGTGCATAAGACTTTGAAAAGAAGGAATTTCCGATTTATTTTCAGATTCGAAGCGGTGGCGCGTATCGGAGTCCAGTGCGCGAAACGCTGCGTTAAATAAAATAAAATCGCCTAAGTCATCTAGCTCTAAGGCCATAAGGGCATTGACTGACTCACAAAGAATATTAGTATATGTTTGTAAATCATTGAAATTAGGAGTTTTTAAATAAGGATAGTTATTTATTTGATCTAAATACGCCACTGCTAAAATGCGCTTATTTTGATAACGCTTAATAAGTTCATTGAATACAAGCTCATAATTATCGGAAGTTAATTTTACCTTCTTTGCGATCCCTAAAGCGGATCCCGATAAACAAGAAATGAGATAATGAAATTTAGTAATATTCGCGATTGATTTATTATTATGAATTAACGTTACGAAAGTGTCGTAAAATGTTTGCCAATTCTCAATTTTTCCGTCGAACTTCAGAAGCTCAATTTGTGGCAGTCTAGCTTGTACCTTTTCCGCGTCAGGCGTAAAGGTGTAGTTAACGTCAGCGGACGTTGGGCTGCTGCCTCGTTTGCGCTCCGGTAGGGACATCTCCGCGGCAAAACTTAGAACTTCATAGTACATATCATCAAATGCAGACAACGCTTGCATATCTATTTTTTCTTTAGGAAACAGTGCCAGTTTTAACGAATTAATTTTTTCCGTAAGCAACACATATTCATCACGAATGTTCTCAATTTTAAGAAATCTAGATTTAAATTGGCTAACTTTAGAAGAACTGGAGTCTTCCCGTATTTGAGTGGATAAATCGAAAAGAGTTTGAATAGAACGAGAAACATACTCTCGCTGTGACGTATAAAGTTTAAGTTTCATTTCTTTTTTGCGACATGATTATAAAATAACAGCGAAAAATTAAATATGAATGTTAAGTATAATTATTAACGACAGATATTTAAAACAATATTTAAGTTTCTCCAAACTAAATTAACATTCAAATACTGAATTTAATGTTAACGTTTTTTTTAACCATTTGAATTAGATAACAATTAACAAACGACCCAACATTCATAGATATACAAGTATTTATACTTAAGTGCTATTATTCTAAGACCAAATTAATCATTTTCATAGACTGATTTAGTAATTTTTTCCAACAATAATTATAAAATACCCTCAAATTATAATAATTTTCAAAGCGTAAGACTATCAATGCACATTCGAAATAAACTTAGCAATTATAACGCAACCAAATAAGATAAGTCTGCAAAGTCTGAGCAATACGAAACACTTCACGAGCATTTAAGTCTAGCAGGATTATAATTGAAATGAATTAGTTACTTTCAATTATAAGAAAAATAGATTAAATATCAAAGTTTTCCTTAGAAATTGAACTTCATATTATCTTTATGAGGAGCGGACTGTATAAAAATAGAAATCCATAGGTACCCGGATCGTATGGACCAGAAATTATGTTACGGCTTGAATGTTTCGCAATGTGTTTCGTGGGTGGTTTTGGGAACCAGAGAACAACCAGACCAAGGGCTGGCTAACCCGATGATCCCAACCGGGAAGTAAACGAAAATAGCTTTAGAACTGGGTAGATAAGGTAAGGATACTCACAAGACTGGAGCACTCATCGTGGTTATGGTGAAGTCTGTATATTTAGGTTGAAGTTCTCGTGTATACACAGATACCACACTGCACTTCGAATGTATATGGACACGAGCAATTGCACGATAGTCTTACAACTTATTTATTGGTTATTTTTAAACAAGCGGTAACGAACACGTTTTATGCGTGCGCGGCCATCTTGCTTCTTTTTTTTTTCGACGATAGGTGGCGCACCATTCTGAGCAGTGCGTATACGGGGGAGGCGCGAGGATAGGAAACACTTAGGAAAAGGATGTTATATCGGGACTGTTCCGAAGCCACAACAATCAGCGTCCTCCGTCAATGGACATAGTGGTCTCGAATTTAAGCAAGCTTCTAATTGTGCTAGCAGCGTGCTGTACTCCTCGTAGGTGAGTTTTTGATCACCAACCACCCTCCTTAGATGATACTTGAGGCTTTCCACGGCTCCTTCACAAAGACCATTGGCTGAGGGCCACGAAGGTGCATTCAAGTGCCAATTTATACCCATCTCGGACACTTCTGAGAGGAATTCATCACCAAATGTTTTTAGGAGCTCTTCGTATTCCTGCTGTAAGACCCTGTTGGCTCCTATGAAGTTCGTGCCATTATCGCTATAAATGTGATTAGGTTTGCCACGGCGAGCTGTCATTCTCCGTAACGCTGCTAAGAATGCAGTACTCGTCAGGTCAGACACCAACTCCAAATGTACAGCTTTTGTGGCCATACACGTGAACACAACGATATAACCTTTCGTAGTTTTGATCCCACGGCCTGAGTTAACTTTGATGAACACGTGGCCCGTGTAGTCTACAGCGACATGATGGAAGGGGCGTGAAGGGTTTGCTCTAGCTGCTGGAAGGTCACCCATAATTTGATAGTGTTTGGTTGGTTTGTGCCTTCTACATTTGATACAATGACGTAATCTCTTTTTCGTAGCTCTGTTGCCACCGACGATCCAGTACTTTTGTTTCAGGTTGGCTGACGTTAGCCGAGTACCACCATGGTATGTCATTTCATGCGCCTGGTCTATAAGAAGCTCCGCAAGGCGACTGTTGCCGGGTATAATGATAGGATTTTTCATGTCTGGGTCCAGATTGGCATTCCGCAACCTCCCACCGACTTTCAATACTTCATCTTGATCAATATACGGATTTAGTTCACAAATGTTGCTTTTTCGATTTATTTTATTTCCTTTCTTTAAATCTGATAACTCTCTTCCAAATCCCGTTTGTTGTATATTTTTGATAATTAATAACTTAGCTTCTTTCAACTCTCGTACTGTTAAATATTTTATATTTTGTCCTTTTTTGATGGTTAGAAATCTCCGAATCCATGCAACTATTCTTACCGCTTTGTTAATTGTACTATATTGTTGCGTGAATAAGTCAACGTCATACACTAGCGCCATCTAGTGTCAGGAACGGGAGCGAGGGGAGCTTTGCAGAAAATGACATCACAAATCTTTCAATCGACAGCGCCATCTAGTCTCAAACCGAAGAACTAAGTTTCTAGAAAATCTACACTCGAACACTCGTCGCTTTGCGCGCATTTACTTGAATATTCTGGATGCTTCATTGCTAATTTGTATATATAGGCGCTGCAAGATGCGATCGGGGCAGTATTGGATTTGGCGAGACAAGCGAAGCTTCGGAGCGGAATAAAGTGAATTAGTGTGTTTAATTATTAGTGTTTTAAGTTTTAATTTGTGTAAAGTAAATTAAAGTATTAATTTAGGTAATTTTATCGGCAATTTTTATTGTCACGAACCTCAAGCTCGTAACAATATTTTAATAGGATTTCTTGAATGATAAAATTAGGTTGATGTTGTGCTACTAAAATTATTTTTGATAATTTTAATTCTTCGTTTGTTGTATAAGCGATCTTATGCCCTTGATCATTATATGTTGATAGCCAAGTCGGGCCCAGCCACCACAAGGTCTGGGCTTTGAGTTGTGATGCAGTTAGACCACGACTGGCACAGTCGGCTGGGTTTTTTTCCGACTTAACGTACCTCCAGCAGTCAGGTGGCATATTTTCGGTTATTGAACGAACTCTATTTGCCACAAAGGTTTTCCATCTGGATGGTTCTCCGTTGAGCCACCCCAGTACTACCATGGAGTCAGTCCAACCATATATTTTGATATTGTACCCATTAAGGCACTCTGCGACTTTACTCATTAGCTTTGAGAGGAGTAGTGCTCCGCTCAGTTCCAACCGCGGTAATGAGACTGTCTTGCTGGTTGGTACAAGCCTGGCTCTGCCGGCCACCAACACTACAGATGATTTATTGCCTTTGTTGATACGACAATAGATCACACATGCATAAGCTCTGACAGACGAGTCACTGAACCCATGTAGCTCGATACTGTCGCACTCATGGATCTGCAGCCATCGGGGTAACTGAAGGTGTTGAATATTGTGCATGTCCTCTCTGACCTTCTTCCACTCGACATATACTTCATTCGGTATAGGATCATCCCAGTTAATATTATCTGCAGTCCACACTTGTTGAAAAATAAATTTTAACTTAGTTGATAGTGGTGATAGCCAACCGAGCGGGTCAAAAAGTTTTGATACGTCTGATAAAAGTTTTCTCTTTGTGACCTTGTTGGAGGCTTCCGTCGGTTCTAAATTTGATTGAAATATAAAAACATCCTCTTGTGGATACCATCTTAACCCACGGGTTTTCGTTTGCGCTGATTGCTTGAAATCAAAGTTGTCATCCTTTGATAGAGCTGACTCTTCCTCTCTGATCAAGTCATCGCAGTTTGATCTTCATTTCCTCAAATGAAATCCAGCTGATTTTAATAAATTGATAAGGTCTTGCTGTAATTGACGTGTGGTTCTTATATCGTGACACCCATGGACCAGGTCATCCATGTAAAAACAGTTGTTTAATACGTCGATCGCCTGACTGTTTTGATAGTTAGGCTGCTCATCACATGCAAGTTTTTTGAGAGTCATCATCGCTAGGAACGGCGCTGCTTTCGTTCCGTATGTGACCCTGGTAAGTTGATAGTCTTTGATAGGTTCTGAGGGAGAGTCACGCCAGACGATCCTTAATAATTGCTGATCATCGGGGTGGATCCAAATCTGCCTGAACATTTTTTCAATGTCGGCTGTAAACGCAAACTGATATTGTCTCCACTTGATTATGAGAGACTGCAGATCCAGTTGGACATTAGTACCACATCTCATGACGTCGTTCAAGCTATTTCCCGATGATGTTTTACACGAAGCATTAAATACCACTCTAAATTTAGAATTCATGATAGTGTCATCAGCACGCACACAATGATGAGTTAATACACAATGCCGAATTCCCTGCGTCGGTTTACTGGTAGCTGGAATCATGTGTCCGAGGGCGCGGTATTCCTTTATAAATGATTGATATTGATTTTTAATGTTTTCGTGTTTTTTGAATATGTTTTCTAACGATTTAAATTGAGCGATAGCTTTTGATTTTGATTCTCCCAGCTTATCCGAGAAGTTTGGAGTGAGGGTCAAACGTACTTCGTATCGACCGTCTTCGCGCCTGATAGTAGTAGACATGTAATAGTCGATGCATAGTTGATCATCTAATGATAGCGTAGATTCTTTATTGATATCCTCCATCTCCCAGAATTTTTGGATCTCCTTTAAGTCGTTAATGATCACGTTACATTGTAAAGTTTTGACGTTAGCGGTTAAAATCCAGCCTAAACGAGTATTCTGAGCTATCGGTATATTATCATTCAACCTACAAATTCCCTCCAATAAAATCAAAGAATTAACATCTGCTCCTAACAGATGATCGACCGGGCGACTGATATTAAATTCGGGATCTGCTAGCGTGATGTTATTTAAATATGTCCAGGACGGTTTTGAAAAGCTAAAGTTAGGTAAATTTTTGATAAGGCTTTTCATTATGTATACCCCCGGTTCAAATTCAAAATCGTTATTTATAGCTTTGCATTTGATAGTCATAACGCCCTTACAATTGCTCTCCTTAGTGCCTACTCCAGATATCACTCCCCTACATCGAAGTCGAGGTTGGCCGAGCAACTGGGCCGCATGTTCACTGATGAGAGAAGCTTGGGACCCCTGATCTATTAAAGCACGCATGCTGACGAAACTCCCATCATATTTTTGTACCTTAAGTATAGCTGTAACTAAAAGAATTTCAGGCACGTCACATTGCATCGACACGTGTAAGTTGCTTCGTAATTGACCCGAAGTTTCAGGTTTCTGGTTGCTTACGCGGGTTGCTGCCTTCGGCGAATTGACTGACTCAAAATGCATTATTGTAGCGTTATAGCGTAAACTGCCGACGCCACAAAAATGTACGTGCTGCAGCCCGTACATACCTGACATTGCCAATTTGTTTAAAAATATTTGCTGATCTATTCGTTCGAAGAATTTACTGTAGTCAGTATAGTCAACTTGTAGAGCAATGTCCATACTTTTTGAAAGATAATTGTTTGTAAGGATCAGATTAGTAAGAGTTGATTTTGAAATCTATGTTAGGCATCACTAAGTATGGGGGAAATTGAATTATAAACTTGTTGATATACTATCTTTTTTAAGTACTTTAGCAATCAAAAATACAACTCCACCAAGCTAAGTTTGCACCTCGCGTCAATTACGTCAAACTGACGCTTAGGTACGGCTTGAAAAAAGATTGCTTGTTACTATCAAAAGTAAACAAATGTTTGTTAGATTTTACTTTGCATTTATTGTTTTAACATTATTTTACATAGGTACATTAAAATATTCAAAAGAAAAGATTGGGATAACTATAATTAAGAAGAATCAATACTCACTCTCCCTCATATAACTTTCGAAATCATCACTTGCTTTTCCGCCAAGAGATATAATTAATTCTCGTAAATTTACGAGTATATCCTCGAGGTGGTCGCCAATCTTTTTTCTCCAATAGGCCGGTGTGATCGAATTTATAGCGTCCTGCGTAGGGCTTTCAATTTCTTTTTTGCGACTGGTTTACGTTTTTGTCAGCCACCCTCTGTTGCACCAAATTCCATATATATTCGATTGGCTTTAGATCGCAATGATAGGGTGGCAGACGCAGAATTTCGTGGCCGTGTGCTTTCATAAGTTCGTCGAAAACATATCTTTTCGGTGGTTTGATTTTAGTATAATTTGATACAATTCCCTCTTGGTTATATTTTCTTAAAATCCCACGTCTTAAGCGCGTAGCCATTCTTGCATGCGCCCTTTAGAGATGCACTTGTTGGCGCATTTTCGATTTGGGTCGAATGGTAGGGTGCATTGTCTATGACTACAATCCCATTTGATGGCAGGTTTGGTATCAATTTTACTTGAAACCATTTTGTAATTTTTTTGTGTTCATCTCATGGTGATAGTCTCCTGTGGTACTTTTGTCTTTATATAGAAGATCTGCGCCCGGTATATATCATTCTATCCACCAGCGTTAATAATTGACCGTTGACCTGGATATATATTTTTTATCGCTGCTGTCGGTGCTATTTTGCCTGCACTTACTCACTGTGTAATGAGAATGAATCCAGGTTTCGTCGAGGTACATAACCGGTTTTTCGTCAGCGCCAAGGTCATTGTTCTCTCTCTTTCGCCGCAGGTAGCGAGCTCTCCTAGCAGCGATATCGTGTTTTTGTATTAAAACCACCCGGACGTTCTTGCACTTTTTAAATTTGTATCCCAGTTGCTCAGTGATAATTTTCTTTAATGTTTCTTTTTGGCCTGGATAATTCAGATCTCTTTTTCCAATCTTGAGAATTTTATTTAAAGTTGGGATTTCTTTCTGACTGTGTAAAACGAGTTTATAATATGCCTCAGGCAAGTAAAATTTTTCTAGGGTATTGTTTGCGTTTTTTACCTAGTGTCAATAATTTGGGTGGACTGGGCACTTGGTCGTGGCGAAGAAGGAGGCTCTGGTGAAAAACTTGAAGCTGGTAAAGCAGCTGGCTACGATAATTGTTCGGCTTCCTGTTTTATATTCATTAGCGTCCTCTAAGATATGCCGGTTGCGGCACAATTTCGCCGAATTACTATCATCTTGATAGGTCATCTTTGTATTAGTTCTTTCTTCTTCGAAAAACTTCAATACTTTCAGGATTATGTTTCTCCCTTCACTGTGTATCACCTTTCCTTTCATTTTTGTTGACCACAACAATCCACTCGAGGTGAAAAAATTAACGTAAACCGTTCAGTAACAGGTTCATTAAAAACTTAGCAAAAACAGTCCAGTAATATAACAAAACAGGGGTAACAACAAAACTGCAACAAAAACCTAACAAGAACAGTTCAAACATTTAAAATTCAACGAATAGGGAGACGAAAACTCGTATGACGCGTGTCGGCGACAAAGATGCTAACCGTACTGACGCGACAGGACGGTCATAGGAAGGAGAGCGGGGAACCGGGCGGGGTGCTGCATTCCAGCGAGGTGCAAACTTAGCTTGGTCGTGTTGTAGTTTTGATATACTCGTAGGTCGACAATTTTCTATGTTAGTAGTGTCCTTTTTTTATGAATAGGTATAATGTATGCCTACTTCCAAATTTTGGGAACAACTGCTTTAGCTATCGAGCGCCTAAAAAGAATGAACTGAGGTTCCGAAAGTTTGTTGGAACTATTAACTGTAAAAATAGGCGGTATAATGCCCCCCATAGACTAGGAGGTAAAACTGAACAAACTAAACTGCGTCAGTTCGGACTGAACGGATTGGTGCTCATACACAGCGTTATCCCATCAGTTCACTCAGGTTCGCTGCAAGGAGTGTTCAGTGTTCGTGAATAATGGACGAAAGTGAGTTATTATGTTACGTTTCCTTAGCACTAGTATATTAAAAGAAAAAGGAAAAAAAAGTAGAACACTGTAGTCTGAACCTTGGCTACGACAAAGGGAGCAGTATTCCCATACAAATCTTTTACTAGAACTAAAGCTTTGCCCCAAGGACTGGTTTATTTATCTTCGCATGGATGAGGAATTGTACTTACAGTTATTCCATTTGGTGGCAACATTGATAGAAAAAAATAATACAAACTAGCGGGAAGCTATATCTCCTAATAAGCGTCTGACTGCAACTTTAAGATTCCTTGCCACCGGAAGAAAATATGAAGATTTAACGTATTCTACCATCATGTCACCACAAGCATTAGGGAGGATAATTCCAGAAACATGTTATGCAATTCTGGAAGCATTGAAGGAGCATTATAAGGTAAGCAAAATGCAAATAATCGATTATTAATGTATTTAATACAAAAAAAGAGTTAGAATTAGTAAAAAAATTAATTCCAAACAGAAAATTTTACATATTATCAGAAATGTCCACTCTGGACAATTCTACCAAATTTGGCAATTGTTCTTCTGATTCCACTCGCATGATTAATTGACTTGGGGGGTACCACGAAACACAGGCTGATTATTGATTGGCGACAGAATTTGCATAATCCAAATTTCTTAAAGGATTCGCGATTCCGATTTGTTGAGATCCAATGACTTGAGAAATTTAATAATACTTTTGTTAATACTTATGGAATTCAAGTTAACTAAGTGTGGGATGTTTTATTGTTGAAAATATTCACATCATAATAATTCCTAATTATAATAATATAAAATGTATAATGTTAACATAAAGCAAAAATAAAAAAATATTTGAATCATAAAGTTATAAGCATTACACATAATAGATAATAAAACTATATTTTGAGATAGGGCACATTCAAGTATTTAATATTACTTTTCATTAATATTGAAATGTAATATTAAACTAAATTTTTAACATTTCAAATATTACAAAATAAATAAACAGACTAATACTAATTTAAATTAGTTTTATTATTAACATGTTTATTTATTTAAAATGATAACATGTGAACGTATATTGCAAAGAAAAGCAAATAAATTAATTTCAAATAATGTTTTTTATGGAGTTGGAGTATGTATGATTAGCGTGAGATTTACCGTTCGGAGAGGAACATATGGAACGAAATTGTATAAACACTTTTCTCTATCTTTCACAAAGATAATAAAGAGTAGGGGGCCCAACAGAGAGTCTCGAGGTACTCCTAGGGGAACAGGTAGTCAAGTAGATATGAAACCATTAAGTACTACTGCTTGTGACCTATTTTCAATATAGGAGGAGAACCATCGCAGAAGGTCTCCATGTATACCTGACATTGCCAATTTGTTTAAAAGGATTTGCTGATCTATTCGTTCGAAGAATTTGCTGTAGTCAGTATAGTCAACTTGTAGAGCAATGTCCATACTTTTTAAAAGATAATTGTTTGTAAGGATCAGATTAGTAAGAGTTGATTTTGAAATCTATGTTAGGCATCACTAAGTATGGGGGAAATTGAATTATAAACTTGTTGATATACTATCTTTTCAAGTACTTTAGCAATCAAAAATACAACTCCACCAAGCTAAGTTTGCACCTCGCGTCAATTACGTCAAACTGACGCTTAGTACGGCTTGCAAAAAAGATTGCCTGTTACTATAAAAAGTAAACAAATGTTTGTTAGATTTTATTTTGCATTTATTGTTTTTAACATTATATTATACATTGGTACATTAAAATATTCACAAAAAAGATTGGGATAACTAAAATTAAAAAGAATCATTACTGTTTATTGGTTCGATGCCCGACATTTCGCTTTCGCTCTCACTCTCACTCATATAACTGTCGAAACCATCACTTGCTTCTCCTCCAAGAGATATAATTTATTCTCGTATATTTACGAGTATATCCTCGAGGTGGTCGCCAATCTTTTTTTCTTCAATAGGCCGGTGTGATCGAATTTATTATTTTTGCGACTGGTTTACGTTTTTGTCAGCCACCCTCTGTTGCACCAAATTCCATATATATTCGATTGGCTTTAGATCGCAATGATAGGGTGGCAGACGCAGAATTTCGTGGCCGTGTGCTTTCATAAGTTCGTCGAAAACATATCTTTTCGGTGGTTTGATTTTTTTTAGTATAATTTGATACAATTCCCTCTTGGTTATATTTTCTTAAAATCCCACGTCTTAAGCGCGCAGCCATTCTTGCATGCGCCCTTTAGAGATGCACTTGTTGGCGCCTTTTCGATTTGAGTGGAATGGTAGGGTGCGTTGTCTATGACTACAATCCCATTTGATGGCATGTTTGGTATCAATTTTACTTGAAGCCATTTTGTTATTTTTTTTTGTGTTCATCTCATGGTGATAGTCTCCTGTGGTACTTTTGCATTTATATACATTAGCCATCAAAAAAATCGGCTAACCTGCTTTTTTGCCGCAAATCACGTTTTTCTAAAGCAGAACCAATCAAAACGTTTAAGTACTGAAATATTTTATTTAACTTGTTTATTTACACCAATTTAATCACAGTTACAACATCAAAATGGTTTTTTGAAAGTAATTTTCATTTAAAAACCAAACTCTTTAAATTTTCACGATTATTTTTATTAATTTTCAATACGCTCTAGTGTTTATGTATTGAGTTTTATGTACACAATTGTTGCAATTTAATATTGCGTATTCGCTCCTCTTACTCGAATGACAGCCTGCATTCGCCGTATTAATGACCTTATCAAGATTTTGATGGTCTCTTGAGGGTTTCGCTTCCATTCTTCCCTAATAGCGGTTTCAAGGTTTCCTAATGTTGTAGGGACTGGATTACGGGCTCTAACCTTTTGTTTTAGGGTTTCCCACATGTGCTCTATAGGGTTGAGATCAGTGCTTCTTGCTGGCCACGACATAACCCGAATGCCGACCTCTTCAAGGTAATCGGTTGTGATGCGCGCTACGTGTGGTCGTGCATTATCACATGGTCTTCTAATATCTCTGTGATATAGCGTGCTGCAGTTAAAGCACCTCTTCGTATGAAAACCAGCTCAGTGCGTCCAGTCAAAGATCTTTCAGCCCAAAACATTACAGAGTCTCCACCATAACTGACAGTTTCTCTTATGAAACACTGGGTATAACGTTCACCTGGTCGTCGCATAACATTACGGTGTCCGTCAGAACCGTATAAAGTCATTCGACTCTCATCACTAAAAAGAACTGACTCCCATTGGCCTATAGTACAGTTGATGTGGTTACGCGCAAATTGAAGTCTGGCTTGTCGATTAGCTGTGGTCAATAGTGGTCTTGTTGCTGGCTTGTGAGGTCTTAAATTCTGCTCACGAAGTGTCCTTCTCACAGTACTATCACTTATTAGCTACACCTCGATCTTCACCTAAGCGTCGCTGGAGATCAACACCAGATAGGTGCCGATTTCGTAGAGCTGATAACACTATAAATCGGTCATTTTGAGTTGTCTTCCAGATCCAGATCTTCTACGATACTGCACAGTCTCCAGAAACCATTGGTAAACTCGTCGCACTGCAGAACGGCTCAGATTTGACCTCCTGGCCACGACACGTTGACTTAAGCCTTGTTGCAGCAAAGCCACAACTTGGGCCGCCTCAGCTTCAGTAGTGTCCATTATTTTTAGACAAAGTAATCAAAGCTACAGCCTCAGTAAATAAACTTAACGTTATTAATGAGAAATCCCTACAAAAAACTGTGTCGGACTGAAATAACGGTTCGAATTTGTTCTGACGTAAAACAACGAAATCAGCACTCAACAGTATTTCTGTATAAAAAATTGTAAAACACCTTCAAGTGCAATAAGATTTACGGCAAACAAGGTATCAAACATCATATCCGACCCTCAAAATAAAAAACAAATGTGTGAAACAGCTTTTAAGTGAAACAATCGATAAATTTCTACGAGCACTTAACCCTATAGAGAAGTAATACATGCGAATTTAAAAGAAAACAATTTTGTCAACTAGTTGCGGCGCGGGGGAGTTGTGATCGCTGCGAAGTACTCCGAACTATTCCGAAGACATTCCATACACGATCGCTAGGGCGTGCATTGTAATGAATTTATGCTTTCTATCGATATTGATAATTTTTTTCGCTTTTTTTAATACATACTTTCAGTATCAGTAACTAGCTTTTGACTGTGACTTCAATTTTCCTGTGCAACTAAGAAATGCAATTTTAAATGTACTAACTTTTCAAGCAGTATACTCAGGTGAAATATAAATGCCAGCTTCGAAAAAAATTCAAGATTAAATTAAAGGACTTTAAAATAAACTTTTAGTGATTTGTTGAACTTTAACATAAAATTACTTTAACATAAAAAATAAAATATTTAATACGTGGTAGAGCCATGCTGCATGCTGTAGTATAGTTGTACCATGAATGGGTCGGCTCGACCGGGGAAGGGCCACGATCTCACAGAATACCAGCATAAAACAGTAGCTTTATGCTGAGTTTCATATGGTGAGTGTACAGAACTGGTGACCCTTTTTAATGGAAACGAGGCATTCCATTCCCCGTGGGTGACAACACATCTGCATTTAGATTCGTAATCGAGGGTAGATGTAGATGTCTATGGGCCACAGCAACCACTTACCATCATGTGTAGGGTGTGCTCGTTTGTTACCCTATCCTATAAAAAAAGGCCCCGCTGGAGATACGCATGATAATTCGGCTGAAGGTCGATGCACTACGAGGCAGTACGGTGAGATTGAAAAGAGAATAAAAAAGATTTTCATGTTTATATATTATATTTATTTTATTAAGTGCTATTACTGATTTTTAAAATGAATTTATTTTGTATATATCCTCCTAACTGCACATTTTCCTTCCAATTTTTGATTTTTTAGTATAAATGTCATTCTTGTCAATATATTTCTTCATTACACGTTTCGTTAAATCATAATACTATTAGTTTTTTCCATATATACTCCAGGAATTTCTTCTGTAAAGCTGCTAAGAGCTTTATGGGTCAACAGTTCAGCGGTGATTTTTCCTTTAGAGTCACTATTAATAAAATCTTTCTTGATTACGGACTCGCAACGCCGACATAATATTTTAACGACCATTTGTGAGGGATAAATTAACCCTCCATTATCTTTGCAGAATATGAGACTCTTTTTTATTTTATTTTAATGACACTAAAGCTTTTATACAGGTATTGCATCTGAGGCAAAAACAGCACTGCTGTAGGTACTGCACTTCTCATTAGTCGCCGCTTGTTGTTTGTCATGGAAAAACAAACCTCAGTAAAATGTTTTGAGCACATGACGCTATATATTGATGGAAACCAATTTTCTCTTTTTGTAACGTTTATCCATTTATTTTTCATATTACCATGTTTTGGAAGCCTATAGGGAAAAAATCATACAGTTTAAATAAATTAACATTGTTATCGTACTTATCCAAAGCTCATACACGAAAAGAATAATTATAATTAATATTATAAAGTATTACTAAGAGTAGTAATTAATAATGTACTACTCTTAGTAATACTTTAAATTAAAATTATATATATATAATAAATTATGTATATATAATAAATAATTATTATACAATATGTAACAAAAACCCTGTGGTTCCCGTTAAGTGCGTCATCAGAATCAGTATTCCAACGTATAGAAATAACTTTACTTCAGAAAACTCGACATAAAAATAATCAAATTAAATTTTAATTAAATAATATTTGTAAATTTTATGTGGATTGATTACCTCTGCCTGGAATTATCGACAGCGACGGCTGGCGGTCGGCGGTGACGTACATCAAAGATGGGGCGCGCGCGCGCGCGTCTTACCTACACACTGCTGTAACTAACTGCTATGCTAACTGCACACTGAGGTCGTGACCTCGTCGTTTATCACTATGTGTACTTGACGACCACGAAGATGTTGTTCAATATGTCCACCTTGTACCTCCACCTTGTAAATTTGTGACACCGACTTATAATGTCTGAACGCACGCGTTGCATAACAGACATTTCGGACTTTATTTTTTCAAAGGCTGCGACTATACGCATACGCATTTCTGCATCGGTATCGCATGTTTTTTGGAATACAGTCTGCTTAATCGTACTCCAGAGATAAAAATCTAAAGGTGTGAGATCAGGTGATCGTGCCGGCCAGTTGACCGGTCCACCGCGGCCATTCCATCTTTCACCGAACCCACAAAACCAAAGAACACCACCACCACCACACCAAAAAACTTCTTACACAACGGAAAAAATGCGGTGGAGCACCATCGTGTTGAAACCACATGCGACGAACGAGGTCTAAATTTATTTCGTCAAGTTCATTGCTTAGTTCTTCTCGCAAAAGACGTCCGTAGTTTTCACCGGTCATTGTGTGGTAGAAAATACGTACCAATAATTTTGTCACCTATAATTCCCGCCCACACATTGATTTTCCATCGGTGTTGAAAGTGGCTTGGTTTATACGAATGCGAATTTGTCGTTGACCATACGTGTTCATTATAAGCATTAAATACACCTGTTCTTACAAAAGAGCATTCATCCGTAAAAAGTACGTGGTTCAAAAACTCAGAATCTCCTTCAACCTTATCAAGTAACCATCTACAGTAATCCATTCTCGGCTCGTAGTCGTTAGGAAGAAGACACTAAACTCGATGATAATGATATGGGTGCTGGCCATTATCTTTGAGGGCTCTCCAAACGCGCATATGGTTCACACCTAGTTCACGTGCCACCGAGCGCGTGCTCCGCGTTGCATCTTCCTCAAACATGTCGAGAATGTGCTCCTCGATGTCGTCGTCGTACATCCTCGGTCTTCCTGAATCTGTACGTTGTTGATCACGGCCATGCACACTGCCAGTATTGTACATACGAATGTGAAGTCGTTGGAACGTCATTGCCGACGGCAATTGTATATTTCGTGGAGTAGCAAAGCACTCCCCCGTAAAGTCTTCGTGCTGCTGCATAATTGCAGTTACATTTCCCGAGATACATCAACATATTAAAATATTCCTCGTTTGAGTAAGACATCGCACTCAAGTCACTCACGGCGGAATATTAATTTCGGAATATAAAACACAAACGTCAATATCAGTGCTAACGCGCTACTGGTGCTCGATGCTTGTTTGTTTGCATAGACGTGGCAAAGCTATTGTACTCTATAACATAATTTTGATATTTTCTAAATCGATAAAAATTTCGTGAGTTTTTATGTTATTTTTCAATAATTATTATTTATTTATTTATTTATTTCAGACAGCGTCCGTAAGTATTATTAAGAAATTAAATTACAGCTAGGATTAAGAAAAATACATTAAAACACTTTTATAACAAGAAACATTAAAAAAATTGTGTTCTAAATCCACACAATAATTACTTAAACTATTATGGTGCTATGTTTTTCAAAATCTAATAATTTGCATTTTTTTATCGACCGACGATTAACAATACTTATTTATATTTCTATTCTTGACCACTGAATTGTGACAAAATTTTATGTTTATAAAACTCCCATGTTTTTAAATACTACTACTAAATATTACCACAGAATAAATAATAGATACGACGACCACGAAGATGTTGTTCAATATGTCCACCTCTCACACATTTGCGGCACCGGCTTATATATTTTATCGACCGACGATAAACAACCCTTATTTTTATTTTTATTCTTGATCACTGAAGTGAATTGTGACAAAATTTTATGTTCATAAAACTTCCCATGTTTTAAATATTGCTATATTAAATATTAGCACAGAATAAATAATAGATATTGGATCAAAATTAGTTAATCGGCATATAGTGGACGCTTCTTTTTTATCACTCGAAGAGTGGAGTTTTTTGGGTTTTTCCTAGTACCTAAGTCCTTCGTCGGCTTTCGCTTTTGAGTTCAAAGAGCGCGCAAAACGCCGCGTATATTACCTATTAATTTTGTTTCGTTTATTATATTCTGGCAATAAACGACAATATGAATTTATTTAAAAAAATAATTACTACCTACTACATAAATTCTTTATCGAATAATATTTCATATGAAAAATACATACTAAATTTCTCCTACAAATAGTTGCAAATTTGGAATTACGATATTTTATGCATGAAATAACCTTTTTAACTATTTTCGTAGATCTATTTAGCAAAAAAGTGGAAATTTATAACATAAGTATTCAAATGATACTTATAATATACATAATGATACTAGATGTATAGTTGTAGCACGAATGGGTCGGCTCGACCGGGGAAGGACCACGCTCTCACAGAATACCAGCGTGAAATGATTGCTTAATGCTGCTGTATTTCGTATGGTGAGTGTATAGAATCGGAGAACCTTTTTACTGGAAATGAGGCATTCCATCTTAGTCCTCACGGGTGACAACGCATCTGCATTTTGATTCGTAATCGAGGATAGATGTAGATGTCTATGGGCCACAGCAACCACTTACCATCAGGTGGACTGTGTGCTCGTTTGTCTCCTTATACATACTATAAAAAAATACTATGTGTATTGGGGTTGAAATAATAACCATTTCATTATAATTTCTATTATTTTGAAATTAAAATTTTCTGAGAATAACTGAGTCGAGATAGGTATAAAGATTTACACAAAAACCTTGGGGAAGCACGCGCCGCTTAGCGGCTTGCTTTGAGTCGGCCGTGTCAGTGACCTCATATCGGCCGTAGACTATTATTTATTCTGTGACGTAGATAATATTATGTCGGCACGTGCCGGTAAGTTCAGAAGCAAATAACATTTTTAGAAATTTAATATTTCTTAAGTTATCTTATTAGAAACATAAAAACCCCATTTAAAGCAACCAAAAAAATTTTCATTATCATAATTAACATGCCTGTGTGTACACCTATACGTCCCTGAAACGACCAACAGGGTTTTTGTTACATACTGTATATAAATAATTAATAAATTATGTATCCGTCTATATCTAATATATCCAAAACAACGATATCTAAATACAATAATCATTTTGTGGATAATTATCGACATTACGAAATAAATATACTGCACTGCACCAGTCATTAGCGTCACGAAGCTAATTATGATAAGGAGAGACAGACATATATGCTTGCAGTAAATGCAAAAAGGACGGGTAGTGACGCATGGCGGAACGGTCCAGTTTAACTTGACCCTCGTTGCGTAATAAAAATGTTGAAAATATTTTTGTAAAATAAAGAAATATACTTAACGATGAAAAGTAATATTGTTTGATGTTACACTACATGTTTTACTGTTGTTTCCGCACCATTTAACGGCACAACATGACATGATGCCGTAAATTGATTTTTATTTATATTTTAAATGTAAGCCATCTCTTCGGTTCTAGTTTTTGGTCGCAACTGGCGGGAAACAAGTGTTCCAAAATATATCAGTGACTAGTCACTGACGAGTTGACAGGTTCGGGTCGCCTTGTATTACGTCTCTATAGGGTTAAGTGCTCGTAGATAAATTTCAAACAAAAAATAGGTGGGTCGATTTTTTTGATGACCATTATAGAAGATCTGCGCCCGGTATAAACCACCGCTGACCTGGATATATATTTTTTATCGCTGCTGTCGGTGCTATTTTGCCAGCACTTACTCACTGTGTAATGAGAATGAATCCAGGTTTCGTCGAGGTACGTACCGGTTTTTCGTCAGCGCCAAGGTCATTGTTCTCTTTCTTTCGTCGCAGGTAGCGAGCTCTCCAAGCAGCGATATTGGGTTTTTCTAATATGACTACCATTCGGGCGTTCTTGCACTTTTTAAATTTGTATCCCAGTTCCTCAGTAATAATTTTCTTTAATGTTTCTTTTTGGCCTGGATAATTCAGATCTCTTTTTCCAATCTTGAGAATTTTATTTAAAGTTGGGATTTCTTTTCTGACTGTGTAAAATGAGTTAATAATATTCCTCAGGCCTTAGGGGTCAAAAATGTCAAGTAAAATTTTTCTAGGGTAATTGTTTGCGTTTTTTACCTAGTGTCAATAATTTGGGTGGACTTAATTGGGCACTTGGACGTGGCGAAGAAGGAGGCTGTGGTGAAGAACTTGAAGCTGGTAAAGCAGCTGGCTACGATAATTGTTTGGCTTCCTGTTTTATATTCATTAGCGTCCTCTTAGATATGCCGATTGCGACACAAGTTTGTTGGAACTATTAACTATAATATATAATAGGCGGTATAAGATTCGGTCCACTCGATTTGTTGAGATCCAATGACTTGAGTAATTTATTACTACTTTTGTTAATACTTATGGAATTCAAATTAACTAAGTGTGGGATGTTTTATTGTTAAAAATATTCAAATCATAGTAATTCCTAATTATAATGATATAAAATGTATAATGTTAACATAAAGCAAACATAAAAATATAATTGTTTTTGAATCGTAAAGTTATAAGCATTACACAAAATAGATAATAAAACTATATTTTGAGATCGGGCACATTCAAGTATTCAATATTTCTTTTCATTAATATTGAAATGTAATATTAAACTAAATTTTTAACATTTCAAATATAACAAAATAAATAAACAAACTAATACTAATTTTAAGAAGTTTTATTATTAACATGTTTATTTATTTAAAATGATAACATGTGAACATATATTGCAAAGAAAAGCAAATAAATTAATTTCAAATAATGTTTTTTATGGAGTTGGAGTATGCATGATTAGCGTGAGATTTACCATTCGGAGAGGAAAATATGGAACGAAATTGTATAAACACTTCTCTCTATCTTTCACAAAGATAATAAAGAGTAGGGGGCCCAACAGAGAGTCTTGAGATACTCCTAGGGGAACAGGTAGTCAAGTAGATATGAAACCATTAAGTACTACTGCTTGTGTCCTATTTTCAATATAGGAGGAGAAACATCGCAGAAGGTCTCCATGTATACCTGATATTGCCAATTTGTTTAAAAGGATTTGCTGATCTATTCGTTCGAAGCATTTACTGTAGTCAGTATAAATAGTCAACTTGTAGAGCAGTGTCCATACTTTTTGAAAGGTAATTATTTGTAAGGACCAGATTAGTAACAGTTGATTTTTTTAAGAAATCTATGTTGGGCATCGCAATATATAATCGTCGACTTTAGCAATCAAAAATACAACTCGACCAAGCTAAGTTTGCACCTCGCGTCAATTACGTCAAACAGACGCTTAGGTACGGCTTGCAAAAAAGGATTGTCTATTACTTTAAAAATAGTAAAAAAATATTTGTTAGATTTTACTTTGCATCTATTGTTTTTAACATTATATCATACATAGGTACATTAAAATATTCACAAAAAGATTGGGATAACTAAAATTAAAAAGAATCATTACTGTTTATTGGATCGATGCCCGACATTTCGCTTTCGCTCTCACTCTCACTCATATAACTGTCGAAACCATCACTTGCTTCTCCTCCAAGAGATATAATTTATTCTCGTATATTTACGAGTATATCCTCGAGGTGGTCGCCAATCTCTTTTCTCCAATAGGCATGTGTTACTGTCCCAAGTTACCCTGACAAAAAACTATTGAACTAGGGCCCATCATTAGTCCAACTAGACGAGTAACAAAAGGGAGGGTCCAACTGACCTGTGGATAACTAAACTATACCGGCTAACAAAGAATCAAGCAACACTTACCGATTGGCGGAGGTAGGGTTAACCACAGGGCATCTGTCAGGTGAAATGTGATGTGCATGTAAGTTGTGTGCAGTAATGTGTTCAATGTGTAACCTGATATCCCCGCTGATCTTGGACAGCAGATCCCAAGGCGCTGCCTCTATATATAGCGTCCCGTGTATGGCTTTCAATTTATTTTTCCGACTGGTTTACGTTTTTGTCTGCCACCCTCTGTTTCACTAAATTCCACATATATTCGATTAGATTTAGATCGGAATGATAGGGTGGCAGACGCGGAATTTCGTGGCCGTATGCTTTCATAAGTTCGTCGAAAACATATTTTTTCGGTGGTTTGATTCTTAGTATAATTTGATACAATTCCCTCTTGGTCATATTTTCTTAAAATCCCACGTCTTAAGGTCTTAGCCCACTTACTCGACTCTGCTCCAACACCGCTCCTACCCAATACCGCCCTGAACTTAGGCGACTGCTAGCTGGCACCCAGCAGTCGACGCGCGTAGCCATTCTTGCATTTCGCTCTTTAGAGATGAACTTGTTGGCGCCTTTTCGATTTGGGTCGAATGGTAGGGTGCGTTTTCTATGACTACAATCCCATTTGATGGCATATTTGGTATCAATTTTACTTGAAGCCACTTTGTAAATTTTTTTGTGTTCATCTCATGGTGACAGTCTCCTGTGGTACTTTTGCATTTATACAGTGTATCCTGTCACGGACTAGCGATATTTTAGGTACTTATAATACAGCTATTTTAATATAAAAATATACTACACACTGAGGTCTAATCTCCTTCCCCTCTATTTGGCAACCATTTTGTTTTTTTCTTGAGATATTCTCTACGCGTTTACGAAAAAAGTTATATCTCTGTAAGTTTTAGTCTTACTGAGATAAAAATTATCTCATTCGGAGGCCAATAATATTGTTTATCGTTTACATTATCAAAATTTTTGTTGAATGAGTTAATTTTTATCTCAGTAAGACTAAAACTTTGAGAGATATGACTTTTTTCGTAAACGCGTAGAGAATATATCAAGAAAAAAACAAAATGGCTGCCAAATAGAGGGGGAGGGGATTAGACCTCAGTGTGTAATGTATTTTTATATTAAATTAGCTGTATTATAAGTATCTAAAATATCGCTAGTCCGTGACCGGACACACTGTATAGAAGATCTGCGCCCGGTATAAATCATTCTATCCATCAGCGTGCATAACCCACCGTTGACCTGGATATATATTCTTTATCGCTGCTGTCGGTGCTATTTTGCCAGCACTTACTCACTGTGTAATGAGAATGAATCCAGGTTTCGTCGAGGTACATAACCGGTTTTTCGTCAGCGCCAAGGTCATAGTTTTCTTTCTTTCGCCGCAGGTAGCGAGCTCTCCAGGCAGCGATATCGGGTTTTTGTATTATGACCACCCGGGCGTTCTTGCACGTTTTACATTCATTAGCGTCCTCTTAGATATGCCGGTTGCGGCACAAGTTCGCCGAATAACTATCAACTTGATAGGTCATCCTTTTATTAGTTCTTTCTTCTTCGAAAAACTTCAGTACTTTCAGGTGTATGTTTCTCCCTTCACTGTGTATCACCTTTCCTTTCATTTTTGTTGACCACAACAATCCACTCGGGGTAAAAAAGTTAACGTTAACCGTTCAGTAACAGGTTCATTAAAAACTTAACAACAGTCCAGTAATATAACAAAACAGGGATAACAACAAAACTGCAACAAAAACCTAACAAGAACAGTTCAAACATTTAAAATTCAACGAATAGGGAGACGAAAACTCATATGACGCGTGTCGGAGACAAAGATGTTAACCGTACTGACGCGACAGGGCGATCATATGAAAGTGAGCGGGGAACCGGGCGGGGTGCCGCATTCCAGCGAGGTGCAAACTTAGCTTGGTCGTGTTGTAGTTTTGATATAGGTCGATAGTTTTCTATGTTAGTAGTGTTTCCTTTTTTATGAATAGGTATAATGCATGCCTACTTCCAAATTTTGGGAACAACTGCTTCAGCTATCGAGCGCCTAAAAAGAATGAACAGAGGTTCCGAAAGTTTGTTGGATCTATTAACTATAAAAATATGCGGTATAAGATCCAGTCTAATCGATTTGTTGAGATCCAATGACTTGAGTAATTTATTAATACTTTTATTAATACTTATGGAATTCAAATTAACTAAGTGTGGGATGTTTTAATGTTGAAAATATTCACATCATAATAATTCCTAATTATAATAATATAAAACGTATATTGTTAATATAAAGCAAACATAAAAAAATAAATGTTTTTGAATCATAAAGTTATAAGCATTACACAAAATAAATAATAATACTATATTTTGGGATCGGGCACATTCAAGTATTTAATATTATTTTTAATTAATATTGAAATGTAATATTAAACTAAATTTTTAACATTTAATATGTAACAAAATAAATAAACAGACTAATACTAATTTTAAGAAGTTTTATTATTAACATGTTTATTTATTTTAAATGATAACATGTGAACGTATATTGCAAAGAAAAGCATGCTTAAGATAAAGCATGGACCTTCACTTCCTCCAATTTAGTAATCAAGAGTTTGGGATTTTTATACACTATTACTGATTGCCTTAAGAACTCGAATCCATTGAACCATATCGCAGTATTGCCGAGTTCGTCTAGAGCCACGCCGCGAGAGGCACAATCCGCTGGATTGTGTCGGGATGGAGCGTATGACCAATAGTGTGTTCAAGATTTCTGTAACGCGTTTAGCTAAAAACGTTTTCCAACGGCTTGAATGACTATTAGATCATGCGAGAACAACTTCTGAATCAGTCCAAACGTGCACATCTAATATATTTACATCCAGTTTTAGCAACTTTCACCATCGACTTAGCTAATACAACGGTTTCACATAGTTTTAACCTATTGATACCTGTTTGATGGGTGACACTTTGGTTTTCGAGGTAACTAACTCAACTTGAATATTACCCTCTGCGTCTATAACTCTGACGTATACTACTGCAGCGTAGGCTATTTTTGAGGGATCCGAAAAACCGTGTGACTCCGACATAACATTGTTCGATTTAGTGTTAAGCAAACGGGTGATTTTAGCATTCACTAAAGACGTAAACGCCCTTATTCATAAACGTTATTTAACTTTAAGCAACACTTTAGACTATTGTTTAAAAAAATTGAAATTCATGAACAATGATTAGAGTTAATCATCGTTCCTTAACTAGCTGTCAAATTAAACACCCTTGCATATTAATTAAAGTCGTTCATTATTATTCATGACATTTATTAAAGGTTAACATTTACATTTTTATGAATCTACATTAGCATATTTGAACTAAAATTTATGACTAAATATAACTTAAATATAAAATGGTAATTTATTTATACAGGGTTACTGGTAATTCGACGTATTCCCGCCAAGGCGTGATAGTTGGGGTCATAACCTATCAAATGAACCATAAAATGCATTATGCAAATGTGGGCCAATTTCGAGATATTTAGGTTTAATTATTTTTTTTCAAAAATCCCAAAAGTCTGGTGTCAAAAATTTCTAAAAAAAAACTTACAGCTGTATTATTTTCATTTTATTATTTTTACTTAATGAAAACCTGGATACTTATTTATCAATACTACAGTGTGCAAAAAGTCTCATCATTTTCGAAGTAACGCTACTAAAAGTACAACTTTTTCCAAACAAAAGATAAGTAATTAAAAATAAAAATCATTTTGTGAAAAATAATTGTATGTGATCAATTGTGCAAATCATGTTAAAAACATCCCTATTTATCTAGCTACCTAATGAAGTATCAACTTTGTAGTTTGCTTATATAGAAACAGAAAAAAAAATTTAAAAAATGAGGTCAGGTAGTCGAGTTCTAAAAAGACAAAGGAATTCGTGTTTTATTTTTAACCAATATTAATTAAGGAAATGAAACAAAGCACTTGATTGAAATTAGTTTTATTTATTTTATAATAATATAATAAAATAATATGGGAGCCCCTATTCCGTATACAGACACGCATTCGTTTTCTTAATTCGCTTTTAATAACGTTTGAGGTTAAGTCTTATGTGTGTGAGTGAGTTTGAGGGTAAGTCTTATGTCGTTTGTCGCGTTGATAATGCGGTCTCTCAGTTGATCAAGGGTCGGCACTGGCACATTGTGTCGTTAACATTTAAATTTATTCAAATTATATCCGAGAGACATGTTAAGTGCATACTGCAGGGCTATTCACAATCGTCTCGGAAAGGGAAATCGACTCGGATTCGATAACTTTTCGAACGGAAACAATGAAATGCTATTCACATTCGCCGTTCTGATGAATTTGACATTCGTTTTCGGGAATTGTGACAGTTCGCATCGGAAACTTTACGAGACCTCTGACGCTGGCGAAAACTTAAATATTGATAATTATGAGAGATAAATAAGCTTTTCTAAGTATAAGGTACGTAACATAAATTAATTGCAATTATGTATAAAAACATATTTTCATAAAATTACATCAATATTTGCACTTAATTTGCAAAACTGTATTTTTGTGAATATTTGGAAGAAAGGTGTGTTTTTATAAGTTTTCTATCTCTAATTTTACAGATATAAGCAATGTCAGGCATAGTAGCATTAATTCTTCATAGGCGAATCAGCAACTACGAAAATGAGAAGTTACGGATGCAAACAATGATCCGAAACAAACGGTTTCGCGATTTGTCGAATCCGTATGAGGACCCAAATTTCCATTCGACTTACCGACTCACCCCGGACTTGACCTTGGCTATTGTGAACGATTTAAAGCCTGTTTGGCAACAACATTAATATTCAAGCTCACTTCCTGTAGAACTAAAGGTAAATAGGTATCTAGATAGTAAACTCAGTACCGTACCTAAGTTGTTGTGTAAGTTTATTTTAATTCTCTTTTGGTACTTAGTTCCTCTGCGTGTTACATTTTTTCGCACATGGCTCCTATCAAAAAAGTTTAACAAAGGATGTGGACTTCAAAGTTAGCCAGCCTACTTCCAGCAGGAGCCATTAGAGAGGCAGTGGCCGCACTAAATCAACCTCAAATTATCAAAAAATGGATTAATTTTCCAAATCGTCCTCAAATGGAACCAACTGTTTTAAGGTAAATCTCAAGATTTAAATGACATAGGTACCTATAGCATGCTTATACATATGAATCTGTAGGTAGGTATTATCAAGTATAATATATGTATCAACTAGCTGCTGCCCGCGACTTCGTACGCGGCTGATGTTGCTTATGCCAGCGACAACGGGGTCGTCAAAATCGAAGATCTGAAACGTCTGATGTCGAATTGAAATAATACTAGTTTTTACGGAATTTATCGCGTATATTTAACTTGATAATTACCCGACGTTTCGAGAGCTTTACAGCACCAATAACCAATAATAAGGGAAACGCCACGGTAGTTATGGATACGTCAGATTATAATTCCAAAATACAAGAACTTTTGTCGGATGTAAGTACTTATAAAAAGGTTAAAAACGACCCAACAAATAGCACACTAAAAACAACTAGTGACCTCATAAAGAAACACTCCGAAAAATTAAATCTGGACGTAAAATGGATAATACCTACGTGCGCCAAATCACCAAAGTTGTATGGGTTACCAAAAATACACAAGCCCAATGCTCCATTACGCCCCATAGTGAGCCAAATCGATTCACCAACTTACAGATTGGCTCAACACTTAGCGAAAATACTTTCACCGCTCAGGGGACATACAAGAGCACACATAAAGGATTCCTACCATTTTGTCAGCGAGATTAAAGACCTACGTCTGGCAGACAATGAAACTATGGTCAGTTTTGATGTGCAGTCATTGTTTACATGCTTACCTGTTGAAGACTGCATCTCAATTGTAACTAGAAGGCTGGAAGAAAACAACATGCCCGTAGAATATGCAGTATTACTCAGACACTGCCTTACATCTGGCTACCTATTGTGGAAGGAGGAGTTCTACAAGCAAATAGATGGTGTGGCGATGGGCTCACCTGTATCTCCCATTGTCGCCGACATATTCATGGAAGACTTTGAGGAGAAAGCCCTGCTTACTTCTCCCATAAATTCAAGTTTCTACAAGCGGTACGTAGACGACACTTTCACAATTCTACCTTTAGATAAAGTAACTGCATTTTTAGACCATCTTAACTCTATAAATTCTAAAATTCAGTTCACAATGGAGTTAGAGGCAAACAATTCCTTAGCTTTTCTAGATGTGTTAGTAATTCGGAATCCTGATAACACCTTGAGCCATACTGTGTATAGAAAAAAGACCCATACAGATAGATATTTAAACGGTGATTCTCACCACCATCCTTCACAGTTAGCTACCGTGGGTAAATCTTTGTTTCAGAGAGCACGAGGGATCTGTGACAGTAAACACCTGGCTGCCGAGCTCCAACATGTCAAGCAAGTTTTGCATGACAACAAGCTTCGGGTCCCGCGCCTACGTCACAGAGAACGAGTGAAGCCGGCCACAGTCGAGCGTGTACCTGCTGTACTGCCATATGTTAGAGGAGTCACTGACAAGATTGGCTACATCTTGAAGCGCGCTTCCATCAAAACATACTTCAAGCCGCCGAAGAAGATTGGTCAGTTTTTACCATCAGTCAAGTGTAACGTCCCTCTGCAAGATGCAGGAGTGTACAAGCTTGATTGTGAATGTGGTCTTTCCTACATAGGACAAACTAAAAGATCCATTAAAACCCGCGTCAAAGAACATATAGCTGATGTGAAGAATCGACGCTCCGGGAAGTCTGCAGTCTGTGAACATGTACAGGATCGCCCCCGTCACTACATCAGATTTGATAGACCACAAATCCTCGCTAAAGAACACCGATTCCTTCCAAGGATGATTCGCGAGGCTATTGAAATCAAAAAACATCCTAATTTCAATAGAGAAGATGGCTGGGTGCTACCATCTGCTTGGGATCCTATAATAAATAAAATTAAATCCCAACCCAAGCATACAACTGCAAGACTCCATGATACCATAAGTTCATACTGTGTAGATCGGAACAAAAGTTAAATTTTAATCTATGGTAACCGCGGTTAACTATGACAGCTGGACGTTGAACATCTCAGTCCTTCCCGTGACCATGGGTGCTGTAAAGCTCTCGAAACGGCGGGTAATTATCAAGTTAAATATACGCGATAAATTCCGTAAAAACTAGTATTATTTCAATGTGTAGCGTTCGCGTAAATATAAGAAATCATTATGTCTGATGTCGAATTCTAAGAGCCCGGGGACAGGAAAATAACGTGACGCGCGAGACGATTCGAGACGTTCCAGATATTTCACTTTTGTATGTCAACAGGAAATACCCATCAGACTAAACAACTTTTGCTAAGACGTCATTCCTATATATGTTATAATGTCGCTAGGCTTTGGAGTTTCAGAACAGGTGTTTCAGATCTTCAAATTTATTCTCACAGCAGAAAATACTCTTCACGTGGAATATTTTTTGCTATGGCACCATTTTTATATCTCTTATACTTTAGCTGATCTGTTGCGGTTCTGCATCAGGTGTTCCATTTTCCAAAATATATTATAGCCTATATATTGCCTAGACTTAACACCTATACAACAAAAAACTTTTCATCCGGTATACTTCACCGATCTGGTGCGAAATGCACCGGATCCCAAGGGTACACTGAATTAACAATAATATTGCAAATCACTTTAAAACAAATTCTTTATAAACTATAGCTGCACTCTTGGCTTTGCCCACGTTTTCGGTCACGCGCAAGTCCGAGCGATAGCAAAGAGCGGATATTCTAAAGAGTCAACCTCTGATCCCTCTGTTTAACCGTTTCGGATGTGCGAGACAAAGAATGATGATCGCGGTCGATAGCTAAACGCATTTCTCGTTGTTCCACACTTTTCTGAGATCGAGAAGCAGTAGTGCGGACTCGTTTAAGTTCTAGTCGTAATTGGTGCTGCGTGCTAGTTTCTGCGGAGAAACTTAGTGCATTACGCTCACGGTTAGCACCTAGCCGTTGTTCGCGTTCTGCATCGGTTTCGAGAGATCGAACTAACCTGCGCATCTTCTAAACCCTTGAGTTTCGAGACAGATTTGATCTTTTTCTAAAAGGCATAGCTAAAATTCCTTCTTAATCCGATACTAACATATTCAAAACAACGAAAAGTAATCGAATAACTACGTAAGAATTGCTAGTAAGTAGAAAAATAATTATTATTATTCGCAGGAAAATTAAACACATCAACCAACACGGACAATGTATCACCCCCGTTTCTATAGGATGAAAGCAGCCCATCGGCACCTATTACATCACTTTTTGGGAATGAAACCATAGCGCGATTTAAATCGACGCCAACGCCATCTATGTAGTTAGAAAACGGAAACTACATGAATTAATTAAATTATGAATTAAAACTAAATTGTCGTTAATTTAATAGTCAAGTACATTATTTTTGCATTAAAAAAATATGGTAACAGCAGCAAGGAACAAAACAGAATTACATACTTAAATCAATTACCTGCAACAAATGTCGTAGGCATTGCTTGGTAAGATATAACTTAGAACTAAAAATTTGACTTGACTTCATGATAGTGTAACTTGTTGTACCACCAATCTATCTGTTTAGTAATATTAGTGTGAAACTCTCCATACAATCAGATAGGACATGTAAAGTTCTCAGATTTCCTAATGCACATAAAAAGTGCAAAAAATAACCATTTTTCAAAACTATTTTATGGGATTTAAACTGGCACCATTTAATGCGGTAAACGGTCGCCTGACCTTACCGCTAAATTCCCTTTGCAATATTGTTAAACAGCTGTTCCCTTGCAATTTATAATGTTACTGCGCCGCTCCTTTGTAAAAATAGCGTGATATTTATGTTCCCAGAGTTAAATTTTTATTTTTATTTTAACTATTAACATGTCATTTTGTGCATTCAATTATTTTGTGCCTTCAATTAAGAAGAAAAACCTTTTAAAATCAATACTGCTTACCTCCTATAACATACAGCGTGATAATATGTAGCCTAAAGCCTTCCTTGGTTTACAAAGAACATTTTTGCTGAATTTCAATTCAATCTATCCGTGGCGTGAAGCCGTACCATACACACAGACAAACAGACAAACCGACAAAAATTCTAAAAAGTCACTTTTTGTCATCAGTTACGTTTTTCTAACAAAAGCCACTTATTGTTTCTCGAAAATACTCAATTTAGTGTTTTTCTTTCGTTAGTGTTCTCACCGGCACGGAAACTTGGCCACTCGTGAATTTGCTGATTATTTGCACTGAAACGTTTTTTTAACAGTAAATTAAGGGTAGATGCATTCAATAAGTGTCTCTAATGGTTTTAGAACATAGAAATTTAATGTTTACTTCACCGAAATTTTTCTTTTCAAGATAACATGTTTTCACTAAAATTAACATCTTTCCATTGTCACTTTAAAAACACTACGAAGTTAAAAATTAAGTCTGTTTCTTTATTGTCTATCAGTTTTAATATCGGGTGTTTCCTCCTCTAGCCCTGATAACCGCTTGCATTCGATCTGGCATGCTTTGAATGATGTTTCTGACATCAACTTGCGGTATGCTGTCCCAAGCGGCCAGCGCTGCATTTCGGAGCTCATTTAGAGTTTGTGGCGGTTTGGAGCTGGACTTTATCTTTCTTTTGAGCATACCCCATACATGCTCAATTGGATTTAAGTCCGGGCTACGAGCTGGCCACTGTAATTTTTGTATTCCAACCTCTTCCAGATATTCCTCTACACAATGTGCGACGTGCGGGCGTGCATTATCGTGCATGAGGAGGAATTGGTCGTGTCCAATAAATACCGAATAAGGCATTACGTGCTCCTGAAGAACTTCCTCGATGTATCGAGTAGCTGTAAGCCGATTATCGACGATGACCAACTCTGTACGTGCGTCGGAACTTACACCTCCCCATACCATTATTGAGCCTCCATGGAAACTCACAGTTTGGGTGGTGGTAATGGGTAGAAACCTCTCTCCTCTTTTTCTCCACACTCGTTCTCGACCGTCTGGAGCACGTAAAGCTATTCGACACTCATCTGTGAACAACACTCTAGCCCATTGCTCGTGGGTCCAATTGACATGTTCTCTTGCGAACTGAAGTCGGGCTACTCGGTGCTGTCTGAGAAGTTCTGGACCTCGTGCTGGTCTACGAGCTTTTAAATTCACTTCCTCCATTCGTCTTCTCACCGTACGCTCACTAACATTAACGCCTCTTGTGATTTGGAGCCGCTGGCGTATCTCAACAGCGGTCAGGTAGCGGTTTCTCAAAATCTCCATAACAATAAAACGATCGTCCCGGGCCGATGTGCACCTTACGCCTCCACTGCCTGGCCTGCGGGTGTAGCGGCCTGTCTCCTGGTATCGTTTCAGTGAATACTGCATTGAGGACCGTGGTACGTTAAGCACAATAGCAACTTCACGCTGTGTCAGCCCTTGGTCAATTAATGCTACTGCTTGTGCAACTTGTGCTGGTGTTAATGGCATTTTTATTGGCTTTAAAGCACCTTTAGTTATTTAATTAAGACACAAGATCACAATAATTGAATAACCTTACAGTAAACTTTTCACAACACACAAATTTAAAATGTGAACTTAGTCGCTCAAATGACCCGATTCAACTAAAAATTAAAGAATTCGTCATGGTGCACTTAAACATAATGAATTACCCTCTTGAACTTGAGGGTAAACATTTTTTGACATACTTGCATAACAAACATTCATCAGAAACACTTAAAGCTTTTGCTATCGCGAGATAACCGCTTGGCTAAGTTTCCGTGCCGGTGAGTGTATGTATAGATAAAAAACTAAAATTCAATAATTATGGTGATCTTTCCCGATGCAAATTTAAATTAGGTACCTTTATTTTCATTGCATTGGGTGACAAACGAGCACAGTCTATATAATGGTAAGTGGATTCCATGGCTCATAGACATCCACGTTTATTCTCAATTAAGTATCAAAATGTAAATATGTTGTCACCCATGAGGACTGAGTTGGAATGCCTTAATTCCAGTAAAAAGGGTCTCCAATTTTCTACACTCACCATACAAAACACAACAGAATTAGGCTAGTTATTCTATGAGTGTGGTCCTGCCCTGGTCGAGCCGACCCATTCATGCTACAACTATAATGTAGCTGCAGCGTGGCTACCACATAACAAACCTGCTAGCATCTCGAAGTAATCCATGCGATTTTCATTCAGTAGGTAACTAAGGGACTGACCAGGTTACAGACAGCAGCAGTATGTGCTGTCTTTCGAAAATATCCAAAGCAGCTAAGAGTGAGATATAAGGCTAGACCCCTTATGAGATGGTTGTGCACATAAGTAGCAGTGGGACATAAATATGTTTACAAGTAGTTTGTCAGAAAACTTCATAAATAATAAATACTTTCATATTACATAAATGTTTTATTATTTTAACATGTCAACATTTAAATAAAAAATTACAACAAATTATTAAAATTTTAAAAACTATAACTATAATCATTTAAAAAAATAAAAAATAACAATTATATTCTAAGTAGGAACCTAATTACCTTGACACACATAGTTTTATCCTTCGAATGTCTATGAAGCTAGTATCACAATCAGTCTTATATTCATTTGCAGAAATTACCAAAAATTCGGAATTCCTGGAGTATTGGGCTATATTGATGGCACTCATATAAAACTTAAGAAGCCAACACAACATGTAGAACTTTATGTAAATAGAAAGGGTGAACACACGCTTAATGCACAAATGGTAAATAAATTCCATGTCACCACATGACTACACACTGTTTACTTGATCCCTCCGAACTGTGTCATTTATATTTAAGTACAAATACCTTACAAAAATTCAGGACATTGGTTTTGAATTTTAATAATAGATCGTTATGACTTCTGTATATTAATTATGCAAGTGACCTAAACTCTGTTACTAATTGATTTCGCTTTTCATAGGTTTGTGACAGTTGCTTAAAAATATTAAATGTGTGTGCACGATATCCTGGTGCAACACACGATTCCTTTATATGGAGGTTTAGTGCACTACGAAAGGTGA
This sequence comes from Parnassius apollo, assembly GCA_907164705.1. Taxonomy (NCBI): domain Eukaryota; kingdom Metazoa; phylum Arthropoda; class Insecta; order Lepidoptera; family Papilionidae; genus Parnassius; species Parnassius apollo. Next base: position 1,667,585 of record CAJQZP010000103.1, on the reverse strand, counting down.
TGATGAACCTTAATGGTGAAGGCAATACTTGCTGGCTTCTAGGTATTGCAATAAACAATATTTTCGATACATCTGAAACAAATAATCTCAATTAAAACAGTATTTGTAATGTTTTAGTTGTTTATTTGAATTACAGGTTATTCCGGATATCCCTTGGAGCCATGGCTCCTCACACCGATCCTTAATGCTGAAGAAAACACACCTCAAAGTCGATATACCAACACCCATATAAAGTCAAGGAAAAGTATTGAGAGGTGTTTCGGTGTTCTTAAGTCAAGGTTTCGATGCTTACTAAGAAAATGGAGTATGAACCAACAAAAGTAGACTGCATTGTAAATGCATGTGCAGTTTTACACAATGTGTGCATAACAGCAGGACTTAGTTTTCCCGACATACTTGATGAAGAGGCTTTAGCATCAGACGCGAGTACAGCAGATCATTATAGAGAGATACAAATATATACAGCGGGGCCTTCAAGTGCGCCAACAATTAATAGAAAGATTATTTTATTAATAACAATTTATAAATAATTATTTGTTTATTATCTTTTATTCTTTTAATTAAACTTAAATAATTCATACTAATCAAAATTATTTAACTATATTGACCTACCTTGGATTAAATTTCACTCATCACTTTTATTGGCCATGGATTTGACGGCTGCAGCAAAATTATTTACGGCTGCAGCCAAATATTCATAGACTGTGAGAGCGTATTCATGGCTGCAGCCTGAACTTCTAGACACTCTTCGAGTCTATCTTCTACAACAACATAAAACATATTAAGACATGAAATAATAACTAAACAATAAAAAGTAATCAATATAATTACGTTTTTTCTTTGTTTTTCTATCATCCACTACCAGATTGTGGACGTCTTCTTCACCACCAGCGTCTACTTCTGCATCACCTTCAGGAATCTGTAAAGACAAAACGAAATGAAACTGTATAATATCCTTCCTACTTCTCTCACTTATAAATGGGGTTTGGGATCTCTATCAGTTATACACAAGAATATGCAGATGCACATTTCTTTAGAATGAGTTTATTCTATTGTGGACTCATACTGCTAAATGTTTAATAGTAAATTTTGAATAACTATGAACATACATTTAGCAACCTTATTAATTTTTGTAATATATATTTGTTGTTTGGTACAAATACAAGTTACACTACAAAGCTCCATTTTTTTAAGAAATCGAAAGGAAGCAGGGAGAGTATTGAATCCTAAAAATTAAATATGAATTTGTAGTACCTCTAAGGTATCAGCAACGGCAAGGCCCTCTGCTGCTGGGCAATAAATGCCATTAGAGATTCCTCCATGGCAGATAAGGGTGCAGGTTCAGGCTCTCCACCAGTCTGCTGCTGAGCACGGCGGATTTTGGCAGCTTTAGATTTAACATCGCTGCGCCAGTCTTGCCAACACTATCAAATATTTGCATTAATAAAGGTTAGTATGCACGATTATTGGCATACATAACAAAGTTGGCTTTAAGCGATCCACTAGACTAGCACTACAATATGTATGAACTTGTAGCACCTGAACACAAACAATTGATACCTTTATCCATTTCTCGGCGCTTTTTGTTGCTACTGTGGCACAGTTGTTCAAAATTGTGGCTAGTTCAGTCTGCAGTTTTAATTTCCTACGGGCAGCATCTGCACCTGCAACCCGATTTCTGGCAAAATCGGGATGCGCCACCATGAATTCAAACATTTTTTCACGCTGCTCGTAGGAAACACGTGATCTTTTTTGCTGAAATACAAAAAATATATCCAAAATTAGTTTCAATGAAGACTAGACTAAATAGATAAAACTTTTAATGTACGTTTGCAATCGTTTTTTTTTAAATTTCTTTGCTCACAGAAGTATGAGTGTATTTTTAATAATCAACAAACTTATTAGGTACTAAAATCAAAGAAATCAAGATGTAACAATTAAATAACTTGAATAGCTCCACTCACCACAGGAATTTCCAATATTATTTTATTTAAATCACACAAAAAAAGATTTAAATTTAGTGACAACCACAAACTAATAAGAGTATTAAGCTAAGTGACCACCACAGAATACATTTACCCTGAAGGGGTGACAACAATACAATCGACAACTCTTGTTTTGCTCCGAAACGAAATGACAATAAAATAGCATTTACGAAGTATGTTAGTAAAAAAGATTAATTTTCAATTATGGAAATATAGAATAAAGTATATTAAAAGTAATATTATTTTATCGAAAATTACATTAATTTACAAAATTTGTATCAAAAATATGACATATTTGAAGACACGTTTTATATAGTTTAGTGCCATTTTCGACTATCTTTCTTTATAAACATTACAAAATTGTATGTGGGACGGAGGTCACTTCCGACGCATAGACAATCTATAATGCACTCCCACTGACATTCGAAAAACTTTCCGTGTCGAATCCTAAACGAGATGAGATGTGAATACCAAAGTCTGTGACATTTGGATCGAAAACTTGTCGAACGAAACTTTTCCGTTTCCGAGAGAAACAATTCCGACGCATTGTGAATAGCCCTGCTGGTTTCAAAGTCATCGTCGTCGTCCACATAATTTACATAAAAGTCTTCGTATGTATTATTTTGAGGTGTATTAATGTTGTTTTCTATGTCTTCGAAGAGTGACACGATGCCAAATTTTTCCAGAAACATCTCCCATACGAATGCGTTTAATTTTATAAAGTCTGTTTTGTGATAGAAGTTGTATTGTTCTCTCTGCGATTGCATCTTCGGTATTGCCACATTGCAGGTAAGTTCCTATTTCATAATTGCTTGCTGTGTATAATACAAAATTTTCAATTAGTAGTTGATTTTTGTATTTCACTTCTGTATTCATGGTTTGTCCTCCTGCGAGTAGTTTCCACTGTTTGAATTGGTTATCTGTCAGTCGACATTCGTCCAAAAAACAAGCATTTCTTGTTACTAAGTTGTCAAAGTTAAATGCTGATGTTGGTTGCAGTCCTGTTAGTATTGCGTAGTTGTAGTGCATTTTTACAACTGATCTCATTAACATTGTTTTGCCGTTGCTTGGTGGTCCAAAGTAGAATAAGTTGTTCTTTTTGCCAGTCTTCCTAATAAAGGAGTCCGCACACTAATGGGAACGGAAAGGGATCGTAACCGTATCGCCTTTCACCTCGCTGTCAACCAGGCGTCAACCTACCGTATGCACGTAACGAAAGCGTATCAGCAGCGCCTGTACGTCAACTCGGCTACGGCTAGGCGACACCGCGCTTACGCCTCGCCGCCCGCTGGCTGACCTGGTTGGCACCAGATCAGTTTGAATCCGAACGTTAAGTGTAGCGCACGGTTATGTCTTGGTTTACAATACGTGAGTTGGCTATCATAGCCATAGTACTTGATGAAGAGGAAAAAGAAAATAGCAAGAAAAAAGGAAAAGATATTGGGTACACAATATGAATAAAGCAAGGAGTACTGAAGGGGAATTTCGGACTATAAAAAAACATTTGATGGATGATGAAGAGAAATTTTATATTTATTTTCATATGCCGAAATTTCTCTTTTATAACATATTGCAGTCTATAGATGAATGTATAAGGAAGAAGAATACAACATTCAGAGAAACAATATCGCCCGAAGAAAAACTAGCTGTAACGTTAAGGTGAGAAATTGCATTTGTTTTTGGAATTTTTAATCTGGTCTACAAAAATATTTGTACAGACGCCAGCTTTTCCCAATCAACTTTGAACCTAATGCTTTAGCGATAAAGTTGAAAATCTATTAAAGAATTTTGACAGATTGTAGTAGGTTGATGTGCTGGCGTCTGTAGTGTACAAAATAAAACTCGGTTCCGAAACTTCGAGATAGATTAATTTTTACCCTCTGTCGATAAAATTATTTGTTTTGGAACGCAACCCTCATTAGCGATCAGGTGTGTACGGGGGGTGTACGTGTTATGTCTGATGTGTGTGTGTATATTTTGTGTGTGTGCGTAAGAATAGAATAGAATATACCTTATTGTACACCAAAATTATATCAACTATTTTACAATATTCAAAACGTATGGGTTAGTAACTGCAACTTTTTTTTAGTTTAGGTAAAAAAAATACTCACAAATCACATATTTTTTTATCATTCTAAAAGATATCATAAAATCAAAAAATTATGGCAATTTAACAAACATAGCGCTACAACAAAAATGCAATCATTGTATAAATTAAAGAATGTTTGAAGTATTAAGATCGTCAGCATTTGACGTGCCATTTTCTTCTAAGTTTGACATATTAAAATCATCAATGTTTGAAGCGCCAGATGTTGATTGTATCTCGTGGCTAATGTTATTTAGAGTGGTATAACCTCGAGGCATGTCATCTTCTCTTTGGGGAATGTAAGGGTTGCGATAATTGTAATAGCTTTGTTTCTCTGCGATTTCTTTTAACTCCATTTCCGAAACTGCGTTATATATTTTACTTTTTATAACCGCTTGGTTATATTCAGAAATTTTTTTAACCGTAGCCGCAATGCTGTTAAAAAATGTTTCTATCTCATCTTCTTTTTTTGGTTTCGTTGTGATTTAACAAATATTTCATTAAAGTTTGTGACGCTGAATTGCTTTCAACTTTTTTTTTTGAAGTTTTGGATGTAACTGAAGATGCAGAAGACTTAGGACGCGGCGAAAGTGCAGAAGTTTCCGGTTGTGAGTTTTCTGGAGACTGAATTATGTTTATTGAGTTCTGTGAATCATCATTACCCAAGCTAACATCTGAATCGTCATCATAATCAACCGAAGAGATCGTATTTCTTTCTTTGTAATGAGGTACTAAAAAACTCATATCATCTTCAAAGGTCCACTTTTTCGTCGTCGGGGCTGCCTGATCACTCTTAGTTTTACGCTTCTTCATAGCTCGTCGGTGAGACTCTCTAAGATTTAACCAAGTTTTCTTGTATTCAGATTCTGAAATAAAATAAATCATGGTTAACTATGTCAAGCGCATGTAGTTACATAATGTAGGTATGTGTGAAAGGGAGTACGTACACACACACATTCACATAAACATATACACGTATTATATAAATATACATTTATTGTTGCAGGTACTTCATAACTGGATCTACATTTACTAATTTATCATCGAGCTTCCGTTTAGGAGAATCAACTATTCGTTTGATAGTAATAGATGTGTGCAATGCAATAATAAATAAATTAATGCCAATTCATATACCTCAACCAACTACAGCCGCATGGCAAGGAATCGAAGAAGGATTTAAAAATAAATGGAACTTTCCGAATTGCATAGGCGCCATTGACTGCAAACATGTAAATATAATTGCACCTCCCAATAGTGGATCGTTGTTTTTTAACTATAAAAAAACATTTTCTATTGTTTTGTTAGCTATAGTTGATCCTGAATACAGATTCATAGCGGTTGATGTCGGACCCTATGGAAAAAACAGCGATGGCGGAATCTATTCGTCATCTACATTTGGAAAGGCACTTGAAAGAAACACATTAAATATTCCATGTGACAAACCATTACCAGGTACTAATCATGCAATGCCACATGTATTTGTGGGAGACGAGGCATTTCCATTGAAGACATATTTATTAAGACCATATCGTCGCTCAAATACACGGAGACTATCAGATCCTGAACGGCAATATAATTACCGCTTATCACGAGCTAGAAGGGTTGTTGATAACGCTTTTGGAATTTTATATCAAAAATTTGCGATTTACAACAAAAATATTAAATTGCATCCAAAGTTTGTAGATAAAGTGGTATTAACAACTTGCATTTTACACAACATGATGAGGACATATAACATTGAGATGAATTTACAGGAACCGAACAGAACAGAACATGAAATTACAGTTGAATTCGGCGAAGACCGATTGTTAAGTCAATTACCAAATATTAGTGGTGCCCATATGGCTACTGCTTTTAATGTACGTGAAATGTTCAAAACATATTTTCAAACTTCTACCGGACGAGTACCATGGCAGAATTGTAGCTTTTAGCTTTAAATATTAATGTTAATTCTTAATGGATATTACAGTTAAATTTTACATTATAATAATCACATAAATTATATTAATCACAACTGTTTTATTTCCCATACATACCTACATACGCGAAAAACATTAGATAAAAAATTAAATAGGAGTAGGTACTTACCAGATTGCTTTAAAGTAATACTTATTTGTTTCCAAGCCTCGTCCTTTTTTATACTATTACTGTATTTAGCGTCACTTAAGTCATATAAATATGGATATTTTCTCACTTCTTCAATAAGTTTCTCCCTTTGCATCGTTATTTTGTGTTTGAATCTAACTTAAAATTTTAAATAAAACATACGCGCAACACAAATGAAATACGCCTTGCGAATGGCAGGATGGCGGCGTCTTTCTCTTTAGCACGCAAGTCGCAGGAGGGGACAGGGGACGGAGAGACGTAAGCGCGGGGACGGAGAGACGTAAGGAGCCGTAAGCGCGGGAATTGCAAGTTCGGAGCCTGTTCTGAGGGGAGGCGATCACGGTACGATTCCGATTAGTGTGCGTTGCAGTAGGGAGTTAAATACAAACCATTCTGAACGACTCGAGGCGATACGGTTACGATCCCTTTCCGTTCCCATTAGTGTGCGGACTCCTTTAATGGTTTTTTGTGTCTCTTGCAAAGGAGACGGGCGAGTTTGGGCCTAACGTTACAGAAGTGAAATAGGGTAAAGGTTGGCTTTATGGTGATAATAAGAAAAAAACTTAAAATTTTATTTCAAAATTAACATTTATTAGAAAACCTCTTTACTTATTACAATAATCAGACAATTTTTATTATGAATTTCCGAATTTCGTCCAAAAATTACAAGGTCATCTGAATAAATGAAGCATTTATCTGGTGATAAGCCTGACATGGCAACAGTCATTACCCGGGAAAACGCACTTGGACTTATCTTTAAACTAATGGGTAACGCTTCATTTGGTATTGTCCCGTGTTAGTTGTGAAGGTGCCACCTTACAGCTATCAGGATTCAAAGTTAATTGGTAAAATGATTGACTAAGGTCTAGATGTGAAAAGTAAATGGAACCAGAAAGCTAATATATGATGTCAGTTACGTTAGGTAGAAGAAAACGATCATCTTCTATACAATCATTTTATTTCGGTAGTATCTAATCTCTACTTTTTTGTGTTTGGTTGATCCGAATTTTCGGGAACCAACAAAATTGGACTTGACCATTCGCGTTGTGCTTTCTCAATAATGTCGTCGTTTAATAGTTGTTTAATTTGTGCATTCAATTCCGACTTTAAACTATTAGGTAGCCTGTATGGTTTCACAAAAACAGTACTGCTATTAGGTTTCAAATTAATACCTTGTTGATAGAGATTCGTGGAACTAAGCTTATCGCCCGGTAAAGAAAATGTGTCGGCATACTTCGAACAAATACATGCCATAGTTTGTCGCTCGTAACAATGTTAGTGATCTAATTTCAGTAGTGTTAACAATGTTTTAGCTCTTTGTGAACTTGAAATACATGTATTAAATGAAGTCATTTGATATTCATTTAATAAGTGAATTTCTGGTTGAAATTTTGGTAAATTAATTTCTTTTTCACCGGTATTAAGTAAACGTATAGGTATGATGTCGTTAATTGGAGAAACAATAGTCTCTACCAAAAACAAGTCTTCCTGTAATTGAATTGGGAAAACAACACAATCCTTTGTTACATTATTATTTAATGATATGTAATGTACCGATACACATCGTGGATGGATATTTAAAATGTCATAATTTATTTTAGAAGAATTGTACATTTTAATGTTACACGTTGTATTATTGTCATTCTGTAACGTTAAAATATAATTTTGAGATCAATATTGGATTTTAATTTATTTAAAAAGTCTAATCCGAGTATTACATTCGATTTACAGGAAAGTTTATCAAACAAATAAAATTTGTGTTCATAAAGGGATCCATCTGTCGCTTTATGTTCGTTCTCAGGGACGAATTTCGCCACCTATACCATTAATGATAATATTGTCTTGATAAGTGTTTATTCCACTTGGTAAAAATGTTTTTGAAATAGCGATAGAGAAGCACCTGTGTCGATTAAAAATGAACATTTCCTATATTCGATATAAAAAAATTAATATTTTGATTATAAGTCATACCGGAATATTTATTGACGAAAAAACTCATTCAAATCAATATTATCATTCTTTGTAACATCGTTAGAGGTAGATTGTTGAGACGTAAACATGCATCGTTTGTTACCCCTATAATGAATAACTCGTCCTCGATATGGACCCGAACGAAACACACGCTAGCCTGATGGTCCGCTTCAAGGATTGTTGTTAAAGGGTTTATTCGAGTTACCGTAGTTGTTACCATAGTAACCCCTGATATAATTGGAATACCCACGTCTAGGAACGTGTATGTCTTCTACGGCCTCTGTAAAATGTTTTAGAGTACTTACCCATCATGTTAAGCACCGTATTAGGACTAGATGGTTGTGCGAGTTCCTCGTGTTGTGCAGTTCTCACCACGTCTTTCAACGTCATCAGTCATCAATCATCTATGTCTCATCATCAGTCATCAGTCTCTAGGTGAAATAATCGTGCTTAAGCCTTTATTTCGTAAGCCATCCGCGAATTTTTTAATGGCTAACTTTTCGTTAATGGGTCTTAGAATTTCATAGGATGCGCTCTAAGAGATGGCTTCTGAAAAGACATCAATATTCTCACATCAATCTTCTTGAGAAATTACGTTTTCATCCTAAATATTGGCATAACTACCATAGGATGTCAGAATAAACATACTTAGAGCTTATGCACAAGGTACATTCCAGAATAATAAAAAATGATAGCAATATGAGGCAAGATATTACTCCTCACGAACGTCTAACTGCAACACTGCGTTTCCTGGCTACTGGAACGACTTACGAAGATTTAAAATTTAAAACGTTGATTTCACCACAGTCTTTGGGAAAGATCATTCCAGAAACGTGCGAAGCCATTTTCAATGCATTAAAGGATTACTGTATGGCAAGTATAAATTTACCATAGCAGTTGATTATTATGCGCTGTTGGTGATGATAATTAGGTATAATGAAATATAAATATATTTAAAACATTATACTGTCGACAAATTATTGTTTTACATCTAACATAATAATATATCTTAACATTTGGCTAAAATTACTTTCACTCAACGGAAAAAGTATTATAAAATGTTTGCGCGTCATCTGGTATGTGAACATGGACTGGAGATTCTTTTTCGGGCTCGCGTGTATGAAAGTTGAGTTCCTGTTGTGTGGATGGTTGAGTTGTATGAACTATTGTTTGTGTGGGTGGCTGTAGTATGAGTGGCTCACGTGCTTGAAAATCGAGTACTCGTGAAGAGAGTGGTTGTAATTTTTGTGAGTGACAAATAGGAAAGGATTGAGGGGGAAGGTGTAAGAAACACTGTCTGTTTAAATTACCCAATTCGGCTTCAAACAGAGCATCATTTATAATTTTTTCCGCAAATAAGCGTTGATTTGTAGGCAAAGATCGCAACTTATGTGCCACGTTTTTACCGAAGGCATCAAACTTGTCATCCGCTGCTATTTCACATATTTTATTGCCTATAGTTTCAATCATTCGATCAACATTTTGGGAAACAGCCAGGTTTTTCCGGCGTTTAAAACTACGATCTTGTTGAGGCTCACAGCGCACTAAACCTTTCAACTGATGCGATATCTGATTTTGGTGAAGCGACTTCATCACTGGTGGTTTCAATACTTCAATACTGTCGTCATCAGATTGCTGAAACAATAAAAAATAATTATTTATTTGTTGCAGTTTCCAACAAGTGAGAACGAATGGATCGAAATTGGGAAAAACTTTGAAAATAGATGGGATTTGCCTAACTCTTTGGGCGCTGTAGGCGGGAAACATATAAGGATAAGACCTCCTCCAGGAGCTGTATCTTATTTTTATAATTATAAATATTTTAATAGTCAAGTCCTAATGTCCATTGCTAACGCCAATTATGAGTTTATTTATTTTCATTTTGCTACAAACGGCAGAGGTTCGGATGGTGGTTATAAATGAAACGGAATTCTACAAAAACCTCTTAAATAATTCCTTAAAATTACCAAATCCTTCTACAGTAAATGGTACGACTTTGCCTTATGTTTTCGTAGGCGATAAAGCCTTTATGTTAAGGTATAATTTCATAATTCCTGACTTATTTTAATAGAAAATTTTCCGTTACAACCTATTAAAATTCTGCTGAACATAGGCCTTCCCTCACAGGGAGCCTCTAGCAATAGTTGCCACGCTTGGCAAGCGGTTTACCCTCAATGTTTAAATATCGATAGTGATAAAGATAAATCGATAGATGGAAGTGATGAAAGTGATTCGGAAGTCATACGTAAATGTGAATTAGAACTAAGCAAAATTGAGGATCGAAGAATCACTCGTGAGTCTGAAATGGAACATGCAAACGCTGGGTTTACAACTCGAAAGCCTGAAGTGAGATCGGAGAAGAGAAAAGCATGTGAAGAAGATACAAACAGCGAAGATGGTTATGTGACAGTTGAAAAAAGAAGACCGAAACGTCTCTTAAGAAGTATTTCAACAGGACAGAGACAAAAGACAACATCGAAAGAAATCGGATCTAAATATGAGGTTTGTGTTACATCATTTAAAGAAATACCAAAGCAAATGGCGTTAGCTAAATTATTACGAAGTGAGAATATTCTGAATATTGAAACAATCAAATATAAGTCTCCTTTCAAAGTTTTGATTTGCTTTCAAAGTAATAATGATGCGGAGAAATTAATAAGTTGTAAAAAATTTCAAGAATTAGAGTACAAATGTCAAAAAACTTTTGAAACCACGGTTTCTTATGGATTGATTAGAGTTTACAGAACAAGAGATTTTAGCAATTTTGAAAAGTGATACCAAAATATTGGCGGTAAGACGACTTTAACGACTTGATTTAAATATCAAGTGGGTCGAAAGTGAAACTGTAAGGATATGCTTTCAAGGCACTGTTTTACCTCTTTATGTCACGGCATATGAGTATAATTTTAAAGTGGAAAACTACACTTTTCCAGTAACACAATGTACCGGATGCTGGAAATTCGGACATATTATTAAAGTATGCCCGACTAAAAAAAATTTATGTCCAAAATGTGGTAGTACGGAACACATAAACTGTGATCTAAAAACATACAAGTGCCTCAATCGTAAAGGATTACATTTCGTTTTAGATAAAAGATGTCCTATGTATCTCAAAGAAAAAGAATCACTATGAGTAAGGAAAATATACCTTATAGAAAAGCTCTTCAGATGATTATAAATAAAAATCAAATAGAAATGAGCAATAACTTAAATATACACTCTAAAGATACTTTTGTCAATCAAGAGATGACAGAACAGCCGACACAAGTTTTGGAAAACCGTGTAGCTCGAAGTTATAGTCAGGTTGTTACTAACGCTCAAGTTCATAAGGAAAATAATCAAGAATTAGCCTCAGATGAAGGAACAATACCTATAGAAACAAATAAAAAGGAGAAGACAAAACAAAGGCAAAGAAAAGGAAGGAAAAAAATAAATACAATAGAAAATGATACGCAGTTTAAGGAAGCAGAAGAAGAAAGCCAAAAAAGTACTTCAGATGAAGAAGAAATAAGACAAAAAACATTTGATTTTAAGGGACTCTTATTAAAAATTCATTCTATTTGGTACTCTAGAAAAAGATTAGAGCATAAAGTTATTGCGGTTTTCATGGCTATTTTTGAAGTAATTAAAACATTTGTGAGTAGTTTAATATCAGGACGAAAAATGTATGAAACTGTTTTAAATTATATGAATAATGGATAGTACAAATAACAAAAATATCGCTATTAATATATTACAGTGGAATACACAAAGTTTGAAACCAAAATTGATAGATCTTGGGGAGCTTTTGGTAAAAGAAAAAATACGCATAGCCATACTAAGTGAAACATGGTTAGATAACGATGATAATATTAATATATATAATATATAAGGTTATAATATCTATAGACGGGACAGATATGACTCTTATGGTGGAGTTGCAATCGTTACACACAACTCACTTAAAAGCGTAGTAAGTATAATTCGGTTAACTAACCCAGGCATAGAAACCGTATGTGTTAAATTGCACATATATCAATCTATTGTCCATCTTCAGTTAGAACTCAGGTATCAGACTGGGAGGAGCTATTTTCCCTCTTCCCAAAAAAATCGTTAATAGCAGGTGATTTTAATGGACACCACAGCAATTGGTCGTACAAAAACGATGCACGAGGGGTGCAATTAGTAGACGCATCGGTAGAACATGGTTATTTTTCTCTTAATAATGGAATGCCAACAAGAGTTAAACTTGTCAGTGGGTTTTTACAAGAAACTTCCCCAGATATTTCTTTTGTATCAAATGATATTGCTATAAATTTCGATTGGAAGGTGCTCAATGAAAATCTAGGCAGCGATCATCTATTAATTAAATTAAGTACTAAAATCCCAAAACACTATAATGGCATTCAGAAACGTAATTTTAAGAAAATTGATTGGGTAGCATATACTAACATAATTAAAGAATCCTTTAGCGATGATTTATTAGATATTGATATATATGATGAAACATGTATTCAAGAAATGTATAATTTTCTACTTTCTTAACTTGATAAAGCGGCTGATGCTAGTATACCTACTATAAAAGTACGCATTGATCCAGCAACAACATTTAAACCCCAAAATTATTGGAACCCAGCCCTGTCTAGAGCAGTTGCTCAAAGAAGATTAGCCCTTAGGAATTTTAGACGTAATCCTCCCAACAATTTGACTCACTTAGAAGTAAAAACTAAAAAAGCTAGTAAACTTATAGTAGATGCAAGACGTAAACATTGGCAGAACTTTTGCGATTCGATAGATGGAGAAACTTCAATATCAAACATGTGGCAGCGCATGCGATGGATGAAGGGTATTCGTAAACAAAAATCATTCATTCCATTAGATCAGCAAGAAAAGCTTCTACTTTCACTCACACCGGATACTGCTACCGACGTATGTCCCAATTTTATGTCTAAAAATCCTTCATTAGAGACTGATTTTACAATGGCAGAATTGAAAAGTTGTCTTAAAAAAAAAAGATACTGCTCCCGGAGATGACGAAATCACATATAGTATGATATATAATCTTCCCGATATCGCCAAAAAATTTCTTTTAATTCTTTATTACCTTGTGTTCAGGTCTGGAAATATACCAAGTCAATGGCGTAATGTGCTGGTTATACCTATACCAAAAAATAGTGGCCCATCTAATTCTGATGTTAAGCTGAGACCAATTTCCTTAGAGTCATGTCTTTGTAAAACTTTCCACATTATGATGCTCAAGCGACTAGAATGGTTCATTGAAAAAAATTGCATATTTTCGCTATCGATAAATGAATCCTGCGATTAATAACCATAAATAAAGATATAATTTTTTAACAAATTCACATTGTTGGGCGTTCCATGGCCGAAAATGGGCGTCCCCCTTTGGGCTATGTAGGATGTTAAAAAGGAGACAAAGGATACGAGTGTTCCTGCGAAATCGGATCGGGAGCCACTTGAGTTGCTTTCTAAATTTAGAGACGTGGTCAAACTTCTTAAGTCCGAAAATATACCGAATGCAAAGGTTTTGTAATCGCTCAAGTTTGTTTAATTGCTCCTCTGTGGCATCCAAAAAACAGACATCAGCGTAATCAAAGATAGGCAAAATAAGGGTTTGAACAAGATAGATTTTTGTTGATAAGGGTAAAAAACTTTGAAGACGTTTTAATGAGTGGAAAGCATAATAAACTTTTCTACCTAAGTCCGTTATGTGAGGACCCCATGACAACCTATTTTCAATAATTAAGCCCAGGTTCTTCACAGATTCAGTATAAGTAATTGATGTGCCATTGATAATCACATCTGGCAGGGTGCATTTATCAATTAAGCTACTAGTATATCTGCTACTTACTATTATTGCTTGAGACTTACTTGGATTAATAGTTATACCATGTGGTCTGGACCAGCGACTGATTCTCTTCAAGTCATCATTCAGTGCTTCTATCGCCAATTTAGCTTCAGATGCCACAAAGTGACGGTAAAGCTGCAAATGGTCTGCATAAAGATGGAAGTTGGAGGATATTATTTTTGTTATAGAATTGATAAAAACGGTGAAGAGCAAAGGAGGCAAGACGCTACCCTGGGGTACACCCGTTATAAGATTACACCAGTTGGAATAAATGTCATTGGAACGAATACATTGTGAGCGACCCCGAAGATAGGAATCAAACCAGAGAATGGCCGAAGGTGAAACATTAATAGACTGGAGAATTTTTAAGAGGATATCAAAGTCAACAGAATTAAAGGCACTGCTGAAATCTAATAAAACGAGTACGGTTAATTGTTTTTGATCTATGGCTCTACGGATATCATCAGTTACCTGAAGAAGAGCAGTTGTTGTACTATGACCGGGCCGGAATCCAGATTGAAATAAACTTAAAATATTGTTAGAATTAAGGTAAGAAGACAATTGATTGTGAACAATATGTTCAAGTACTTTAGAGAGGAATGGTAATATAGATATAGGTCGAAATTCGGAATGTAATGTAGGGTTAGCAACCTTGGCTATTGGAATAATTTGTGCTAACTTCCACGAGTGTGAAAAACAGGAGAAAGATAATGAAAAATTAAATATGTGAGTAAGAACTGGGAGAATACAAGGTAAAATCATAGTTATCATTGTGGAAGAAATTTTGTCATTTCCCGTTGCAGTAGAAGATATAGATAGCACTGATCATTTTACTTCATCTTCTGACACTGATACAAATTCAAACTGGCTGGAATGTTGCAATGGGCATCTGGATAATTCTAGCAGGGTCTTAGCTTTTATAACCTTTAGCTGCCGACCTGGTCTAAACGTAGCACTTACGCCGACGTGACGACTGAGAGACGTCAAACTTTAAGTACTTGAATAAAATGTGTATTTTCATGCTACATTTTTCTATTTTATACATTTAAAAAAAATTGTTGTTTGAGGTGACAAACTACAGAATAAAAAAAAATTCACGCTATTTTTCTGGTAAAATCAACATTTATTCGAGAGATCTCAATTATTTGGCAATAAATTTTAAGGACTTACTTCAGTCTTCTTTTTCTCTAAAATTAAGTAATTAACAACAAATTAACTTAAAATATGTTATCTTCTATAAACTATTATCAAAATAAAACATAAATCTTACTTATTAGTTAAAAAATAAAAAAATGACAGCCCTCGAATATTAGGTACATTCACTACGTACATTTGCAGTCAATGCATATTTGTAGGCAGCAAGTAAGGCACATTGGTTTCTTGCATTTGCAGCAACAGTACTTCGTTCGCCTTTTCAACCGACTGGGACAGATTGCACATGTTTTTCTAACACCTGAATCTGGATCCTGGTAAGTTTTTGGTGGTGGAGGCTCGGGCATATCGGCGGGTCCAATAACTCGCTCGATACTTAGCCGCAATTCCCGTGGGATCCTCTCATTGTAGACGCGTAATTTCATTTCCGGGAGTACTAATTCACGAGCCAGCAGGAGTAAAAATCGGCCACGACTTATGTCGCCCTTGTTTGTGCACTTGTTGTACAATACATACGTATTAACACCGCTCATATCTATCAACCTGTAAAACAAAGTCATAGGCCAACGTCGAGTTCTTCGAGAGCACGAGTAATTCGAGCATTTCTTATCCACCTCATCCACCCCTCCTTTCGTCTTGTTATAGTCAATTATCATAATAGGCTTATTAGTTGCAGAATCAGTCTCTTTGATATGGTGCATAGACGACACCAGTAATACAGCTTTTTTAGGCTTAGGCACGTAAGACAGAATAGTATTGTCTTTGGTGAATCCGTATAACGAAGAACCAACCACTCTATCTTTGTGAGGCTGAAATTCTGGTGGGATCTCCCTCTTGTTTTTCTTCATAGTGCCCAAGTAAGTAAATCCACGATCTTTCAGTGCTTGCAGTAGTTCTATCGAGGTAAACCAGTTATCTGCTGTTATATTTCGGTTACAGCCATCGATCCCTTTACAAAGATGTAGAACAGATTGTGTGGGAATTGAAAAGCGTTTCTCTGCATCACTTAGACCATGGCCATCAGATCCTGTGCGCCATAATGTGTGCCATAATATACATAAGCATTGTATATATAAAAACTTTGAGCGTCAACCAGCAGGAGAACTTTTAATCCATATTTATTTGGCTTGTTTGGCATATATATTCTAAATTTGCAGCGCCCTCTAAAAGCTACAAGCATTTCATCTATACAAATGTAAGGACCCAAAGTGTAATTTTTCTGGCAATTACTGATGAACTCATGAAATAACTCTGAAATAGCGGCAAGTTTATCGTCTTTTAATCGTTCAGATCTTGTTTGAGTATTATCAAAACGCAAACAGTTTAACAAGACCAGAAATCTGTTTTTGGACATAACGCAGCGAAAAATATCCCGTCCTGTGCCATCTGTTGCAAAAATAAAGTCTGAATTTTCGTGATTTGATTGGAATACTGATGTATAAAACAATAGCCCAATTAAAGCCTTTATTTCTGTCTCATTCGTTGAGCCTAGTTCAGATCTGCTACTGTCTTTATACTTAGCCCTATAGCTATCTAATTTCTTGTTTGTATAAGTTACTATCATTTCAATCATGTGATCACTAAACATCAGTTTCCATAATTCCGTGAAAGATTCAAATTCAAACGGACTTACTTGAGATGGTGCATTGACAATATTGTGCACGCGTACTCGACTTGTTCGGTATGGTTCCGCCGATGCCCATTTGTACCTATTCTTCCCGTAAAAATAGCGCGGCAGCTCTCCTGTTGATTCTTCATTTGGCTCCTGGTCTATTCTAAGATCTTCACTACCCTGGTCATTTCGCGTCTCTACTTCGCTATACTGCTCCTCTTCGATCTCTTCAATTATAGTCTCTGCTGCACCATGCTGTTCCTCTCCGACTATTGTCTCTTTTCCGATCTGTTCTGTAATGTCCTGGCTTCCATGAGCTCGTACTTCTCTTTCCTGTTCTTCATTGTCGTGATTATGGTTGATTTCTCCGTGGTAAACTTCCTCAACATGGGGATACGTGACGTCAACATCATCCTCATCGGATTGTTCAGATTCCGTGTTGTGATCGCTCTCTAAAATAAAATCAGGATCGCCTACATCGTCGTCAAAATCACTACAGTTGTCGTCACTCTCGTTTGTAAGATTTTCACATATCTCTTTATCTTCTAAAGGCCTATTCTGTTTTCGAAGTTTCAGAGGCCTCTCGGGAACTGAACCGTCATCTTTTGCAGGTATTTTCTGCTCACTAGACGTGACGTTTCTCCTTTTAGGCATTCTGCGATTAAAAGTATAATTTTAAAGCCGATGTGACGTCAATCAGACACTATAAGCTACCACACATGAATACCGAGGTGACGACCAAGAGACGTACGAAATTTAGTACATAAACACCGTGCTTACGTCTGTGAGACGTCGATCGCTTCAATACGGAGATGTGTGCAATCGCCGCCGGCGCAGCGTTGACTGATGGCTTGTGACGCGGAGGGAGGAAGGTAGCGGGAAGGGCGGCGCTAACGGTGGCGTGATTTTAGAAATATTTTAAAATGAAAATTTATTACGTCTGTGAGACGTATAGGTCGGTAGTTAAAGGATAAATGAAGATAAGGAAACAGGTGGTAGAGAAAAATATTTATTGAGAATATCTATATCAAGATTTCCAGTCCCAAGCGCAGGGTGTTTGCCAATGGGGTGCGAAGTCAGAAGTCCTCCACGTGTGCCTGGTAGTTGCGGGTCTCTCTCGATACGTCTGGAGGGAAGAGCAGCTACTGGGCCGGTGCACCCTGGGCGCGGCGGTAATCTTCCTCGAGAAATGAGAAGAAATTCTTATTCCTTGGGGAATGTTGCTGCCGCGGCTAATTATTCTGATATGGGGAGGGGGTCCGTCCCGGACCAACAGTGCGTTCCTCTGCGTAACCCTCTGATGGGTTGGTGGTGGATGGGTGGTGTGCACTTACCCTGCCTCCGGGTAGACAGTGAAGGATTCATCCTTTGCTGTCACCGCCGGTCTCGTAATCCCAGTATCGAAGTGTCGTGGATCAAGTCTCGCGGCTTTGATAGGGACCGAGGGTCTTGGCTTAATCGCCCGGACCGCGAGGGAGAAAACCTCTATAAAAAGTTACTCCGAATCCCAAGCGGCGACGCACTCTTCTTACGTGGTAGAGCCATGCTGCAGTTATATTAGTAGTTGTAGCACGAATGGGTCGGCTCGACCGGGGAAGGACCACGCTCTCACAGAATACCAGCGTGAAATAGTAGCTTAATGCTGCTATATTTCGTATGGTGAGTGTAGAGAACCGGAGACTCTTTTTACTGGAAATGAGGCATTCCATCTCAGTCCTCACGGGTGACAACGCATCTGCATTTTGATTTGTAATGGAAGATAGATGTAGATGTCTATGGGCCGCAGCAACCACTTACCATCAGGTGGACTGTGTGCTCGTTTGTCAGCCTATTCTATAAAAAAAAACCGCGAGAGGATGGATGGCTGACGGGGTTCTATGAACAAATCAGCCGCTAGTGCGCTCCTCGCCAGGGTACCTACAGACCCCCTGGCGAGTAATAAATCCTCTAAATCTGCTTACCTTGGTACAGGGGTCTCTGCCAAGGTGGACATTTAATTCCCCCATACTCGTGGGTACAAAATGGAAAAAAACCAAAACCAAAACCGCCGGCAACGTAGAGGAGAGGAGGAACGATGTGGGGATAGATTCCGACGCCGCATCGAGCAGCGTGGAAGGCCCAGAGAGCTCCCGACGCGTGGGGCCTGGGACCGCGGAGACCAGTAAGTTCTTCCGCAAGCGGTCCAGGCGGGATGGCGACCAGGGGCCGTCAACCGGTGAAGAGGAGGCTTCGGCCCGGAAAATCTCCACCAACAGGCGGGGCGGGCTGAGAGGCAAGGGGAATGCCAATCAGAGGGCCGAACGAGCGGCAAAGCTTGCCGAGGAGGGGCGCCACCCGGCAGATACGGCTCGGGTATCAGGCGAAGAGACGAGTGCGACTGGCGGCTCCGAGGTGGAGCGTAAGGCCAGATTCGTAAAGGAGGTGGAGGCCGCGATCAAGGTCGTGGCCTACAAGTAAAAGCCCTCTTCGAAGTTCAAGGCCATTCCCGGGGCCTCCGCCTCCATCATGGCGGCTGCGGAGGCCAACTTTGTTGGGGCCGGGCCTAATGCGGACGAGGTGGCGAAGCTGCGGGCGGACGTGGCCCGCCTGACGTCCGCCATGGAGACTCTCCAGAAGGAGAACAAGAAGCTCCGCGCAGACCTGGCCAGTCTACGTGAGCCTGCATCTCGCGCGGCGCCCCAGACGCAGCGCCCAAGCCAGCCCGTGCCGGTGGAGAACCAGGTTCTGAACCTGGTCCGGCAGGAGCTGGCTGTCTTCCAGCACCGGTTCTCCGTGCTGGAGGGCATCGTCCTGCGCCCTCCCCCTAGGGGCAAACAAGACGGCGGCAAGGCCGGCAACGGTCTCGTACGCGGCGGCCACGGCTGCCGCATCCAGGCCGGGGCCGTCCAGCCAGCCCTCGGGCGGGGCTGCAGTTGCCCCTCCCCCCCCTGAAAAGCCGGCTCCGGCAAATCTGG
The DNA here is from genome assembly GCA_907164705.1 of Parnassius apollo. Lineage (NCBI taxonomy): Eukaryota > Metazoa > Arthropoda > Insecta > Lepidoptera > Papilionidae > Parnassius > Parnassius apollo. The sequence continues at coordinate 1,647,874 of CAJQZP010000103.1, read as the reverse complement.
TACCGGATGAACCGGCTCCGGCTATGCTGGCGACGGGAAAGAGAGGCAAGACGAAGGCGAAAAAGGGCAAGGCGGCAGCACAGGTGGTGGCTGCACCAGCACCAGTGCCTGCGGCGAATGTGCCAGCGCCAGCGGCAAGCCAGCTGCCGCCGCCGTCACCGCCCCCCCAGCTCCCTACACCTCCCGCGGCTGAAGCCGGTTTGCAGGTGGTCGGGGACAAAAAGGGGAAGAAGGCAGCCAAAAGGCCAAAGAGCAGGAGCGGCAGCGCCAGTTCAGGGCGCGCAAGATCGATCACCGGGGGCCTCCGGCTCAAAGTCACCCAGACGGGGGCCCGTATGCTGGAGGTCCCCGGGGAATCCATTGGCGCGACCGCGGACGCTCTGGCTGCGAAGCTCAGAGCGTCTCTGGACGCGGACGAGGCCCGAGTGTCCAGGCTCGTCAGATGCGCAGACCTGCGCATCATGGGTCTGGTCGACTCGGTATCGGAGGAGGAGTTGATGGCCGCCGTCGCCAGGTCCAGGGGGTGCACTACTTACCAGGTCAGGTCAGGCGCCATACGCCCGGACCAACAGGGTATGCATGCCGCCACGGTGTGCTGCCCTGTTACGGCGGCCAAAACCATAGAGGAGGGCCTAAGGCTTCTGTTGTGCTGGGTCTCAGTGCAGGTTAAGCTGCTGGAGCCCAGACCTCTGAGGTGCTATCGCTGTCTCGTGGGGTACCACGTATCAGTGAGATGCGCCTCGGAGGTTGACCGCAGTGGCCTTTGCTTCCGCTGCTGTCAGCCCGGACACATATCGCCTGCTGCGCCACGCTGCACTGTGATGCATGTGCGGCGACCGGCAAGCCAGCCGATCACCGGGCCGGAAGCAAGGCCTGCGTGCCACCCGCCAAGGCCAAGGCCGCGGGTAGGGGAGGGCCCTCCGCCGCCACCACCTCTGTGGCCTCCGCCGCAGCCGCACCTGCCGCCGCCGCCGCCGCCGCGACACCGACGCCTGCAGAGGGGCCCCCGTGGAGGAAGCTGAAATGGAATGCCTATAACGGCCCCATAAAGCTTCCTCCAGGCGAATATCAACCACTGCGCCTGCGCTCAGGATCTGTTGCTCCAGAGCATGGCGCAGTGGTCGATTAACATCGCTGTGGTCGCTGAGCCGTATTTTGTCTGGCCTACGGAGGACTGGGTGGCGGACCTTAACGGCTCAGTGGCCATCATCTCTTCGGCCGCCGCCGGTACCCCGACCCTTGAAGGTGTCAGGAGGGGTCAGGAGTGCGTAGCAGCACGGTTCGGGGAGTTCGTCGTTGTGGTGGTGTACTTCTCCCCGAACCGATCTCTCGCCGAGCTCCACAACTCTCTTACAGAGCTGAGAGCAGTCGTCGTCGGAAGTTATCCCCTCCCCGTACTTGTCCTCGGGGACTTCAATGCCAAGAACTTGGCTTGGGGTTCGTACAGATGTGCGGGGTAGGATGGTGGAAGACTGGGCTCTGGAGACAGGCCTGGTCGTCCTAAATCGGGATTCTGTCCCCACGTGTGTGCGGATGCAGGGCGAGTCGGTGGTGGACATCTCGTTCGCTAGCCCCGCTCTGTCGCCGCGTGCCATTGACTGGCGTGTCATGGAGGGGGTGGAGACCTACTCCGACCACCGGTACATCCGGTTTGACGTCTCCACCCAGCCCTCGAGCGCGCCAGTCCAACAGGCCCCGAGTGGTCCGCGTTGGGCGCTGAAGCAGCTGGACCGGGAGCTCCTCCTGGAAGCCTCGATCGTGCAGGCCTTGGTGTCATCCCCGGACAGGCCTGCCGACGTCAATGATGACACAGGGTGGTTCCAGGAGGCCATGTCCGAGATATGTGACCGAGATGAATGCTCCGCGTCCGGCCAGGAAGCGCCCGGCGTCAGGTGTATTTGTGGTCGCGTGAGCACGGCACGCGGCACCTGTACGCCAGGCATCGCAGGCTCCGCATTCGTCCACCGAATACGGCAGCCATTTAGGCGGAGCTGTACGAGGGATACAGAGCGGTGAAAACCGCCCTCCTGGAGGCTGTCCTGCGGGCCCAGGATCGGGCCCGTGAGGAGATGCTGGAGACTCTCGACGGAGATCCATGGGGGCGCCCTTACAAAATGGTGTGGGATAAACTCCGCACCTGGGCCCCCCCGCTGACGCAGAGTTTCAGGCCCCAGCTCGTGGAGGACGTGGTGAGCGCTCTGTTCCCTGCGCGAGGGGAACATCCGCCCCCGCCTATGGTCCGCTACCTGTGGTGCCGGAAGCGGACCACCAGGACGACGACGACGACATCCCGGAAGGGACCGGGGTAGACCTGAGAGTGGCGGTACGTAGGCCAGGAATAATGCCCCAGGACCCGATGGCTTGCCTGGCAAAGCCTGGGTCCTGGCCTCGGAGGCTCTCGGGCCCCGACTGGATGGGCTCCCTAAGCGCATGCTTGGAGAGAGGCCAATTCCCGCTTCGTTGGAAGACGGGGGAAGCTGGTCCTCATTCGGAAGCCGGGGCGCCCTGTGGACTCTCCGTCCGCATACCGGCCCGAGTGCTGCTCGACGAGGTGGGCAAGCTCTTTGAAAGAGTCATTGCAAACCGCCTCGCCGAGCACCTTGCGGGGACGGGGCCGGATAGAGGCCGGTAAGAGGCGCTCTACGGAGGACGCCATCATGCGCGTGAGAGCTCTCACGACGGGCGATGCAGTGGCCAGAGGGGGGTTATCTTGGCGGTGTCTCTCGACATCGCCAACGTCTTCAACTCCATGCCCTGGAGCTGCATTAGGGAGGCATTCCGGTATCACCGGGTGCCGACCTATCTCCGTCGTATAGTCGGGGACTATCTGACGGACAGGGCCGTCATCTATCCCGGTCGCAACGATGAGTGGAACCGGCGAGAGATGTCGTGCGGTGTCCCACAGGGTTCGGTTCTGGGGCCACCTCTGTGGAACATCGGTTACGACTGGGTGCTGCGCGTCGACCTCCCTACCGGCGTCAGCGTAGTTTGCTACGCTGACGACACGCTGGTACTGGCACAAGGGGGGGTCGTACGAGGCGGCGACGGAAACTATGACACGCGGGGTTGCGATAGTCGTTGAGAGGACTCGGCAACTGGGTCTCGAGGTGGCTCTGCACAAGTCCGAGGCCATACACTTCCATGGTCCTCGGAACAGGCCACCACCGGGATCCTCAGTGATGGTAGGAGGGGTATCCATCGGCGTCGAGTCGACGCTGAAGTACCTAGGACTCGTCGTCGACGGCCGATGGAAATTCGTTGAGCACTTCCGACGTTTGGCTCCCAAACTGGCACGGACCGGGGCTGCCTTCAGGCGGCTCCTGCCGAACCTGGGGGGGGCCAAACGCCTTCTGCCGGAGGCTCTACGCGGGGATCGTGCGATCCATGGCCCTTTACGGGGCCCCGGTGCGGGCGCGTGGTTTGGCGCGGCTTGCCGTCCACCACCTGAACGCGCCCCAAAGGGTGGTTGGCATGAAAATGGTTCGCGGCTACCGCACGATCTCCCGCAAGGCGGCGACCCTCCTTGCCGGATTGCCGCCATGGGATCTGGAGGCGATAGTCCTCGCGCGCCTGCACGAATGGCGCGCGGAGACACTATGGCGGGGGGAAACCCCGCTGCCGCGGCAAGTTGTCGCGCAGCGGACAGACTTCCGGCACGATCTCATGGCGACATGGAGAGAGCGACTGTCGCAACCCCGTGCTGGGCACGCCACTATAGCGGCGATAAGACCCCTCTTTGAGGAGTGGCTTGAGAGACGCCACGGCATCCTCACCTTAAGCCTGACGCAGGTCCTCACCGGACACGGTGTGTTCGGGAGGTTCCTGCACCGAATCGGGCGGGAGGAAACGCCCGGGTGCTCCCACTGCGAGGTTGGACCGGAGGACACGGTGGAACACACCGTGGAGGTGTGCCCTGCTTGGGCGGAGCACCGCCGTGTCCTCGTGGCGGCGATAGGCGGCGGCGACCTCTCGCGTCCGGCCCTGGTCGAAGCCATGGTCCGGAGCGAGACGGAATGGGATGCCGTCACCACCTTCTGCGAAGCAGTGATGCTAGCGAAGGAGGTGGCGGAGCGGGAGAAGGAGAGAGCAGCAGCTTTCCTCCCCGGCCGCCGCGGGAGACGCCCCGGGCGTCGGGGGCTACATCGTGGTCCCCGGCCACCGTAGGCGCGGGCCTGTGGACGGCGAGCAATGGGTAGCTCGCCGTCCGTCCGTCTAACGACGACAGGCCGTGTCGACGGCGCGTTTTGTTCCACGCGCGCCTCAAAGAGCTGTCAGCAGCGTGAAGGGGCCCGTAAGGGCCGACGCCTGCCGGGGGCTGCGGGCTGTTCGAAAGAGATACCGCGGCTCCGGAACGTAAGGGCACTGAAGGAACACGGATGGTTTTTAGTCAGTAAAAGTATGACACTCCCTTACGCTCCACCCAGAGCGAAAGGCGTCATTAGATGATTTTCCATCCGCAAAAAAAGGGTGTTTGCCAATGCCGACTGTTTTAAGAAAACTCCAGGCTTTTGCTGAATCGTAATTTGAAAGTGAGTCATAAAAGTAGCGCCTTTTAGCATCTCTACACAAACGATTGCAGCGGTTGCGCAGACTCTTAAACTTTATTAGATTTATTTCCAAGGGACAATGTTTATATCTACTTCTGGCTTTATCCCTACGCGCCATAAGCTCTTTTATCTCAGTTGTAATCCAGGGCGCAGGACAATGTTTTATTTTTATACGTTTGACAGGTGCATGGCAATCATACAATCTAAGAATTAAAGCGGTAAAATTGTTAACCATATCATCAATATTATGACAATCTTTTACGGAAGACCAATCTATTTTACGTGCATCACGTCTTATGACTTCCAAGTCAATACCCTTATAGCTACGAAGGAATCGAAAATGTTATTTGCGCTTAGGTGGACGAACACGGTACGATATGTAAATGAGGTCATGGTACGAAAAAGAAGCTGTTATTTGTCCATGATTTGCAATGTTATTTAAAGATGAAACAATGATAAGGTCAAGTAAAGACCGAGTGCAGTTTGGAAAATGATGGGTGGCAAAGAGGGGTAAAATTTGTAGGTTATTTGAGGACACAATTGACTTCAGCTTAAGTGCACGTGAATCGTCCTTCAGTAAGCACGTATTGAAATCTCCCATCACGATTACATGACTATATATAGGACAGAAGTCTGTAAGTAAATTTTCAAATACATCAAAATAATTAATTTGCATATTAGGGTTGTATATCACACCAAGAAGGATTTTTGTATGATGAAGTGTAACTTCAAGAAAAAGATACTCAGCAGATTCAGAATAAGTTGACGGGGAAGCAGAGATATGTTTGTATGGGATTTCAGAACGCAAGTAAATAGCTACACCACCTCCTCCTTTATCAGTCCTATCATTACGTATCAAAATGTAACCAGGAAGTGAAAACTGAAAAGAGAAGGCTTGAAAAAAGTTTCAGATATAAGAAGTGCGTCGATTAGATTACTGCTAATGGATGCAAGAAGGTCAGAATAATGGGCAGGAACACTTTGTGCGTTGATATGGGCAACGTTAAAATTATTAGGATAGGGAGAAAAAATAGCAGAAATATGATCATGCAGTCCAAGATGTTCCGATGAATCGGCATCCGCGCTTAAGAAACTGGTAGAAGATGAATTACACGAGAAAAAACTAGTATCAAAATCAGATGGACTTTCCATAATTATGACAATAAAAATAAAAAGTAAAAACTATAAAATTATGATAAAAATAACTTAATAATATAATATATAAAGCAATATCGTAAAATAAAAATAAATAAATTTTAAAGAGAAAATATAACAAACTTATAATTAAAAAATAAAATGTAAATAAATATAAAAACAACTCAGCTCAACTCACTAGTGTAATGGAATTATTTTTAACTAAGTCTATGTATACATATTATATTAAAACTAGAAGAAGAAAAACAAAAATACTAATTGCAATACAAAATTAAGAAAGTAAAAGCGGAACATTATTTTAAACAGAGTATAAGTAAACATTACAAATAATCTTTAAAAAGGAGGTAAGTAGTAAAATCTTAATATAAGTTAGTTTTGTTTGCGTTCATTGCAATAAAACAATTTCTCGCCAGGGAGTAGTATGTACCTTGATAACATTGTTTGTGCATTGTTTGTGACGTGTATGCGTTCCGTCGAAGTTAGTTCTCTTCACTTTTATGTAATAATAATTAGTTATAGAAAACAATACTACTATATTCAATTATTTATGCGTCGGCGTGATTTCTTCGGGGCGTTAACGGTTGTTGATGTTCTATTAGCGGACTGTGATGCGTTATCGTTAGTAGCGGAGCTAGAAGGATATTTCACGATGAGTAGTTCCATTTCAGCCAACGTTTAAATTTTTTGTCGGGTTTTATCGGGGAGGATTATAACAATTTTTCCTTCAGAAGACCAGCAGTGCTTAATTCCAAAGTGCTTACGTGCTGTAGTAAATATGTGATGCCTGGTTTTCGTTAAAAACTCTGAGATGGTGATACCGGAGCCTTTTAAATTGGCTTTGTTATCCCAAATAAACCGCCTCTGCTCAGAATCAAAAAACGGAACTAAAACTGGTCGTGTCTTATTTAGAGATGATCCAAGCTGATGGCAAACTTTAATGCAATCCTTTTCCATATCTGTCAGCTTTAATTGTTTAGATATTATATTTAAAATAACTTCACGGAGGTTTTGATTTTGCTCTTCGGCAATGCCATGAAACAATAGAACTTTATTTCGCATCACCGTTTCATGTCTATCAAGGCCGAGGCATAGTAAATTTATTTGTGTTTTTTTGTCATTTCTTTGTTTCTCTGATGTCATTTAAATCAAGTAATTTTTATAGGATATAATAATTATATTAATATAATAATTTTTTATAGGATATTTTATATAGGATAGGGTGAGCGCACAGTCCACCTGATTGTAAGTGGATGCTGCGGCCCATAGACATCTACATCTATCCTCGATTACGAATCAAAATGCAGATGCGTTGTCACCCGTGAGGACTAAGATGGAATACCTCGTTTCCAGCAAAAATGGTCTACGTTTCTCTACACTCACCATACGAAACACAGCATCATTAAGCTAATATTTTACGCTGGTATTCTGTGAGAGTGTGGTCCTTCCCTGGTCGAGCCGACCTATTCGTGCTACAACTATACTACTAATATAACTGCAGCATGGCCCTACCACGTATACAATATATGTATGTCATATATGTCATTTCTTTCCATTACCTTTACAGTTTTGAAGGAAACTTAACATCTGTGCAGTACAGGATTATAGTTCTTCAATGTGTGCGCAAGCATAGGTGCACTCTCTATTGCCTCACTCTCATAGTGCTATGGAACGGTAAACCAACACGACCGGAGAGAGAACAGGCGCAGGACCTTTACGTGCTTTCCGAGGCACGAATAACACCAACAAAAAAATTGGTTGACCCTGCAGGCCATTCCTGGAACTTCCCGTTAATTTTAAACGCAAAGCGCTCCAAATTTCACCAAATTGTGACGCTGAATATGAAATAACGGAATAATTTGAAAAATCAATTCTTTCAAAATTTTTCGTAACGATATCTCACGAACGAATCAACCGATTTTAACCGGACTGGCGGCGACCGGCATGGTTTTTCAAGGTAAAAAGCTGATTAGTTTTTGGAATCGATCGGTAAAGAAATTCTTAATATTATTAACAAACTTGATTCAAACAGTAGTGTCGGTCTAGATGGTATTAGTACAAAGGTTATCAAGTGTGTGAAGGATTTAATAATAAGTTCATTAACGAAAAACTTTAACAAACTTTTACAAAACGGATCATTTCCAGACTCACTTAAAATAGCCAAAGTAACACCTATTTACAAATCGGGACAAAAAACAGAACCGGGCAACTATCGACCAATTTCCGTACTGCCAGTATTATCAAAAATTCTCGAAAAAGTCTTACATACACGGCTACAAAACTACTTAGATTCTATAGATTTCTTTTTTGAAAGACAGTACGGATTTCGTTCTAAAAGTAATACACTCACAGCTACAATTGATCTGGTAACTAAAATCAAACAAAACATTGAAAAAAACATCGTACTAGGAGTATTCATCGATTTGAAAAAGGCATTTGACACCGTAAGTCATAAACTGCTCTTAAAAAAACTGGAAGTCATTGGTATTACTGGCACAGCCTTAAAAATGTTTGAGTCTTACCTCACGAATAGATCCCAGGTCGTTAAAATAGACAGTAGCACTCAAAGTCCCCCACAACCCATAACCTATGGAGTTCCACAAGGTTCAATATTGGGTCCTCTGCTCTTTTTAGTCTATATTAACAATATGCATGAGTTAGGCTTGAATGGCAATATCACACTTTACGCCGATGACACTTGCCTTTTTTACTTTGGCCCTTCAATTCATGATCTTGTCTCTCAAGCCCAGCAGGACCTTGACATTCTTCACGATTGGTTACAATACAATTTATTAACTATCAACATTTCCAAAACTAGCTACATAATATTTAAAGCAAAAAATAAACCTATACCTAATTTCACACCTCTTAAAATAAACAATACACCATTGCAAGAAGAAACTAATGAAAAATATCTTGGCCTTCATTTGGATACCTATTTAACATGGAAAGTTCACATTAAATATTTAATAACCAAATTAATGTCACTTCACGCCTTACTTCGGATTAATTTTCGATACATACCACAGAAACTACGTTTCACAATATATAATGCCCTAGTTAAACCACACCTGTTATATCTCATCGAGGTCTGGGGAAGCGCTGCCAGTACTAGATTAAACAAATTACAAATCCTACAAAATAAAATCATAAAAATGCTATTCAACTACAATTTCCGAACGTCAACTTCAAAAATTTTCCGAGAGACGAATCTGATGAATATCAAACAATTATACATTTACAGCACATGTATCTTTATTCGCAAATCCATGAACAAGAAGGTCCGCACGGATCTGCAATTCACCAAGCGAAAAAAAGTTGGGCGCATCTGCACTCGACGCGCAAGCTTCATTGTTTTGCCTAAAACTCGAACAAAGTACGGCCAGACCACAATTACATGCGAAGGTTAGCGCCTTTTTAATAAGATACCCTCGGAAATAAAAAATGTAGACTCGTTTAATGTATTCAAAAAGCGATTAGCAAATCATATAATCACAAACATATCTATCTGAGTGCGTTGGACTGGTTTGTTCCTGGTTATTATTGTGGTGATAAGGTGATAGTGTATAGTAGAATTTAACTTTTCTTTTATTTGTATAGATTTTTCCCGTCAATAGCTGTTTTTGATGTTATTTATTTTTCAACAACATAGGTACGACAATGAATTTTGTTATTTAGATTTACTTTTATTTATGTTCTCATGTAAGTGGCGTATAAAATGTCTTTATGAGAATAAATGTCTTTAAACATATAAAGCCGTTTAAAATTTATTCCAAAAAAACAGTTTTTCAAAATTTTTGTTTTTGAGATTTCTCAAAATCTATCGGTCCGAATTAGTTAAAATTCATAGGAAATCAAGTTTGATGTCACTTATTTTTGAAAAATTTCAATAATCTTAGCGGGAAGTTTTGCCTCTACATGAGGCATGTTCGGGTGATGTAGACTCTACGGCGACTGGCCGCTAAGTCTTAGCGGTCCGCAAAGTAACGCCTGATTCTATTAACTATTTACAAAAATTTAATGTATGTTCACAAAAACAAAGATAGTTTTTGTATTAATTGTAACTTAACGTAACAAAAACTAAAAACCGACCTCATATTACTAAAAAAGAAGTTATTTATTTGCAACTCTTAGGGATGGAATTTTTTAACCAAATTTACGTTGAAGACTTATTTATTAGAACTACTATAACGGATTTTTTAAAAATTAAGCGAATTAAACGCGTTAAAGTCCGTAAAAGTTAATCAATTTAATCAATGTGTTAGCGTTATAAGAAATCATTATTAGAACTTGAGTTTAAAATTTGGCTACTCTGTAAAATACCCTAATCTTTATATATAAAAATTACGTGTCACGTTGTTTGTCCGCGATGAACACTAAAACCACTCAACCGATTTGAATAAAATTTTGTAAATACGTATTGCTTGCTCCAACTTGAGAGATAGCATAGTTTTTATCACGATAAGTGACCCTCAATTTTGTTTACTTTGAATTTAATTATTTTTAGGACAAGGGGACGTCGGAAAAGGCAATATAAAATATATTGAAATATAAAAATATCAAAATATAAATAGTCAAATGGGCGGAATATTTGCTATAGTCACCACGCTTGACAAGCGGGTTGGCAAGCGGGTAGGCAAGCGTAGCTAGTATTATTTTGAACTGTTGCCAGGAAGACGCTGCTGCTCATCTCCTTTTTTTTCCTCTGTCAACTCTTACGACACACACGGTACGATAGGAGGTTGGCGGCCTCTCATTCGCCACCTATTGAGCTATTATGTACTACGTATAGTTGCCGACACGAGTGGTGAGCACAGATAAACTGTGGTGGGAGGTAGGTACACTGTCGGGCAAAATTATTGGATACCTTTATTATTACAATTCGTAATTTAATATTTTCGGCGACTTTTATGAAAATGTTTACTCAAACACATCAACTTTTACTTTGATACAGTAATGTTGCAGATATTCATGTCCGTTATATTATTATCTACTATAAAGTATTTAATGTATACCTGGTGGTTAGAATTGATTATTTTATTAAGAAGAAGGAAGAGGTGATATGCCTTCCATAAAGTCTGGTGTTGCGGTGTGCCGTACAGTAGCTACTGAGACATTAGTCGCCTCAGTAGTCTGTTTATATACGTCTATGATGTTTTTCGCAGTACCTAATTTTTTCATGTAACTAAACACTGAATAGAAAATTTGTCGGGATTGTCTATTTAACACCTTATTCTTCCTTCTCTATATATTTAGACCAAAAACTGAACACTCAAATTATAACAACAAAAATAATTAAAAACAAGAAATAACAAAAACAATTAATAACAAGGAATACACAAACAACAATTAACAACGAGCTGAAAAAAACAATTAACGAAAATAAACTTATTAAAAAAGTTATTATTAAAATTATTGCTCTGAAGTGTACCCAATGTGTGTAACCCACCCAAATGTGTAAGCCCAATGATACGTTCGAAACCAATAGACGACAAGAATCGACTAATGAACCAATCACGTTGAACGTCAGCGTGGTCAACGTCGTATCGACCAATAAAAAGTGTGCTCACGACTTATGTCGGCAGTTATACTAGAGGCGACACTGCATTCAGCTACTCTGTTCTACTCCCTAATTATCGGTGCATACACCGCACTTTAATCAGTCACTCCCTAGGCGCTTGTAGAGGTGTCACGTGTTGTGTTGAATTAAAAAAAATCTCTTGATAAAAATATGCCGTCGTGTGTACTTAGATATTGCACAAATAATTCAAGAAATTTCAGTAATAACCATGGAATTACTTTCCATCGGTTAATGAGATACTTAATCAATAAAAAAATATCACTGTGAATTATTAATAATAACAATAATAATTTCTAATTAATATGACGAGAACCTCGTGAAAGCCGAAACAGATGAGCAAACAAAATATCTGGACCTGTCTGACGAGGTGACCGACATGTGGGGTGGTCTGCTGACCGAAATTATTCCTGTAGTCGTTTCTGCAAACGGGCTAATCCCAGTCAGCCTCTCGGGTCTTCTGAGGCGGCTGGGACTCCGCGACGGACCGTTCCAGGCTCAAATGCAGAAGGCGATACTACTCGATACCGCTCGCATCGTTCGCTGGTTTCTTTCCCTTTCCCCCTAAAGCCTACTTTCCACTATGAGATATAATATAATTTATATTACATCTCGAGATATAAATTAATATCGCTCACCGTGCTTTTAAATGGAACCTTTTCCACTGAGATGTAATATATATTACATCCCAAACTATAAATATTTTTACCATCCACCGAGCGATATTTTTATATTATACCTCCTATGAAACACACACACACACACACACACACACACACACACACACACACACACACACACACACACACACACACACACCCTTCCTAGCGGAGGCGCGGCCTCAGATCATCCAAATATATCTCACAGTGTGAAGGGCAATCGCGGGATATAGTTTATATCTCGGGATATGATATATATTATATCCCATAATGGAAAGCTAGCTTAACCCTCGGCCGTTTGGTCTCCCCTGCCTAGGGCCTCCATCTGGTTGGGCTTTTATTCATTTATGTATTATTTATTTATTTATTTATGTTAGTATATGAAATATATACGAGTATTTGTCATTTCCTTTTATATATATTTATTCAGCCCAACCAGATGAGAATACACTATTAATACCTCATAGTAATACTTTTATTATTTCAAGCAAACAAAGAATATCTTGATTTCTAGGATACAAACACTTTAGGATACAGCTTAACAATAAGTACAATTCAGTGAATCTATAATACATCTGTGTCTGAACTAGATAACTTAATACCTATGTTTCAAACAGCAGCGCTCTTCCCTTTAAGATTTTACATTTCACTGTATATAAAATTATCAAAAATCATTAACCTATATTTGTAGAATGTAGCTGTAAGCCTCCTTGTTTGTAGAGTGATAGTGTGTGTAGGTGTGTAGGAGGTTGAGTATAATATGAACAGAATGGAACTTAATTTGCAATAAAACTAATATTAAGGATTTTATCGAGTTTCATTTTAACCTTTTTTAATTCCTGACCATTCGAACATTTTACAGAACCCATGGCCAGGGGGAAGGGGTGAACTGAGGTGTTTCACGTCCTGATATCATATTTAACGAAGAATACCATCAACTTTTAATTAATAATGTTTGGTCCGATCTACGCAAAACGAGTTTACAGTATATTGCATTAGTAAGCTTGGGTTTGGATTTAATTTTATTAATTATAGGATCCCAAGCAGATGGTAGCGCCCAGCCATCTTCTCTATTGAAATTAGGATATTTTTTAAACGTCAATAACCTCGCGCATCATCCTTGGTAGAAATCATAATATAATGATGGTTGTAAAGTAAAGTAAAGTTACAGCCTATATACATCCCACTGCTGGGCACAAGCCTCCCCTCATTAATGAGAGGGTTTTAGCGAGGGTGAGGGGAGGTAGAGGGTGTTGGCGAACTTCACATGTCTTCGAAATATTTTTTTTATTCCTCAGACATGCAGGTTTCTTCACGATGTTTTCCTTCACAGCCGAGCACGTGGTAAATCAGCACTTAAAATTGCAATTAACAATTTCATTGGAGCCGGCGGGGATCGAACCCCGGGTTACTCGCGTACTGTTATGTTCACAGCGAGCGTTAACCTAATGACGGTTGGGAGTTGGGACGATACTAAACATGTTGACATACTTTAGAGTTACCGGAGCGTCGGTGCTTCACATCAGCGATATGTTTTTTTACGCGGGTTTTTAAGCAACTTTCATCAAAAGATGTGTAAAAAAGCCGCGTTAACATAAGTTAAAGTTAAACGCGATAAAATTCCTAAAATGAGTCTTACATATTCCATTTGCAGTAATATTCATCAATTCATCATTATAGAACTGCATTTATGAAATTTTGAAGTCGATATTAAATGGGGCTAATGCTATAAATCTACCAAAAGCTAGGACTAAAACTTATGGTTCGAAAACTATTCAGTTTGAGGGAGCGCTACTGTAGAATAAGCCTAGAGAACGAGGTATTTCATTAAAAACCTTCTTCAAAATTTAAAGATAAATTAAAAAGTAGTGTCAATCATTAATTTAAAGACAGTGCTTTTTTAATTTGAATATATTTATGTAACTTTATTCATATAAGTCACCGTACGTGATAGAGCCTTGCTGCAGTTATATTAGTAGTGTAGTTGTAGCACGCATGGGTCAGCTCAACCGGGGAAGGACCTTGCTCTCACAGAATACCAGCGTAAAATAGTAGCTTAATGCTGCTGTGTTTCGTATGGTGAGTGTAGAGAACTGGAGACCCTTTTTACTGGAAACGAGGCATTCCAACTTAGTCCTCACGGATGACAACGCGTCTGCATTTTGATTCGTAATCTAGGATAGATGTAGATGTCTATGGGCCACAGCAACCACTTACCATCAGGTGGACTGTGTGCTCGTTTTTCACCCTAACCTATATAAAAAAACGTAAATGTATTATTTTTTACCAATTATATTATTTTTAAGTCACATAAAAGTGAATTTTTGTTCTTTTTTGACACAATAAACTCCAAATACCGCAAAAAAACATTATACCGTAAATTGATGGTTGACCACAAAATCATAACAATTTTGTTAAAACTTAATTTAATTTAATTATAAATAAATGTAAAGAGTAAAATATAAATAATAATATTAATAAATTTTGATTCCAAGACAATTTACCTTTTTTATGGATACATCGGAATACACGCCTGATATTAAAAAAAGCAGTAGATGTTTCTAGACATATGGCATTAATGGAATTCTGGAAAACTTATTTATTCACGTGTTCCTGCAGCATATTTTTCTATGCCAAATAACCGTCATCTACGTCCAATAGTATAATAATAATATTTATTGAATCCAAACAAACTTTACATAAAAACAAAAACTTATAAAACTACATTGACAAGACGTAATCTAACTCAATACTATATTAAGGTATTTTTAGCAACCGTGCTAGGTCATAGACCCGTGTTACAGCTGCTAAGCTCTAAATATATACCAAATAGAAAAACAAAAACATACAAACAATTTTACCCCAATCAAGAAATGTATAAAAGTGGGAAGAAGTAAAATAATTAGTTGTGTGCTATGTTCTAATCCGGCAAATGGCTCAGTACTATTATAGCTAAATGTTTAGTTTTTTTTTAATGTGACAGTTAAAAAACTTCTTTGAAAACAGACAGACACCTAGTAGACTCTAAAAGAGATCCAATTTTGCTAAATTTGTCACGGAACAGCGTTTAATGAGTAGAATAGTTTTTAATATATTAGTAAAAGCCGTGATAGCTCAGATGTTAGCGAACCAAGTTCGATACCCGCCGGCACCAATGAAATTGTTAATTGCAATTTTAAGTGATAATTTACCAGCTACCCGGCGGTGATGGAAAACATTGTTAGGAAACCAGCATGTCTGAGAAATAAGAAAAAATCGTGACATGTGAATTTCGCAAACATGCATTGCGGCAGCTCGGTACTCCCTTGCCCTAAAACCTTCTCAGAAATGAGAGCAAGTCTGTGCCCAGTTGGATGTATATATATATATATATTCAAAGCATAGTTTAGTAATAGCTTTCCGTTCTTCTTCGTTTTTATGATCTAATCATAGCTTATTTAAATTTTCTTTTAAAATTTCATCTATTTCGCAATCAGAATTTATCACATTAATGTCACACTCATTATTTTCAAATACAGTTACATTAAACGGTTCTATAATTTTAATATTAGCTTTCTCGTTGGAAACATTTTGAATAATGGTGTCGGCCAAGAAATTTTCACATTTTATAAGGGCGCATGGCATACGAACTCCTTCGCTAAATTGTATAAAATCAATGATCGCGTCGCCGTTTTGTAAGTTGGTGGGAATTTTAACCCGTGTTTGCGACCTTGGTTCTAAGTTGATTTCGTAAGGAGGGTTATAAATTATGGGTATTTCAGTATTAGGCGTTCGCAAAACTTGGTGGTACATGTCGATATTAGCTGCCAATTTTTTTAATAAGTCTGACCCAATAAGGCCGTCGTATCTACCGTCCACATCATATATGTAAAATTTATGTGGAAGAGTACTTTTGAACGTTTTCAAAAGCGGTATAAAAATAATTTTGTCATGCATGCTTTGCGCATGCGTGCTTACTACGGTAAAAGGTTCCTTGTATTTAAATTCGCTAAAATATTGGTTAGCTTTTGCGGGACTGATAAAAGATCTACTACTACCGGTGTCTATTAAAAACTTCGAAACTTCGAATTTATTTCGGGAATGACTATGTGAGGCAATTTTAAAATGCTATCGCAATAATTAAGATGGATCATTTCGGGGGGGGGCTTTCGAAGGCTATTATCGGAAAATTTTCAGGCGCCGCATTTTCTTCATTATTAATTTCATTTGAATTTTCGGGATACGGACCTTCAAACGAAGGGTCTTCTACAAAATCATTATAGTGGTCGTAGTATTCACCGTCATTATTATCTTGGGAGAAATTTTGATATGACGTTGAAGGTTCCTCACTAAAGAACAAGTCATTGGTTGTCATGTTTTGCCTAATTGGTGCGGTGCGCATAGATACGTCAGTGTCGTAAACATTTTTAGACGGTTGATTTTGTATGCCGAATTTGAACTGATTGGGTTGCTGTTGTATGCCGTATTTAAATTAATTAGGATATTGTTGAAGACCGTATTTAAACTGATTTGGTTGTGGTTGATTCTGCATACCGTATTTTTGAACTTGGTGTTGGATAATGCTAAATTTGAATCCACCACTTTGGAATGGTGCTCGTGGTTGTTGGGTAAATGGGTGATTGAAATTACGTGGCATTGAATTTTGTGGTGATGCAAAACGGTAACCTTGTTGAGGGGACGCGAATTTATTAGGGTGTATGAAATTAGGCCTATATCCTATCTGATTATCGGGTACACCAAACCTGAAATTACTATTATTACTATTGTTTGGTGGCGGATTTGAATTTATAAATGTAGATGGTCTCGCAAAACTTTGAATGGCTAATTGCTGAACTGGTTTAGCTTTATGGTTTTTGGCGTTATACTGCGCTAAGAACTTATTTTCCTCCGTGACTATACTTAAAGCAATCTCCAAAGTCGAACAGCCTTTGAGTCGAACAATTCTAATGAGGTCTTCGGGTAAATTGTACAAAAATACGTTTAAGACGGTATTATTATATATAATCATTTTAGCGGCTTTAATTTCTTCATCGGAAAGTCTTTGTACTTTAGCAAGCAGGGAACTTTTTACATTTTGTAATCTACCACAAAACTGATGAATCTCCTTGTTTAATTTTTAGAGACTCTAGCTCGATAGCAATACATTCTTCTGAACGAGAGTCACCGGAATGTTGGGTTAAAATTTCTTTCAAATCCTCCCATGTACTTAAACTAAGATTATCACTAAGTAGAGTCGCAACCCTACCAGTAAGCTTACTACTTATAGCATGAAATCTGTATAAATTCTGAATCGGAGTATTATCGCATCCTGAATTTAATAAAACATATTCACATTTTGAAATAAATAAATTGAGTAATTTTTCATCTCCGTCGTATCTAGGAATTAAATCTAAAATGTGTGCTGGAATAATAGTTACTGACATTTTATTTAAACTATTTTACTTAATCTAACACAAATTATTAACAAGGATATTTATTAGCCTATTTTTGTGCCAACAAAATCAGATAAATGCAAATAATTTGGCCCGACGATTTTAGTTCGGAAAATGCGGAAAAGAATGGGATAATGTAAACAGGAAGTGAAAAGGTTTACTCACAGTATGTTCAGTCCCATGTCCTCTAGTTGATTCTGGCCACTTCGATACTGCCGATGTGTCCTGTGCGCGTAATCGATTGATTTGGAAACGATTGAGCGCGCGTCGCGGGTTTGGTTCGAGGATATCCGATCATGACTGCTATACCGACGCTTGAACCGATTTTGGGGTCCGAAAATGACGTTAATACGACAGCGGAATATATACGGATATCCTACCCGCTGCGCCACTTAAATTGCGACGGACCTCGACAGTCTTTTTTAAATACACAATTTTAAAATATAAAATGATTTAATGTTCTTCCGAAGGTGGTTAGTTACAGAGTGAATTAAATTTAATGTTAGTAAAATAAGCCTAAACTATTATCATATCGTCACGGGATGTGTGTGGGAGTTGTTTGTCTTACAATAATACACAGAAGTCTAACTTGGCTTCTTATGAAAATGCTGATGTGGTTGTTTGGAATATTAAGCCAGGGACGGATTGAGGCGATATAACTACTTACTGTATCCATTGAACTACTTGTCGCTCCATATGGCTGCTCTTGATATTTTAAAAACATTAATTTCTCATAGTACCACAACTTTGGTACATTTATGTTATCAGTACCACTTCCCGATGCACGAGAAGACTCCACTTTTTTAAGGTCCTTACGGAAAACAGTACGCAGTTTGTTAATTTTCTTTTGCACTTTACTTATGTCTGCACTGGGATCTACTTCCTTCATTTTTCTAAGTAATACCTCATAACATCCAGTTCGTTTCATCTGATTATGGTAGTCCTTGTGTTTTATTTTCCATAAAACCTCGTGTTCTTGGAGTAACTCTATAAATTCATACTGGATATCCTTGTACACGACATCGCAAAAAAATTACAGTTACCGTACGTGCTACTCGCGCGAAAGATAGAGGCAGACTGACGATGATCGCATCCGATCACGCCATACACGTGCGATATATCGAACGATGTTCAGATCGCAATCGATACTTTCGGGGTTGCCTGTTGAGATCTCCAATCGATCGTTCGACCACAAAATCGGATGCGATATTGCCACACACGTACAATTTGTCGTTCGATTTTAACATCGAGCGACGAATCGTTACTATAATTGTCCCGTTAATGGGTATCTTCATACATTTCTATATTTTCAATAATTTGTTCTGTCGTTGATTCCCTATCATCCATAATAGGTGTTAAGCTAGCCGCCGCTTACAAATTGTACATGTCCATAGTTAACAACGAAATCGTACTCTTATAACACAAAATCTTTTTATAATTTCCTCAATTTTATCGACTATAGTAAATAAAACATTAAAATCATAACACTCCTTAGAACTAACATAAACAATTTTATAGTTATTATATATTTCTTTTGCTGTATTTATTTTACTTTCAACGTAATCTGTATATTTATACCTTGTCTGGCCTAATTTCCTTAAAGTTATCTGTATGTCTTGTAATTACTCATATATTAACTCTAAATTGTCCATTAGCACTCATTATTTAAAACAAATCGAAAGACAGGTAAACTGGCATACATAATGCCTATTAAAATTTAGCAATAAATTGTACCTTTATGTTGCACCTTTAGTACAGACAGTCTCATCACACTGGAAATGTAGCTGGATCTCGGAGCTCACACAACTGATTCATCCTTGGCGTCCTGGTCCCTAGCTGGATGTTCTGAACGCCCCGATAATCTCGAACGCATCTTCCGTTATACGTCAGCACGTATCTCTCTTTGAATTAAATTTTTATGGCATCTTCTGTATTGCCGATAAGCTAGATAGCTAAACGCTGCAGCTATTATTGCCAGCACCGTCGAGAGCAATATGTTGTTAATCCAGGTGTGCTGGGCAGCCTCTGCACTATTTGTTCCCACGACACTGTGCGATAACAATGTCTTTAGGCTCGGATTTTGATTGAGATTTGTCCATTTTCGTAAACTTTATTTGCACTATTATTCTTCAGAACAAAATATAAAAAAAATCCATCGTACTTGTTCGTAGAGATGGGTAGCTATTCAAGAAACTGACTAAATAGCGGCTATTCACAACTGACAAATAGCCACGGCTATGATATTCGTCAACACGATAACTAGCTATTGGCTACTTTGGCTAGAAGCGCTTCGGTTATCCGACAAGCTACGTCGCAGCGGGTAGCTGCTGGCTGCTACATAGGACGCTACGTTATACAGCCGGCAGCCGCTACCAGACAGCTACCAGCTACTAGCTAGCTGACTAGCTGAATAGCAAGGGCCAACCAATAGCCATTAGCCAACGGGCAACGGGAAACTACTCGCGCGATCGACGATGCAATCTTCATTCGCATTTCACATCGCCCTTATATTTTACACACATTCACAATATAAAAAAGGTAAGATTTATTATTAGTAATATGTATTTTTATCCGTTGACTTAATTGAAATGAACTTTCCTTTCACTTTCTTCAGGCTTAGGACTGGCGATGAAACATTTGAGTACAAATTATAAAGTAATATCATACAGTATAAAATGTTACATCGGCATATTTAAAAGTTCATTTGTTTTTATGTACAAATTTGAACTTTTGTCTATTTACACTTATATCGTTTATACATATATAGTCTTAGATGCTATATTATCATACACTTATTTAGTAATTATTAGTAAGTACCTATTTATATTTTTGTTTATTTATACACTTTTTTATTTAATTTAAAAGTTTATAAGATAATGGTTTATGTCCAATTAAAACGTTCTTTGTCCATATTGACTTTTAAAAACATTAGCTTTTGCACTTTTTGTGTTGTAAGCCTCGTTCGCCGATCGTTTAATATTAATCCCGATTTCAAAAACAACCTTTCGCAGGGAACTGAGGTGGCGACTATGTTGCAGTGTGTTTTAACAATTGCTAAATTTGGGTGTTTGACGATGAAGTTTCTACCATTTAAGAGGATCGTTCAATTCTCCCGATGACATTTTAAGGAGATCATCATTTCAATACATGTTGACTTCTTTGACAGCCTTCAGTAACGGAGTTTCTATGGTATAATTGCTTACAATTATACTGTCTAAAATATTAAAAGGAGAAGCATTTATCATTTTTTTCTTTTTCTACTGATGTTTCTTTTGAAACTGCTTGGAAATTCAACTGTTTTGATATTTGGCACTGCACCATTTCTGTCAACTTGTTTTTTGTTAATAAACCCGTTACCTGGTCTTCAAAAGTCTTTAATTTAAATCTGGGATCTAAGAGAAAAAGACAGAGAGAAAAAGTTCCACTTTTTTCTATATTTTTAAATCTTTCTTCTAAGCCTTTCTTTAAATTTAACGCAACCAAGTACACAACATCACATAGGACATTGTCGTACATCAATTTAGGCTTTCAGCTAGACATCTTGTATAAATGACTATAGAACCCGCTGTGATATACTTTTCACCACTTATAGATCGTATTATTTCTTGGAAAGGTCGCAGTACCTGGCACAGCACTTTAAATGACCTCCATTCTTCTAAAGATATGACGGGTAGATCTTTATTTATTACGGCTATGGTAGCACGCAGTGGTTCTTCTAGTTCAATAAACCTTTCCAACATATAAAATGTTGAGTTCTATCTGGTCGGACAGTCTTTTTTCAACCGTTTTGGTGGAAGTCCGTGGTCCACTAAATGTTTACTTAATTTATCAGTGTTATCAGGTGCTCTGTTTAAAATAACGCTTTCTCTCACTTTATCAATGGAAGATTACAGCGTTTTCAAACTAAATTGCACAACTAGGTTTAACGAATGGGCGTAGCATCCGTAGTGCTTTTGTTGTAAAATTTCTTTCATTGCTTTTAGCATAGCAGACGCATTATCGGTAATAGAAAAGTAATTTTTTTTAATATGCCCCATTCTTCACATATTCGGTTGATCTCAGCTGCGATGTTGTCGGCAGTGTGATTCCCAAAAAAACTTGCAGGAGTCCAGCAACACAGTTTGGATTTCCATATCATTATTTATGTAATATCTTGTAACTGCTATATAGCTATACGTAGAGGTGGATGTCCACAAGTCGGTTATTATGCAAATGGTTTCGGCTTCTATTGATACTTTGCTTTGAATTATCATCTTAGTTTTGTGGTAGATTTCTGGAAGCATGCTATTAGTGTCGCCGCACACGGACCTCCGGCCACAGCCACAAACGCCACCACGAGAAGCTAGAAGCGGCCGCAAAGGTAGCTGAAGCTCGCTACAGCCACTTGTGGCCGGTGGTCGCCACTTGCGGTCTGTTAGGAGGCCGATCCCGTTTGAGTTTTTAAAAAAAAAAACACCAAATAAACCTAAAAGTTTATTGCAAAAAGTTCACACACCAAATTAATATAGTCCTTGACTTCCGAACTCTAATAAGTCTCGGAATCTATGTCCGATCTACCCGGGGCTCTGAGTCTAACTGATCATTAAAATGGAATTAAAATGAACATGGAAAGAAACAATATAACAATATAATTGCTGACTATAGCTATATTAAGGAAAAGTACTGTGTGAATAAATAAATGCTTACTAATGTTTTATTGCCTTATAAAAAGGGATATAACAGCTCCCCCCTTTTGACTGAGCTTTTTCTAAATTAAGATAAAGCGAAGATTCGAAATAGAAAAGCGATTAGAGATCGGAAGGCATTACAAAATATGAAGATAGGAAATTAAAAATTGTAGTAAAATATTGTAAATCAATTTTACATAAAGATACAATGGTATTATTCGTTAACTAACTAAGTTATACAAAAAGACAGAGTAAAATTCAAAAAATAATCAATTTAAAACTAAATAATAAAATTATACAAAAATGAATTAGTAAAATCTAAAATTAAAAGTATTTTGAACGAAATAGTAAAATTAGAAATAAACTTGTATTAAACAAGTTAGTAATTTCAATTACAATTACATAGATTGCATTGAAAATAGAAAAATATAGCAATTACAAAATATAAAATGACAGAGTAGAAATTAAAATTATATGATAATAAAATCGATTATTTGTATTAACACAAAAATCTTAAAACTAAAATTGAATAAAATTAGAAATTAAGATTTCTTCGAGAGGAAGAATGAACCTTGTGTACAGTTTTATAAGGTTTATAATTAGTACAATTTGCTAAAGATTTTAGCGAGATATTATCTTCTTCAGATGTCGATTTATCGGTCATCTCAATTGAATTTAAAATTTTAGAATTATGTTTCGATGACTTTTTGTTATTACATTGATTAAATATTTGTATACAATATCCACTGTTATCGTGACGATTTCTGCAGCATTTAAATAATTTATAGGCAAGGTATAAAAATAGTAGTACAATTAAAACATAAGTAAATGTTGAATAGTATGAGCCATATTTAATAAAATGTGATTCTTTTTGAAGGTTATTTAATTCAAATTCTAAACTATCCAGTTGATGATTTGCATATTTTAAAGAATCCAAGTTAACTTTGCTTAATGAGATTGGCGTTAAATGTGGTAAACTTTTATTAAATATGTCCTTTTTGCAACAATCATCTTTCGTTATATCAAAACTTATATCTATGGTTGATTTGATCGAAAATTGGTAAGTACTAGTTGGCAATAATTGAATAGTTTTGGAATAACCGATACAATTTTCGGTTAATTTGACAATACCTGTACGAATAATAGAATGATCAGTAATGTCGTCATCACATTTGATAGTTAATTTATTTACATTAGATTGTACATAAATCCATCTATTATTTTTTAATTTATGCCAAATATTGATTTGGCCAAATAATAACTTAGCGTTACAATCAGAAGGTAAGGTAAGAGTTACTTCTGTTAGTAGTTTCGATTCGCAATTTGGATTACTTACACTAGACGTTATAGTTGATAGTTCACAAATAGAGTAGTTATTATTAATGAAATTACAATCATCTAAGTTATTAAACATAGTATAATGTATTCTATCGTCACTTAAAGCAATATAAGAATTAGAAGGTTGAATAAGTGCAAAAGTTTGCATATTATGTGACTCGTCGTGAGGAGTCGGTAATGGGATATTTTTATAAACAGTGAATTTATCAGGTGTTATCAGTGGAATTTGCAAACTGAAAACAATCTTATTGTTATAATAATATGAACTAAGTTTCGAGACGTCAATCAAAGAATGAATATTATGTATGTTCAATTGCATTGGAAAATCTAAACGTTTGTTTAATTGATTAATGTGCTTAGTTAATTCATTGTAAAGACTTAAAGGGCTAATCACACTAGGATGCAAAACATTTACCTTGGAAAATAAAATAGCATTTATAGTTGTGTCTAGTAAATTAGAAATAGCAAGTAAGGAGCCTTCAATTACGTTTAGTAAATTATTTATCCTAGAAATGTGAAGGAGTAAGTTATCGGTTTTTGTAATTTTTGACAAAATTTAATTCATTTTATTAATTTGGGAGTTAAATTTTAATTCGTTTTGATTTAATTTATAAATAGTGGAATTAAAATTATTTATAGTGGATTTAATTATATGAATATTATCTCTGAATAAATTAAATAATTCCGTTTCACTTTTCCGACAGGATTCTATCGCGGCATCATATTTTCGCGCATCATCTGCGTCTAGAGTACCAAAGAAAAATTTAAGAATTTCGCCTCCAAATTCCAAAGATCTTTTGACTTTGTTTGGCGATGAGTTATTATTGATTAAATGTGCTAGAGATTGCAATTTGACGTAATTATATTTTATTAAAGTCTCTATAGGAGTAGAAAAATCTTTACACGGGGAAAATTCGTCAGTATTTATTTTGGAACAAAGATTTAAAGTATCATATAATAAATTTTCTATTTTATTGAGATAAGGATCTAAGGATATAAGGTCTATATGTGTTATGACTTTCCAATAATCGTTATAAAAATTAATATGCGTAATAGGTTCAAAATAAATTCCAGGGCTATGTGATATAGGTATGATCCTCGATTCAGCATGGCTTTGGTTTCCATAGCATAAAGCTCTGAAAAAATATACAAAGTTAATTAAATTTAGGGAGTTTGAATAGCAGGCTTAATTTCGTTTGTATGGTACTTAACATGTTTACGACCTATTTGTAACGTTACGTTATGCTTATTATTTATTTTTATAATTTTATATGGGCCCTTCCATATAGGTGATAGAGCCTTACGGAGCCGGTGATGATGTTTTATATACACTAAGTCGCCAATTTTATAAGAAGTTTCACGTGAACTAGCATCATAATATTGTTTCGATTTTTCTTTGCTATTAATTATATTTTGAATGGCCTTTTCTCTACTAAAACGCATTCGATATTGTAAAGCTCGAATATATTCATTATAGGTTGTATTATTATTTGTTTCATATAGGGAATTTGGAATGTTAGGTTTATAACCATATAATAATTCATGAGGGGTGAAATTAGTGGTGCAATGTGGAGTGGTATTATAAGCTAATATTGCGGTAAATAGATAACAATGCCAATCGTTCTGGTTTTCGTTTACGAAGGATTTTAGGTATTCTTTTAAAGTAGCATGTGAGCGTTCTAGGGCTCCATTTGTTTGTGGGTGATAAGGAGTGGTAAATAAGGCTTTAACCTTTAGAATTTGAGTCAGTTGTTTAAATAAATCGGACGTGAAACACGTACCCAAATCTGTTAAGATCGTTTTAGGAAAACCGAAAAGAGACATAAAATGTACGAGATTTCTGGCTATTTCTTCACTGGTAGCTGTGACCAGGGGATAAGCGCTTGAAAATTTAGTTAAATCGTCTTGCAATGTAAGGATAAATTTGAATTTTTGGAAACCTGCGTCGGGCAAAGGACCAACGATGTCGAGGGCTAATCGTTCAAAAGGTCTAGTAGAAGTGGAAGTTATCTCCACTGGAGCCTTATTGGAAATTCTCAGCGGCTTATTAATTTGGCATAATTGGCATTTCTTAACGTAATCTACAATATCAGAGCGCATACCCTTCCAGTAGTAGGCGGCTTTAATTCTTTTATACATACGATTTGATCCTGGGTGACCCGCAATAGGTGAATCATGATTCTCTTTTAAAATTTTAGGGATTTCGATGGGAGTAGGGTAAATTAACTGATTTTTATAAATATGGATTTTAATATTAGTATTATGGAAAATATAGGCAATCATATTATATACCTTAATATAAGCTAACTTAGAGCAGTGTTCCGCAAACTTTTTCTGTTCAAGGTACACCTAGGAAAATGAAAAAAATTTGAGGTACACCACAAATTAAAAAACAGTTTTTTAACTAATCAACAAACCTAAACTTTAAATTTCAGAAAATTTATTTAATGCGAAACATGAGACTGTTTAATTGAGCACAGACGGTCTAAATTTGGAGTTATCGCTGACAAGGCTGCTCTCATTTCTTCGTCGATCGTCCTGAGGCGTTTCCGTTTTTTGGTTTTTATCGTGGTACGAGTCGAAAATCCTAATTCACTCAAATAGATTGTTGCAAACGGTAAAAGTATTGCAATAGCATGCTTAGAAAGCAGAGGATACTATTTTTTCACACATAGCCAAAAATGTTCTAAATCAGTTTCAGAAAATTTTAATATTAATGTGCGATCCGTTTTCATTTACATCAGTTCTTCCTGCTCATTTATTGGTAAGTGGCCGAAAGGAATGTTCTCGGAGAATGGATTTCGAACCCAGTCCATAGGTTACAGATCACGCTTAGGGAAATAGAAATTCATTTTCTCTGCAAGAAGCTTTAAGTGTTTGACAATCAAAGCCTGCACCTTTTGTTCTATGTCAGCTGCAATGACATTTGGGAACATTTCATTATTACCATTCGTAGCAAGACTGATCCATAGTTCCAATTTAGCGCGAAAGCTTTCAATTTTATCCGACGATGTCAAAATATTGGAATTTCTGCCTTTCATTTTTCTATTGAGCTCATTTAAGTGAGCAAATATATCCGTCAGATATGCAAGTTTTGCTAGCCATTCTTCTTTTTTTAAATAAATGTTCATAATCTGAACCCTGGGACTGCAAGAACATCTCAGTCTCATTTTCCAACTCATAAATTCGGGAAAGTACTTTGCCGCGAGAAAGCCACCGTACCTGTGTATGAAACAAAAGCGACTGATGATCTGCCCCCATTTCATGACACAGTGCATTAAAAATACGAGAGTTCAGCGGTCGCGACTTGATGTAATTGACGATTTTGATAATTTCTTGAAGAACGCGCAATAGAACGTCAGGCATAGACTTCGTCATAAGAGCTTCCTTCCCTATGTAAAAACAATGCTGTTTTTGAACATTAGGATTTTTTTCAGCAACCTTAGTATAGTACCAATGTATCTAACATTTAAGTTGAGATGCGCGTGACCACTGATGTCAGTGGACTCATCAACTTGTAGCGTAAAAACTCCACTAACTCTTAATTTTTCAATCAACGTCGATTTAATATCATTAGATATGTCATTGATTTGGCGTGAAATCATTTCTGCCGATGCAGGTATTTTTTTTAATGTCTTTAGTAGCTTCTTGGCTAAACATTATCTTAACAATTTCTTTGAAGACAGGTAAAACTACAGTTTCAGCAAGAGAGTGCGCCTTTTTTAGCTTTAACTAACATATTAGTGATTACGTAGCTTGCTTTTTGTGCTATGTCTGAGGTTTTGAAAGACGAACTCGTGAGATTTACCTGCTTCTTCGATTGGTCCTTCAAACGTTGAAAATATGTTTTGTCTTTTTGGGCTACTGATGGGTGTTTAGTAGTTAAATGTTGTATTAGTTTACTGGGCACCATCGAATTATTACCCAACGTTTCTCCGCAAACAAAACATTTTGGGGTAGGACAAGATTCGTCTCCGCAATATGTAAAACCGTATTTATGTACCTTTCGTCATATTTTCGATGAACAATTTTGGGTTTCTTTTTCATTGACTCTTTTTCTTCTTCGTTACTTTCACCTGACAAACTTACACTACGTTTAATGAATTTATCCATTATTTTAATATTTATGTTACGCTTAGAATAATAAGCATAATAATACGCGACGAAACAAAAGCGTGCGGTTAAACGGCGCACTCGTACTCATACTGACAGACTGGTGAGCCAGAGAGTTCGGGTAGCGGGGCGGAGAGCCTCCGTCCCCGCCTCCCGCGACGCGCAGGCCGCCGCCGCCTGCACCTGACGAAACCACAGAATTAAATCATAGATAAATAAATATGTAGCAAGCTAAATTAAATGAACGAAACAAAACGCCTCGCTCGTGCGCTCGCGTTTTTTGTGTAGGTATTTTACTTACCCTTACTTACTTACTAAAAATAATTTTATAAGATAACCTTATGTTTCCACGGCACACCAACTAATGATCACGGTACACCAGTGTGCCGCGGTACACACTTTGCGGAACACTGACTTAGAGAATGGGTCTGAAAAGTCTGACAAGGCGAGATCTGTGATATCGGGATTTTCGGCTAAAATTTTATCTCTAAGTTTTATCATTAAATTGTAGATGTCTTTAAATTTGGTTTCTTCATAATGGTGAACTTTAGTATATAAAAAATAGAAGTATTTATTCTTATCTTTAACACATTGAATTGTAAAAAGGTTCGCGTTCGGAATTTAGCAATTCCTCCGGCTTATCCAACTGCGATAATATTTCTTCACAGTGAGGTATAGATGAGTCGAAATCTAAAGAGACCGGACACGCAATATATTTTAACTTAGACAAATGTAATCCTTCAGTGCATTCTATAATTACTGTATTTGAAATAGAAATTTGATTAGTGAATTGATCCTTAAAATATTTTTCATAACTAGAGTTATTTAAAGTATTAATGTCTATAACATTAACGGGACAGCGAGATAACGCATCAGCATTGGAGTTTAAACGGCCTTGTTTATAAATGATTTCGTAGTCATATTCTTCGAGTTTTAGGCGCCAACGAATGAGTCTACTGCCTGGGTCTTTGACATTAAATAACCATACTAATGGTCTGTGGTCGGTGACAATTTTAAATTTATTACCGTAGAGGTAAGGGCGAAATGTTTTGACTGCGAATAAAATGGCTAGGAGTTCTTTTTCTGTAGTTGAATAATTACCTTCGGCACGATTTAAAGTGCGCGATGCGTAAGCTATTGGCTTGTCCTTGCCGACAGGACCTTGGGATAGAACTGCACCTACGGCGTAATTACTTGCGTCTGTGGTTACTATGAACGGCTGAGAGAAGTCTGGGTATTGGAGCAGCGGAGCAGTGATTAATTTTTCTTTTAGAGTATCGAAAGTGGTTTGTTGCTCTAGAGACCAGTGGAAATTAGCGTCCTTTTTTAATAAAGAAGTAAGAGGTTTCGTTAATTTGGAAAAATTATCAATAAATCGGCGATAATAGCCTATTAAGCCTAGGAAGGATTTAATTTCTTTAGGATTATTAGGAATTGGGAATTGCGATACTGCTTTTACCTTGTCTGGATTTGGAGAGACATCTTTGTCGGTGATAATGTGACCAAGATAAGTTACTTCACGTCTTAAGAGTTCGCACTTGTCTGGTTGCAATTTTAAATTGTATTCGCGGAACTTATCAAACACTAATTTTAACTTTTCCATATGTTGATTCAAATTTTGACTATAAATTATACAATCATCTAGATATACATAGCAGTGTAGACCTTGTAGTCCTGATAAGACAGTATTCATGAGTCGCTGGAAGGTTGAGGGTCCATTTTTCAAACCAAAGGGCATTCTAGTGAATTCATAGTGTCCGGACATGCTAGAGTTAGTACTAATAGTAAATCCCGTCTTTGGAGCATCTTTAGCATCCATCTTTATCTGGTGGAAACCGCTAGCAAGATCGAGGGTTGTAAAATATTTCGAATGGCCTAATTGGTCTAGGATATCAGTGATAAGAGGCAGCGGATAACTTTCTGAAACCGTGATATCATTAAGGCGACGATAATCAATGACTATTCTCCACTTTTTCTTGCCAGAAGCGTCTAATTTTTTTCGGAACTACCCATACCGGGGCGCTCCAAGGCGAAACAGAGGGACGAATTATATTTTGATTTAGCATTTTGCGAATTTGTGTATCAACTTCTTCCTTGTGGCACTCGGGGAAGCGATACGATTTTACGTGAACTGGGGGTGCGTTACCCGTATCTATGGAGTGTTGGATGCCATTCGTAAAAGAGAGGGGCTCACCTTCGAGGTGAAAGATATCCGTATAATCGGAACAGCAGTTGAGAAGTGCTTTCTTTTCTTCATCGTTGAGATGAGAGCAGCGTAAAAGATTCAATACTCGATTTATTCGATCAGATTTGGAAGTCGAAACGGAATACATAGATTTGCTAGGTATTGAATTTTCGCAGGAAATAGAATTATCGTAATCTATAGGTGTTAATTCTACGGAATAATCTTTAATTTCTATGTCTGTATCAGTCGTATTTAAAACAGTGATGTTAACCATTTTATTTGGTTTTACCGATACTATACAATTCGCGACGTAAATACCCTTGCTTAAGGTGTGATCTAGAACTAAGGCTTCATTATTCCGATAAGTCTCGAGCGAGTAGTTTGATATAGCGCATTCAATGACTGCTTCTGAGCGTGCTGGAACGGTGTAAGTTGGCTGATGAAATATAATAGGAACTTGGTGACCGCAAAGAGTCATTATCTTAGAACTATAATCTATATTAGCATTAAAATATTTAAGAAAATCTGTACCAATAATACCGTCGTAACTACGATTTATGCTATCGTTAATGACATAAAATTTGTGCTCGTAAGTTTCATCACTTAATAAAAATTGTAAGTAGGTTGAGCCTATTGTTTCGCTGTATGTGTCCGTATCATTTATACCTTTGATTCTTACTTTGTCCTTAAGAAGTTCATGTTTCGTTTTCAAACATGATTGCTTTATGACACATACGCTTGCACCGGTGTCGATAAGAAGTTTGAGACACTTAGGAGAATATTTTGTTAATAAATTCGTGTATGGTAACGTAACCTTGCATGTATTTATGCTCGTTTCAAAAATAGGAATAGAACTAGAATAAGACTCATTAAAACTTGGCTTAACCTCTTTGGGCTGCTGAGATGTAGATATAGTAAACGACTTAGTAAGACTCGGTTGTACCTTTTCGGTCAACTGAGGTGCATGAGAACTAGTAAGACTCAGCTTCACCTCCTTGGGTTGCTGAGATGTAAATAAATTAAAATGACTCTGTTGCTTGTTAATGCATCGCCGAGATGAATTAGAATTAGAATAAGATTTAGCATGATTTTTGTAAAAGTTAGTAGAAATAGTATTATTAATTGTTTTCGTGTCATTACCACAGTACGATTTCGGCAGACACGTATCCGAAATCTTATTTAGTTTAAAGAGTTAGAATTATCGATAGTGTCGTCGTTATTACATGTCATGTGCATAGGCACAGAGTTAGAACTAGAATTAGGGTTAGGGTTACGGCTTACAAAATTAGAATTATTATTTGAGCTACGATTTATATAGTTAGAACTAGTATTAGGGTTACGATTAAAATTTTTACTAAAATTTTGACGATGTTGCATATTATATTGTCGCTTTCTACATTGATCAATAGTGTGCCCTATGTTTTTGCAATAGTTGCAAATTAATTTATCAGAGTTAGAGCTAGATAAATGAGAAATTTGTTTATTGTGTTTAAAATTAGAATGGTTTCTGTTTTTAAAACATTGAGTAGCGACATGACCTACTTTATTACATATATTACACTGCTTCATTGAATTTTTTGAACACATTTGAAGATTCTGTAATTTTTCTTCATCTATAGCTAATTGAACAGCTTCGTTTAAGGTTTGAGGGTTTCTACACCTAACAATAGTGGAAATAGCAGGGTTCAACCCTAATAAAAATGTGTTTAGTGCTAGGTCCTCCATGGCGGCTAAACTACCTAGAAGTTCGTCAGGAATTTTGCAGCTATAGTGTATATCTGACTGAATTTTTGTTAAAATTTGTTCTAATCTTAAAGAAAATTTAGTAACGTCATCGGAAGACTGTTTGCAGTTTTGCAAATCTGATAATAAATGTGTTGAGTGTTTTTTCTCCCCAAAAGTAGAACGAAGAAATGACTTTATTTGGTTCCACGTTTCAAAACTTTTTTAAACTACATGCGACCTGAGCTTTTCCCTCTAGCTGTGAGATAATAAATTTGCACAAAATAGGCTGTTGTTCTGCCGTAGCTAACGACATTGCATTATCACAGTTGGTAAGAAAAGCGGGGAGGGATTCCTTCTCCCCATTATAAGATTTTATAAATTTCGTCAAAAACGAAAGTGTGATTTTTTCTGACATATTCTTTACTTTTTATTATTTTATTAGTCTTTACTTTTTTTCTGCTTTAAGCGACATAGAAATAAAATTAAAATTTGAAGTTATATAAGATAATCACAATAAAATGAAGTAAAAAAGGTTATAGTACAAAACAGTGTAAAATAAAGTAATTTTATAAATTTAAATTAGAAAACAAAACGACTTACAGGAAAATAATAACTTCTATACGTTGCATTTACTCGTAACAATAGCTCGGTGACACGTTACACTCGTGGCGGCTGGCAGGCGGAATCGCTGACACGGTGACTTCGTCGCGTCGTGGGAAATGGTAGGAATGGAAGATGTAGAATATTCTTCAAAAATGTTTTTCTTATGTTGGTGAGTTAGACCCAGCTGGTGCGGGCTCCTGGTGGAGGCTGATCGTCGGCCAGACGGGTTTTTACAGGACTAGGTGTGAGCGGAGCGGGCTCACGTTTCAGAGCGGAGGCTGATCGTCGTCCAAAATTGTAATAGGCGCAGGCTTGGGCACGGCTAAGGCTTAATGTCGACCTTGGTGATTTCGGGGACCTCGGATTCGGATGCCAAAGTCTTTTATGACCTGTTTGGCATCCCACTTCTGACACCAATTTGTTAGGAGGCCGATCCCGTTTGAGTTTTTAAAAAAAAACAGTAAATAAACCTAAAGGTTTATTGCAAAAAGTTCACACACCAAATTAATATAGTCCTTGACTTCCGAACTCTAATAAGTCTCGGAATCTATGTCCGATCTACCCGGGGCTCTGAGTCTAACTGATCATTAAAATGGAATTAAAAATGAACATGGAAAGAAACAATATAACAATATAATTGCTGACTATAGCTATATTAAGGAAAAGTACTGTGTGAATAAATAAATGCTTACTAATGTTTTATTGCCTTGTAAAAAAGGGATATAACAGGTCGTTGGCTGCTACTTTTTTTAACCCACGCATGCAGTATCATAATGGACTCGGACGAAGAAGGTTTAATTGCGCTACTTTTGATAAAAAGACGTCGTCGTAGAGGACGAAACCGTAGTTATTGGATACATCCAATTTTAACGAATGTACACAAATGCAACGAACATTTCGATAATCTTCTAAACCATCCAAAAAAGTTTTTCAAACATTTCCGTTTAAGTATAGGTACGTTTTGGGAACTACATGCTCTATTATATGCTGGATTAAAGCACCACGACACCAAAATGCGGAAAAGCATTGCACCTGCGGAAAGACTAGCTATCACATTAAGGTAAGTGGAAATAATCACTAGCGTAAAACTCCACAGAACACTATAATAATCTATACTTTATTTATAATCACTACTTATAATGTTATTATAACTGCGTATTAAAATCTAAGCCTATTTGTCTGTCTGTCTGTTACACGCCTATACCGCGCGCTGATCCGATTTTAATAAAGGATTGCTGATAGTTCACCCATGGGGCACAATTGCTTTGTTTATTCTACTAGAGAATAGCTAGTTAACAAATA
This sequence comes from Parnassius apollo, assembly GCA_907164705.1. Lineage (NCBI taxonomy): Eukaryota > Metazoa > Arthropoda > Insecta > Lepidoptera > Papilionidae > Parnassius > Parnassius apollo. The sequence continues at coordinate 1,614,573 of CAJQZP010000103.1, read as the reverse complement.
AAACACGTAGGTCTTTGTATTTATTTATTGTGTGTTGATTATAATTTGTTATCACTCGTCATCATCACGGAACATGTCTTCGATAACAGAACTGTTGTCCATAGACTGGTCAGAATAATATGAATGAGTTGGAGAAGGCTGAATTATAGGTGAAGACGGAATAGATGTAGAAGCGTTTTGTGTAGAGTATGACATGTCAAGCATAGAGTTGTCGGAATGAAGTGGAGAAGGCTGGGCAGATGTGGAAGCTTTTTTGTGTAGAGTGTATATTGACATTTCCTGAAGAATAACCATAATATTGTGCCGAATAGGTTTCATAATTTTGATTATGTGTGTACTTTCTAATTAACTGTAATATTTCTGATTGAAAATCAAGTTTAGAATTTTCGTCAATTTTTTTTTAACTGTGGAAGCAGCGACATTAGAAATTGCTTATCGGGGTCATTTTGGTCGCTTATTTGATCATGTTTACGTTTTAAATTTTCCGAAAGTGTACTGAGAATTTCATTTTCTGATTTTTCGGCCCTTTTTATATTAATGTTTCTGTTTATTTTCGGGCGAGGTGTTTCCGCATCATTAGTGGCACACTCGGAAGTAACATCGGTAGGCGGTCTCACTTCTTTTAAGGAATTCAAGAAAGATAGATGATTGAAATAAATATACTGTTTACTGCTTGTTGCTGCCGAACCACTCGCATAGTTCTTGTTTTTTGCATTTTCTCTATTAAAACTGTCACGCAGACTCTTCCACTTCCTCTGTAATTTAGTCACTGTAACAACAAAAAAATATAATATACTTCATTGTTTCAGGTATCTAGGAACTGGATGCTCGTTTGAGGATTTTGAACTCATAATGATTTCTTATATTTACGCGAACATTGCACATGATTAAAACTACTTTTACGGATTTTGTCGCGTTTATTTTTACTTTTTATTTTTAATTCCCGATGTTTCGGGCGCTTTCCAGCACCCATGGTCACGGGGGACTGAGATGACTGACGTCCCGATGTCATTGTTAAACCCGGAGTACCTTCAGCTTTTTTAATTATTGTTTATGGTTCGATCTATGCAAAATGAACTTACTATGTCCTGAGGTCTTGCAGTGGTATGCTTGGGTTTAGTTTTAATTTTATTGATTATAGGATCCCAAGCAGGTGGTAGTACCCAGCCTCCTTCTTTATTGAAATTAGGATATTTTTTAATTTCAATAGTCTCATGTATCATCCTTGGTAGGAATCGGTGTTCTTTCGCGAGGATTTGTGGTCTATCAAATCTGATGTAATGGTTGGGGCCGTCTAGGATATGATCACAAATGAAATGATTTTGAACTCTCTTACCATCGTGGGGCCTCTACAGCAAGGTAAATAGTACAAGAAACATGTCAACTAATTTGGAACTATTTAAAAGCCGTTTGTATTCCAAAACCGACCCAATACATGTGGAATGAAATTGCCAGCGGATTTCTTCAAAATACTAATTTTCCTAATTGTTTAGGCGCCATAGATGGGAAACATATAAGAATTATTCATCCATTCGATACCGGCTCCTTGTACTTTAACTATAAAAATTTTTTTTCAATAGTACTTCTAGCAACATGCGACTCGAATTTACTTTTTACGTTCGTGGATGTTGAGGCATACGGTAAAGCATCCGATTCTACAATATTTAGGGAAAGTGAACTGTGTAATAAAATACACAGAAAGACATTAAATATCCCCTCACCACGACAGGTCGGTAATCGACAACCATTGAACTATACATTTGTTGGTGATGAAGCATTTGGCCTCAGTGAAAATATGATGAGGCCATATGCTGGAAAATATTTGGATTCAGACAAAAAAGTTTTCAATTATAGGTTAAGCCGTGCCAGACGTTGCATTGAGTGTACCTTCGGCGTACTAGCAAACAAATGGAGAATATTACATCGCCCATTAAACGCTTCTGTTCATTTTTCAGAAGACATTGTGAAAGCTTGTTGCATTTTGCACAACTTTATTCGCAAAAGGGATGGTTTCAATTTTCGTCACACTTTGAAAATAGTGGGACTCGAAAATATACAAAATACAGGCTGGCCAGTAACACGAGCGTCTACTGCAAGAGATACGTTAAAAGATTATTTTATGAATGAAGGAGCAATACCGTGGCAAGAAAATAGAATATAAATTTATGGTTTTATATTATTTTATTAAACTTACCTTCAATGTTCTTTTCTTTGGCGGTTTTATTCGAAAAATGTCCTACAAACAAGTCGCAGATTTCTTCCCAGGCCTTCACTTTTTCTCCTCTATTACTTTAACTATCACTTTTTGAATCCCAAATCGCAGGACGGGATTGTATCTGATATAAAGAATTCTACATTCATTTTTATCTATCTATATGAACCACAGAGTACGTGCGTGCGTTACCGTCGACTCTAACAGGTTTACTGAGGTAAGGGAGAGAGGGGCGCGGAATCGCGCGAGTGGCGTTTTGTGTCGGCATTTAGTGGCCGGTGCGGGCCACAAGAAGCAAGCTGCGACGATTTGTAGCGTGTGGCCGCCACCGGCGCCAACCGTGTGCGGCGAGTCCATATGAAATGTACGAAAATTACAGGAAATATGCCAGTGGCGGCGTTTTGTGGTTGTGGCTGGTGGCCCGTGTGCGTGAGCCCTTACTGACAGTTTTTCGGGTGGGTAAAACATACCCTGGGATCCACCGAGCAAACTTCCTAAAAGATCTTTCATCTACTAAATTAAACGGATGAAAGGCGTCAGTGAAGAGATACATTAAGTCAGCGTAAATTGCTTTTTTTTTTGCTCTGCGGATTTTTTTTTTGGAATATAAGCATCAAATTGGCGTTGCCTCTTCGTTGGAGGAAAGTGAACTAATGGTTCCGCTGGTACGAGTACAATGTGATTCGATGACGCGACGATATCAGCGCCACGATAGGTGCTCGTAGACGGTACAGCATCAGCAACGCACACATTTCTGGATGTATTCTGAGAAGCCTGCAAAGATCTTGGTGATAGAGCTGCCGGGTGTTCCGAATTTTTTTTTCATTCAGATTTTAAATGGGCGGTCAAATTGCCTGTTGAACTTTTATAACTAAAAAGACTTTTACATATATTACATTGTCCTTTTTGAGTAATATTATTTTTCTGAAAATAAGTCCAAATACTGCCTGGCATTTTTCTAGTTCTAGAAAGTACTTATTATTTACACTAATTATATGATATCAAACGAACTTCTTGAAGTGAAGTTCGATCATTATTATATGAGTCGCTTCATTCGAAGATACAATTAACTTAGGTAGTCCCTTAACCTACTCGAGGAATTCGCACGTTTAGAGAATCGATAGATTTTAAATCGATTTTTTTTCTGTTGGCAACTCCCACTCTCCATTTACCCACCGGTCCGATATCCACTTCATTCTTTTTAGAGATATTTGTTTAAGTTTTTTACGCCGGGTATGGGTGGGTGGGACCTTTGTATCTTCGAATGAAGCGACTCATATAATAATGATCGAACTTCACTTCAAGAAGTTCGTTTGATATCATATTATATTTCGTCGCTTCATTCTTCAGATACAATTAACTTAGGTAGATGTTTAGAGGTAGTTAAAATCAGAGATAAATGTTCTTAGGTTAATAAAACATTTATAGTATTAGGAAAAACCTTTAATTTGGGTAAACAAAAATATAATACTACTTCCAACTTTTTCTTAATGATTTAAACAAACAATTACATAATTTGTCTTGTTACTTATTTGTATTAGCATTAATCGCACAGACGGATCGGGCAAATTCTCCTTCATCCATTACTGGGCGATTATAGAACTTAGCGAATGTCATAGATGAGGTAGACCATCCAGCCGTTTTTCTTATGGTGTCAATACAAACTCCGGCGGAGGCCGCTGCTGAAGTAGAAGCGTGACGAGTGCTGTGGGCAGTGAATATATTCACGTCCACACCGCTCTCTGCTAATGTCTGCTTTATCCATCGGCTTATAGTTTGAGACGATGCCTTTTTGTAAGGTTTTTTATGAGTAAGCAAGAGATTGTCAGACCCTTCAGATCGCAGCACAGATGTTACTATAAGATAGTTGTCTAGGGTTCTAGCTGGACATATGCTTGGGTTTTCCACGAAATAAGGCAGGAATAATACTGGTTGCTCTCGATTTGGTGCTGAAGTTTTTATTATGTCAGTTATAAAAATCTTAGCACCTGACGGGGATCTTATGATATTAGAAGTTCTTATTAAAGAGAGAGTTTGTACGCGGTGAGAAGTACACAAAGCAAAAAGTATTGTTATTTTCTTTGTAAGTTTTGTTAGACTTATATTGCTATTTGGATACCATTTAGATACATAATCAAGCACAGTTTTCGGATCCCATGTAGTTTCGTATTTGGGAAGGGAAGGTTTTTGTCTATAAATACCCTTTAATCGCTTAATTCGTTCGTCTGACCCTATATTATTCCCGAGGAGTAGTGATAGGGCAGAGCGATGACTAGTAATGGATTCATATGATGTTCCATTTTTGTACAGATCCACTAAAAATGATATTATGGATGAAAATGGAGCGTCATAAGTATTTACTTGGTTATTTAAACAAAATTGCCACCGCAGTCTGTATGTACTAGAATATTGTTTCATAGTATTATCTGAGATGGATGCTAGCATGAGATCTAGTGCTATGTCCGGAGTGTTTAGTCTCTTAAATGCTGCCCTGAGAGCGTCGCGGCCGCCAGGGAAAGGCTGGCATGAAGTCGGTGACGTAACCTGTAACGACAACGCAAAAGGTCTCTATTGGGTGTAAAGAAAATAATCTCTGAAATGAGCATTCTTTTGAGCTGTGGAAACCAAGCTTGTCCAGGCCAGTAAGGAAATACTAATATACCGGTGGCTTTGTCACTAATAATTTTTCTTAAACATCTTAGTATTAATGCGAACGGTGGAAATGCGTAGAAGAACGACGCGTTCCAGTTAACTGTAAAAGCGTCAATTGTCATTGCGTCGGGGTCAGGTTTCCATGAGATATATTGAAGGCATTTTGCATTGGTACGAGAAGCGAAAAGATCAATTTCAGGTTCTCCCAGACTGAACAATTGTTGCGAACGCCCGTTCCGATAATTCCCACTCCGTATCTACGTTTACTTTTCGTGATTCTTCATCAGCTTCGCGGTTGTCGTGTGTGTTAATGTAGGATGCAAATAAGAAGATATTTCGCTTCTCGCACCACTGCCAAATAGTTTTGGTCAAATTAGTTAAATATGGAAACCGTATTCCGCCCATACGATTTATGTAGCACATGGCAGTTGTGTTGTCTACGCGGAGTAAAATAGAGCAATTAGAGTGAGCAGTAGCAAAGCATTTCAAGCCAAGGAAAACGGCTAGTAGTTCTAGGTAATTAATGTGAAAGGATAATTCATCGTCCTTCCATCCACCGTTTACTCTTTTATCATCACAAACAGCCCCCCGCCTGTATTGGACGCGTCAGTATATATTTCTAAAGCAAAGTTTTCGTTTGGCTTCAGTGAATTGCTAGTGGAAAATATATTTTGTTTCCACCATAGCAGGTCGGGTAAAATAATGACTGAAGGCTTGATTTTTTTTTCAAAATCGTTGTATTTTAGTAAGGCTAAATATTTTTGACGTTCGAGAATTTTGGTGTACAACCAACCATATCTAACGGCTGGACAGGCAGCAGTAAGTATTCCTATTAGTTGTGACAATTCCCTGATAAAGCATTTGGGGAGTAAGGCAAATTTTTTGACATACTGCGTGATAACTTGTCGTTTGTCATTTGGCAAACTTAATGACATATCAACTGAATTATATATAAACCCAAGAAATCGACATATCTGTTTTGGTTTTTTTGCAATTGGAACCAAAAGGTAAGCCTCTTTTATATCAATATTTGCCATGAAGCCGGATTTTGGTAAAAGTCTAGCCGCAGTCCTATGGTCTTCCATTTTGAAATGGGTGGTTGAAATAAACCTATTTAGAGTTCTAAGATTTAAGATAAATCTTTTTGCTCCGTTAGATTTCGGAGCTAGAAATACATTGGAAACATAGTCGTCCATCGATCTGCGACAGGGTGAAATAGCACCAAGATCCAATAAAGATTTGATAGAATTTAACATATGCGGGTCATTACTGAGTACAGAATTACGTGGAACTGAAGTTCGTCTTACTTTGCTACAAAACGGTATGGAATACCCTTCTGAGATCCACTTAAGTATTTGAGAATTTTTAGTTATGTTAAACCAGCAGTTATAAAAATGCTGAATTCTTCCTGCGTGTACCTTTACTGTTGTTGAGCTGTGGCAGGGTGCTTGCTCTGCGCCGACGGCCTCGGTTGGAAGCTGGTGCCTGGTGGCGCTCTGCGACTTGGTAGTGTATTCTTCTTCGGCCCTCCCCTCCCCCCCTCTATTTGACGAGGAGCGAGAAGGGCCTCCCCAGTTTCCCTGGGGGCGTGAGCGGCTCGTTGATGGTTGATGTGACGAGTAAGAAGTTTTCAAATTTTGGACAGGTTTCTTGATTTGTAAACCGTGTTTCTCGATCACTCTTGTGGCTTTTATTTTTTCTGAAAGCTTACTTCCAAAGAGCAGGTCATCGTGATCCACTTCCTGCATAACATTCATAAAGGATTTATCCAATCCTGGGGTCACGAATTTCTTCCTTGCTTCCGTTTCTACAAAGTGTAGGTCACATAGTATTCTACAGCTGTCACTGAGAAACTTAACGGCTTGAAGTCTGTCTTTGCCATCCTCTAAGAGGAGTTCGAGACCTTTGTTAAGAGCTGATATCCCCTACCCTAATTGTTGCTGTACGGCCTCGACTCTCTTGTCTCGAGTCCTGGTGCCCTCAGAAACAGCAGCCGAAATCTCAGGGTTTAATTTTGGCGCTTGTAATAACGAGCAGTTTTCCGGTATGAGGTACTCTTTGAGTAATTTCTCTTTCGCCTCTTTATGTATACCTTTTCGAAGTATAGGTAGCCATAGCTGAGCTAACTTTTCATGGAGTTTCGGGCCCAACTTCGGTGTCTCTTCCGTGGTCTCACCTAAGGCAGTAAGGATGTCAGGCTCTAATTCTGACACTACCGGTTCTTGGTCAGAGTCATATTTTGTCTCCTCATTATTTAAAGCACTATTTTTGCCGCTTGGATACTCTGAATTCAAGGCTATATCGGCGTTATCAATATTTTCGTTATCTAAAACAATAATTGTTATTGAGGGTAGATATTCGAACCAAAGGCAAATAAATTACTGCTCGAATAGTAACATTTAATCTACTGGCCATGTGTAAACACAGGTCATTAATTTTAATACATTATTTTATATTATCTCAATATAATTTTATATACGAGATTATATTCGAATATTAATATACGAATATTATAAAATTATTTTATAAAAATAGCTGTAAAATCGTTTCTCGAACGATTTCAAAGTACCTTCGTGTTAACACGCGGTTAACCTCTCGGTATTAAAATCACCTTCGTGATGACACACGGTCAACCTCCAGGTAAAATGTAAATACATTATTTTATAATATTGTATTTAATTTAGTATTTATAATGTTTAGAGATAAAAATTTACTAACCCGAATTTTTATCAGAGTTTTCAGAAGATGAATAAATGATTCGTTTGTATTTTCGCTGCTCCTGTTCCATTTTTCTAATTTTGCGTCGATAACGTTTAATTTTTTCTTTTTGGCATAGTAATCACAGAATATAAATTATTTTCACTTTTAAAGAAAGGCACGTGCGAACGTTGCCTCGCACAGTTAAGGAATGAAGTGGATATCGGACCGGTGGGTAAATGGAGAGTGGGAGTTGCCAACAGAAAAAAAAATCGATTTAAAATAGATCGATTCTCTAAACGTGCGAATTCCTCGAGTAGGTTAAGGGACTACCTAAGTTAATTGTATCTGAAGAATGAAGCGACGAAATATAATTTATAATATTTACATAGTACGTACACAGCGCTCAAGTACCATACTGTCACGGCATAAGTTTGATAAATAGAACAATTATAGCGTACAAACTTTTGAATAAATACACAAACAAAGCAAAGGTTATTCGTCTGTTGTTAAATTCAAAGTAGGTCGACTGAGTGAAATGCAAGATCAAAATGTTAATATTGTTTTAAATTTCATTTAAAGCTTTGAATCAACATTAGTGAATTATCAACTATACGATTTAAAACATTATGGAGTATAAAATAAGGTTTACAATTACAACGATAGCATCATTAAAAATAAAAAATGGAGAAGCGCGACATCTATGGCATATCTTTTAATTTACTTGTACTGTTGAATGTTGTATAACATAATTAAATCTGATGCTAAGCAGTTTCTTAATTTATAGATATAGATGGCACTTTAAAATATAGATGTTTCGTTTCGTATAAATTAGATATTTCGGCAGTTTTTAATAATACGTACAACATAGTTATGAGGGAAATTCATTTATTTTCAAATATATATAAAATTAATAAGAAAATAAAAACGAAAGTCATTATTTTTTATTTATCTAAATATAAATATATGTTCCGCGGCGAGACTTGAACGTAATCCACAGGGCAGTTGAGCATTGAAGTCCTAGTCTAGCTACACTACAGTGGGTACGCTAACGGTATCAAGTATCAACTATCGGTTGGTAGCTGGTTATCTAGCTGACTATTCCACCACAAATAACTGGCTAGCTAGATTATTATAATTTTGGCTAGTTACCTATCGCTTCTTGTTCGCACCTTCGTTGGTAATAAGACGCTTTCCTATTGACGCCATGGCCAGAGTTCAGATCGCAAATATGAATGCGCTCCAAATAGTGTCACGTACGACAACGTGGACCCGCAACGCCCGCGCATGGCAGGATCGTCATGAGGTGAGGTGCGGGGATGTTGAAATGGTACGACAGCTTTGTGAGACGGCCTGTTTTTGCTGCTCCATAACTCACAATGAATATTTATTTGTAATAACCTTCTCACTCCACTACATTGTTTCCTTACGTAAAATTTGTACAATTTTAAACTACATTCGGTTTACATAATGCTTATTAAAATCAAGTTCTTTGATTATATACATGTCTAGATGCCACATTGTCCGTACAGAACGGACCAAATAAAGTCTACGAAAATTGGTAGACTCGCTTCTCACCTACGTCAGTGTAATTTGAAAATAATTAATTATGCTGGTTGATTCTGTTAAATTGTGTCGCAATTATGTGAGAAAACCGTATAATAACACCAAGATCACTTTTCAGAGGTAAGTTTTGTTATTTAACCACTATTTTTTTAAGAAAACACGATTTTTAATTCGTTACTCTGATTTGATTAGCCGGTGTTGTCAGCTTATTAGGGAGTTTTGGCGAAACTATGGGAGATGAAAAACCAATAATATTTCATCATCCTTCGATCAGGAGAACATTATTATTTTAAAAATTACTTAATTTATTTGATCAGTAAATGATAAATTACCTATACTAATCTTTATAATAATTTTTATACGTGAGCCATGCTGCAGTTATATTAGTAGCTCGACCGGAGAAGGACCACGCTCTCACAGAATACCAACGTAAAATAGTAGTTTAATGCTGATGTGTTTCATATGGTGAGTGTAGAGAACCGGAGACCCTTTTACTGGAAACGAGGCATTCCATCTTAGTCCTCACGGGTAACAACGCATCTGTATTTTGATTTGTAATCGAGGATAGATGTAGATGTCTATGTGCCTCAGCAACCAATTACCATCAGGTGGACTGTGTGTTCGTTTGTCACCCTATCCTATAAAAAAACACAAGACAAATGAAACACATGACGTCATGCACTAAATAGTATTTTTTAGTTCTCTTTAATATTTTGGGTTTAAGTTTTCCTACGGATTCCGTAGTAGCAAATTGCTGGAGAAACATTATACAGCAGACACGAAATGAAGACCAGCGGAAACCTCAAAAGTCTTCAGTCATACGTTCCGATCATTTCTCTGGTGGTGATTTATATTTTACAGAAAAGGGATTACGATGGCTAAAGAATGGATCGCTACCAAGCAAGGAACGATATTGAAATAATACTACTTTTTTACGGATTTTATCGCGTGTATTTAACTTTTTAAATACCCGACGTTTCGAGCGCTTTACAGCACCAATTGTCACGGGGGCGGGGGGGGGACTGAGATGTTTAACGTCCAGATGTCATAGTTAACCGCGGTTACCATAGATTAAAATATAACTTTTGTTTCGATCTACACAGTATGAACAGGTGTCTTGAATGGTTTTATCCAAAGGCCTCAATTTTGCGATAACACCACGCAGATTACCGTACGAAGAAATTATCTGTAGTATCGAGGACTGTTTATTTAAAAACATGTCATGGTCATGGATACGTCCTATTATAATTCTAAAATACAAGAACTATTGTCGGATGTAAGTACTCATAAAAAGGTTAAAAACGACCCAACAAATAGCACACTAAAAACAACTAGTCACCTCATAAAGAAACACTCCGAAAAATTAAATCTGGACGTAAAATGGATAATAACTACGTGCGCCAAATCACCAAAGTTGTATGGGTTACCAAAAATACACAAGCCCAATGCTCCATTACGTCCCATAGTGAGCTAAAACGATTCACCAACTTACAAATTGGCTCAACACTTAGCGAAAATACTCTCGCCGCTCAGGGGACATACAACAGCACACATTAAGGATTCATACCATTTTGTCAGCGAGATTAAAGGCCTACAACTGGCAGACAATGAAATTATGGTCAGTTTTGATGTGCAGTCATTGTTTACATGCTTACCTGTTGAAGACTGCATCTCAATTGTAACTAGAAGGCTAGAAGAAAACAACATGCCCGTAGAATATGCATTATTACTCATACACTGCCTTACATCTGGCTACCTATTGTGGAAGGAGGAGTTCTACTAACAAGTAGATGGTGTGGCGATGGGCTCACCTATATCTTCCATTGTCGCCGACATATTCATGGAAGACTGAGGAGAGAGCCCTGCTTACTTCTCCCATAAATCCAAGATTCTAGAAGCGGTACGTAGACGACACTTTCACAATTCTACCTTTAGATAAAGTATCTGCATTTGTAGACCATCTTAACTCTATAAATTCTAAAATTCAGTTCACAATGTAGTTAGAGGCAAACAAATCTTTAGCTTTTCTAGATGTGTTAGTAATTCGGAATCCTGATAACACCTTGAGCCATACTGTGTATAGAAAAAGAACCCATACAGATAGATATTTAAACGGTGATTCTCACCACCATCCTTCACAGTTAGCTACCGTGGGTAAATCTTTGTTTCAGAGAGTCTCAAAGAGTTTCAAAGAATTTTACAATAATAATCGTATGTTTGTAATACTATTCATTTATTTTTAACAGGATCCGTCCGCTTCTAATATGGCGATTGATATTCAAAATCTAATTATTGAACCTAAACATTCGTGCTCGAAGGAGCCGATGAGTAATGATGGTGAGCCCACGATCGTTTTACAAAATTTTTTAGGCTTGGAATCAATATTTGATACTCCACGCAAAGTTACGGCGTACATTACGTCGCAAGATAATACTGGAATGCAAACATAAGGCTAACATTAATTCATTAAGTTACAAATATTCGTCTAAAAAAGCTAAATATCTCTTTCAAATGTATTATCAATTTGAAACAACAAAGATTGATCAATGAAGATATACCTAATGTCCTAGAAGGAAATTTATTTGCCGCTGATTTATACTAACAAATTTCAAAAAATAAAGGGTCAAGGTAAACGGCCTGCTAAGTGCTCCCCGGAATTTCGGAAATTTTGTTTGACATTGCACTTTTTGTCAAAACGTGCTTATAGCTTTGTCAGAATAAAATTTGAGACATGCCTCCCACACCCAAAACTTTGACTAAATGGTACTGCAATATCGACGGTTCCCCAGGACTCCCTGAAGATGCCTTTCAAACACTGAAATCCAAAAGAGAAAAATCTGAAAAAAAAAACATATTTGCGCACTAATCGCAGATGAATGGCAATCAGACAGCAAAAAATATTGGAACAATAATACTCATAAAGACGACGGGCTTGTTGACATGGGTTCTGGTCCCGATGAAAATATGTAGACATAACTAAAGACCAGCTAACTAAGCTTGAGAGACTTCAAAATACTAGTATTCGGTTCATATTTGGATTGCGCAAATTTGACCACATTTCCCAATTTCGCTCACGTCTCAAGTGGTTACCTATCCAATTTCGCCGGAACATGCATATTCTTTCTATTCTGTACTGTGTCTTATTTCACCCTTCTACTCCTCCTTATCTTAAGGAGAAATTTAGTTTTGTTGGGCTTCCAGGGGAACCTTTACGCTCTTCAAGAAAACTCATTTTAAGGGTACCAACTCACAATACATCTTTCTTTAATAAATCTTTTACTGTACAGTCTATTAAGCTCTGGAATGCCCTACCTTTGTATTTACGCGAAGCTCAGACTATTGTAGTCTTTAAGCGACTTCTTAAAGAGCATTACTTGTCTCAATCGTTCGAAAATCATTAGGATAAATTATGTGATTATGTAGTTTTGTATTTATTTGTTTATGTTATTGTTAGTGGTATATATTTGAGGATATATGTATGTATATATGTGTATGTGTGTATATATATGTATGTATATGTATATATATATGTATATATGTGTGTGTGTATGTTTATGTATATACCTATGTATATGTGTATCATATTTTTTAATGTATTAGTTATTTACCTTATATGTTATTTTATTGCATGTATTGATATTATATTAGGTATATTTATATTTCACCACCTACCTAGTACTCACTGTTTTATTCCTTTACACCTTTGGTTGCCTGGAAGAGATCGCTATGTAGCGATAAGGCCGCCAAATTGTACATGTAATCTGCTCTCTGTTATGTTCTTTGTAAATTTATTTGTGGTGTGCAATAAAGTATATTCATTCATTCATTCAAAATATAAACAGAATGGCTTCCGAGGTAAACGTTTTTATACTGGTCTCTCTTAATGAGCCTTGAAAATTACCAGTTGCCTATTTCCTTACTCACGGGCTAACAGGCGTTCAAAAAAGTAGTATTATTAACACGTTCATTGCCAAGCCAAAATGCTGAACTTACATAGATGGCCAAATTAAAAAAAATCGTTGGATGTGGTTTTTATTGTTCCAGTAATGCTTTTATATAAGGAATCTACCATTATATAATATATAAGTTCATAAATATATGTGTATATTTTTATCACGCGAAAACGTATGATCGACCATACGGGACGCATTTATTATATACATATTGCCCACATGGACGGTAACGCGAATTCGCGTGATTTGTATTTACATGGCAAAATAGGCTTTTATTAGTAAAAAAAAACATTCAATATGCATTTTGTAATAAACTTTTAATAGAGATCAAAATCACTTCTTATAATAAATTGCAGGTCGAAAAAACAATCAATACAAAACGGGGGAGGATCAGGGCATTGCTTACATTCCATAGTAGTATTTACCCTTTTTTTATTCGAATAACAATTTTGACAATCCTTTCTGGCCGTTACAGTAGCTTTTCTACCAGTATTGAAAAAACGCTCTCTCAAGATTTCTCTATTTTAGTCAATCTGTGGTTTTTAGATTGCTGCGACGCCTGCGACACTTGTGGCTCAACTTGACGTTCAGGCAAAAATGACTCAATGACTTTTTCTCTAAAATCATATAACGATAAGCTAGGCTTGTCTGAGAATTTGTTGTAGAGTAGTCGAGCATTTATCATGCTCATCATTATACCATGTATGAAAATTTTCGCATACCACCTTAAAGTTTTTCTTTCACAGGGGTAATAGCTGAGCATTTGATCTTGTAGGTCTACGCCTGACATGTTTTGATTATATTGTAGGACAGCTAATGGTTTTAAATAGCAAAGATACTGAAGAGTTCATCATGTTAATAAATAATGTTTTCGTTGCTTTCAATAGTAGAAATCTAAGCCAACACGGTTTTTGCCATCCATTATTAATATTTAATAAAGAGGAAGTATTCGATTTATTAGAGAAAGCAAAAGAATATATCTTGAAATTGAGTATTAAAGTTTCGAAGTTACAAAGAAGGAAAACTATGCATCTGTTTTGAAATCGCAAGTATTTACCGGTTTTATAGGGATATTTTAGAGCTTAAAAAACTGTATGACACCCTTATACCCACCCAAAAACTAAAATATTTGTAAACATACCCTTTAAGCCAGGATAATATTGAATTATTTTTTGTAACTGTACGAATGGATGGAGGTTACAACGATAACCCGAATGCAAGACAATTTAAGGGAATATTTAGAAAGCTTCTATGCCACATGGAACTCAAAGCAGTTGATTCTGGTAATTGTGCCCCTTTAGGAAGCGTGGGCATTCTAACTTGTACTTCTGCAGTCAAATGCATAATTGAAACTACGTCTCAAATGCGAGCAGAAGATGACAATGAGTGTGATACTATAAGCAATGTTCCACATGGTATTTTAACATAGACTGAAATTTCTTTATTAATTAATCCAGAATATACAGATTATTTCGAGCAAGTAATAGGGTACATGTAGGGTTTGTTGTTAGACGTATTTGTGTACTGATTAAATGCAGTAGCTGTATTCAGGCCACTAAATCAAACGAAATATTAAAATTTCATAAATTAGTTAGTGTTCGAGATCATCGGCCGCAGTCTCGACATAGATAACGATCACTTTACAACCGATATCGGTTGTTAAGTCATAACGATCCAAATATAACAATTTTTGGTAGTCTCTAGTGTCATAGCTATCGATTTATATCGGTAGCGATCATAAACTTTACAATTACTTGTTATGTTAGCGATTATTTTAGCATTTTTGACAGCCCGCTAAGTATTCGTTACGATCATAAGCTGTTTAAAAAGTTGTGTCAGAGTTTTATAAATTTAAAATCTATTATAATATAAAGTTATAAAAGTATTAAGTAATTATGGCGGAATCATATTTTGCATGGGATTTGTCAGAACTAGAACACAGGCGTGTTATGGTTATGCGGAAACCGGCGCGAAAGTGAAAATCTCTTAGATTTAGAGGATAGTGAATTCCTGTGCCTTTACAGAATTACAAAAAATATGTTTACCGAGCTCGTAGGTGTACTTCGGCCATCTCTTCAAAAACAACGGCCGTACGGACTTTCTGTGGAGTCCCAAGTGAGTGTCATCATGTAATTGCCTATATACATCTTAAAACTTACTCTTTTTCGTTTGTATTAACTCTTAGTTTCATTTTCTTCTAAATAAATACTGACAGCACTTCGATTTTATGCAAGTGGGTGCTATCAGCTACCTGTTGGCCTGCCTACCTGTTGGGTTGCAGCTTGAGCCAAAAATCGGTTAGCCGAGTTATACATGCTGTAACCGAGGCTATTAATGAAAAATTATTGAGAAGATATATAAAATTCCCTATGACCCATGATGAGCGGCGAGCAGCTATAGAAAAATTTTGGAATGCTCCACAACCATTTTCTGATGCAATAGGAGCTATAGACTGCACACACATAAAAATTCTTGCTCCAAAAATGCAGGAAGAGGCATATGTGAGTGTTCACCATGAGGGCCATTCATTAAATATACAAGTTATTTTATCTAAATTAAATTTATCTTTTTTTTAGTTTTAGTATTAGTTATTGTTTACCTGTTTACTTGCTAATTAGGTTTTGGGAGCGGTGCTGAAGCTTTTTAAAATAACTAAATATGACTCGATGACATTTATTACTATTACATTACAGTAATGTATTAAAACTATTTCAGTGCAATACTGACTTCCTTAACGAAGTGATTACATTACTATGATGAGAATTATAATAAATTATTTATTAATACTTATTCTAAAGGCAAGGGCTTTTATAGGATGGTCAAAATAAGTTTGTTGAGTGAAAGTACGAAGATGATACCTTGGTTTGACCAGCAATAACAATTATACAGTGGAGTCAGCGTCTTCCGTTACATGTTTTCAGTAATCCAATATCAAAATTCACAATTCATGGTCAACATGTTATTGTAAAATTATGGCTACTTGCAATTGAAGGGATAAGTGGACAAAGATGTTAATTATAAAATAGTTCTAGAAGTGAAATTATTAATTAAATCTTATAGTTTTACAATACAGTATTAGTACCAATACTTAGATAAGATTAATTTTTATATAATATTATATTAAAAAATAGGTTATTCTATGCAAATTTATTAAAAAGCAATGAAAATGTGAGTATATCACCTTTGTTTACTATAAACCATATTAAATTTTGTTAGGAAGAACTTACGAAGGTTCTGTGTGGTAAAAAAAATAAATACCATTATTTATATGAAATAGTTTTATTATTAAAATAAATTATAATTTTTACAACACTGTTTATTAACTATTGTGATTTTTAGAATAATAATGTAAAACCACTGAGACTGAGACCTTTCCACCAGTCTTCTTTCCAGTGTCAAAATAAGACCTATGCCCATCTCTATTAATGATATGGATACCTTCATTATAAAACCATCTTGACTCAAATAAAATGCTTTGATATGGGGATTTCAGGTAGAGACTGAGTCTGTTGCATGTCAAAATATTTCAAACAGATAACATAATTTTTGGTTCCGTTATCTTTTCTAAAGAAAAAACCTAAAAAGAATACTATTCCATTAATAAATTTATAATAATAGTGTATCGATAGACTGTGTACTTTATTTTATAAGCAAAATATAAACCAAATATAGTTTAAAACGTACAATATTTTACATAAAAAACATATGACAGTAAAAAGAAAAACAAGTAGAGTTATTGTAAATATTAATTAATGTGTCTAAATATGAAAAAAAAATATCGTAAGTTCTTATCAAATGTTGTAATACAATAACATGAAAATGTGTTTATTGTATTTCATTAATAGTTTTATTTATGTGCATCAAGCCCTATAGCCATTACATGAGTAACTTGTTAGTGGCAGTTTGGGTAGCATTAATAGTCCTAATACAAAAATGCAAAATAACTACCTATCCAACCCTATAGATTTAGATGGGGATCCCCTTATTATCTTGTATTGTCATCGATTATTAGGCCTTTTTTCCATAATTCTTTTACGTACTTTCTTTTTTCTTCTTAATATTTTTGACCTTTATTTTTTTTTATTATTCACAAAATCCACAGCTTGTAACAATCTATTTACACACAAATCTTATAAAATAGGTCTTGAAGCCAAATACGGATTTACAATATACTTATTTAGCTTAAAAGAACGTCACAGAGTATTCACCACCTTACTTAAAAATAGGTGTATGAAATAAACAAATATTTAAAGGTAAACAAAGCGCACGAAATTTGTTTAAGTGTAGTTGTGTATGTTTACACACGTATGAGAAAGTCAGTGAAAGTGTGTGTGTGTGTGTGTGTGTGTGTGTGTGTGTGTGTGTGTGTGTGTGTGTGTGTGTGTGTGAGTGTGTGTGTGTGTGTGTGTGTGTGTGTGTGTGTGTGTGTGTGTGCGTGTGTGTATGATCGATACAAATTTTAATTAAATAACGATATTTTAACACAAATAAGTATATGTTATAAATATAGACATGATGTATGTAAATTATAGCGTATATTTATGTATCCAATTAATACCTGCTACAAAAACTTTCTTGTATTTATATTGTTAATCCTACTTGCTATTTAAAGGAGATGTTCCATAAATGTATGGAGCCTGGGCCAGCACTATGTACACTATATGTGAATATTGCTGTATAATATAGTAACCGTTTTTTATTGTTAGTTTTCTTTAATTTCACTGCGTTTCATTGTACATTCAAATTAACTTGGTCAAGGAGAGCAACACAACATAAAATTAAACATGGTGGATCCAGGTGGATCGGAACAGCAGTACGCGAAAAATGTCATATTGACAGTGACATTTGATTGACGTGTATAGTAATTCGTAATATCTGCAATAAAAAAAAACAACACGAATTTCAAAAATCTGGGATTTCGATAAAATAAGACTACAGGATATTCTTCTCGATTGCGGCACCACATTTTATATCACCTATTCGAGTAGTTACAGATTGGTTATATCGGTGTCAAGAGGAGCAAGAAACGAAACAAAGGCTTGAACGTTATTTTATTTACAACACTTTCCTGCTGCTTCGTTTAGTTTTTTACTTTAGTGCCTATAAATATACTCTGTACTTCAATAATTCATAGGAGAGCAGTTAGCTGTACAGTACCTGATGACTGCAAGTTATAGTTAAAGTAGATAACTATACCTATTACACAGTAACAGATGGGAAGAAATCAACTATTCTTATCCAATTAGGTAGCAGCAGCATAATCAGCCTATAATGTTTCTACCGCTGAGACATATAACTACTTTCTGTGAGAGTGGACTGTAATCCAACATGCGGGCCCAGTGCCCAATTAAACACTAACAATTTTTCAAACAAGTTCTATGTTATATGATTCCTAGTATTAGAGACATTAATAGCATGAGAAATAAGTCATGAGGTATACAAATAAAACAACTTGTTGAGACTTTTAATTTTATTAATTTTCTACATCATCCATTATTAATATTCCATCCAGGAATGACGCCGGTGCTTCTATGCTCTCTTGGTACCGAGCCCAACCCAAATACCACACAATGGTCATAATGTGAGCACAGCAACCCACTGTTCGTTGTCCGGAGATACAACTACAATAATAGCTAATTATTTTATCATCCCAACTTGATCCTTCCTTTGACAGCAAAATATATGTATAATATGTTCGTCCTGAGCTATGTCGAGATTTTATACGGCCTCTGATTAAAAGAGGATCAAGTTGGGATGGGGTTGCTTCTGCTACTACTTCCAGTTGGTCAGATACTTCTACCTGAAATGATCCATGCTGCCTAATATGTTCCCCGAAATAGCTTCTAGCCTGTTTTATTTGATAGGTACCCAGCCCAAAAAGTATCAAGTCAGACATAGTCATTTCAGGGAAAATACTTAACTCTGGAAGTTGACCATCAATTCTTGTGAATTGGGCTCTAAAGCGGTTGATCCGGTTAGCAATTATAAGTTCTGCTAACCGGTTGGGCATATTTTTTCTCTGTATTGCTCGAGTAAGTATAGCATCAGCATCTGGTCTATTTTCAATCACTGGATGGAATGCATTAATTATAGCTGCACAAATACGAACATCGTCCATCAAATGGGTGGCAGCCAAATTAAAATATTCGTGTCTCAATAGCTTAAAGTCTCTTTTAAATCGGCCATTAACTACTTCTACCACCCATCTGCATAGTGTCACACATCTTGTCTTGTTTGCACTGATGGTTGATAACTGAGTCTCTCCTTGTTCTAATGACTCCGGTTTAAATACTTTGAAGCCCAACCCCTCTAGCATTGGAATGGAATCACGAAAGCCTCGATCCAAAATGAAAACATCATTGGGCTGAAAAAAAGCCCTTAGACCCTCATTTTCATTTTGGAACAAAGCTTTCATGATGTCAGCATCTGATTTGGTTGCTGGATAGGGCCCCAAAATATCAATAATATAACCATCAGTGGCAACAATGAGAAAAGGTTTAACAAGGTTTCTATATTTGTGCAAGCTATAAGTTTTTTTTTGGAACATATAGTTGGATGATTTTTGAAGGTATATATAGGTACCATCAAATATTATTATTGGTACTCTTGCCTCTCTGTTTCCAAACAAACCCTCGGGTATTAATAAATTCCTATTTATTAAATCATTTCTTGTATGATTGATTCCTAAGTGGAGAGGCACAAATAACCTTAGCAATGCCTCTTTAGCTACTCTAAGCAATCGTGTTATTGAGGACTTGGTCAGATGAAACAGAGAGGCAATCCTTTCATGGGAGTCCCCTGTACGAGCTTTCACCAAATAGATTCCCAAAGCAATTTTTTGGTTTTTGCAAGTCAATGCTGGGCTTATTACATTTAAAATATTTATAAAATTGTCTTTTGTAATTCCAGTCCAGAACTTAAAGAGTCCCTCATCAATACTACTCATATTATTAAAATCTAGTTGATTTATTTCATTGTCCTGGATACTCAGCTTCAGCATTGACTCTATTTCATTTTTTGTAAATGTATTTGAGAACTGATGCTGGTCCAGAAACTCCCAGTTGTATAAACATTTATGTTCATTACATACTCTTGCATTTTCTGTCACAAATATTTTTTCCGATTTTAATATAATTCTTCTTAAGTATTCCGGCACTCTATTTCGTTCTACATTGTTACAGGCCGGCACAAAACAATGAGTACTTGTCTGTGTTGTGTGTGTAAAACCATCAAGTGTTATTGATGCACTTGGTGGCTGGATATCAAATTGCACAACTTCTTGCTCCATTTCTATATTTTCGTGTGCACGTGTCCAGCAGTTGGAACAAAGTAGCGCATGTTCTGGTAACTGAAACAATACAAGAAACAATTTACTTACAGGAGCAACAGAAAGGGTTACTTACAGTTAAATGCAAAGTTACATTACTTGTGTATGGTGGTTTAGTAAATTAAAATAATTTTACCTCATTGGGGTAAATTCTTGCTGCAACTTCATCTCTCACAGGACCACTAGCCACATGTGTTCGCCTTCGGTGTAGCGACATTCTACACCATGCACACATAGAGTCTTGGTGAAGATTAGATGGGCCTTGCCGGTTATCCTCAACCCTTGTAGCATGCTCCACATTTCTACGTGCTGCTACCCAACAAGCATAGCAAACCAGTCCTCCTGGTGGAATCTGAATTAAACAAAAGAAAACAATATGTATTGACTATTAACCCAATTATTTAATTCCAACAGTAGGTAATTAAGTAAGTTGTTAATGTTACCTCTCTTGGATATATCGTTTGTGTTATTATGGTCCGTTCAGGTCCTTCAGGTATGGAGTGGCTGCGTGTTTGGGCAAGAGACCGTCGGCACCATACACATGCATTCATATTCATAACAGCAGGAGCTGCTATGATTCCTTGTTGTTGTATTGTACGCCGAGTATGTACCCAACAAGCAAAACATATTAAACCACCCTCGGGTATCTAAAACAAAAAATATGAAATTAATATTTATTAATTTAAATCAAAACATTTCTAAATAATTTAAATCACAACATTTCTAAATCATTTTAATAAATCAAGATTTAGTTATTTTAACATCACCTTCACAGACTCAACCAAGGTGATGTTATAAGTTACATATCTACACACATTTCCAAAAATTAAATTGTGACTGTTCTGTTTCTTCCTGCAATAATATTGTCTTAGACCATAATTAAGGAACATCTGCATTTGACTGCCTGTATGAATAAAAAAGAAAACAAAAGAGGTGCTTACCTCTCTTGGAGCAATTGTTTCAGCAATATATTGCCTTTCGGCACCCTCGGGAATAGAGTGTGCACGCCTCTTAAACAAAGATGTCCTACACCTAACACAAACATTGCTATCATGGCAATGTTGGAGTTCGTGATCTCCATGTGCCAGACCATTAGATACCTCTTGCATTATGATGCCAAAGCATTGTGAGCACATCACTTCATTTCCATCAACCTAAAACAAAACAAAACAAAAAAAGAGGTTATACAGTGTTTAAAAATATGTTACAGTAAATAGATAAATAAAATGTTTTTTACCAGATGGCCAAGATACCGCTCGATGACCGAAATTATTTCAGGACCCATATCATCGGTAGCATAATATTGTTCATTTTCATCTATTACAGAAGTGCACTGGAGGCATGCCATTGTCAATAAACTGAAATAAGTATGAGTTAAAATCTATTAGAATATGGAACAAAGGAAGAAATCATCACATAGAAATAGCATTTGAACAAAACAAGTAAATGCACGGGTAGCGGACATACCTGAAACTGAACTTGTTATTGTAAAATAACACGACGGAATCCAAATCACAGGCGAATCAGAAACCATATAACAAAGCCGGGGTCAACAGAGAAGCAATCAAATCAATGTCCGTAATAGTAAACTGGGTCGTAAAACAAAAACAATCACTAAAAACTCCGAAACACATCCAATTCAAACCCAAAGCAAAGCAATACTCAAAGACGTCACTTCTTAAAACTGTCAAAGTCGTCAAACGTCATAAAACACAACTGTCATGGCTGCCCTCGAAATAGGGTTATCCTATAAAAAAACTTTTCAAATGATCATTTTGTACGCCTGTACCCTTCTTCAAATTAATTTGTAAGTATTTTTATGAAATTACTCAATTTTTTTCCTATTTATCTATGTAGTGTACATAGTGGTAGCCCAAAATCAAACATCTCCTTTATAGGTTAGTTTATAATTTGACATATTTTTGCAAAAATATCTTGGCAACTTCACGTTTGAATGAAGGTTTACTAGAATGAAAGATATCAATTGTATTAAATGTTTTATTATAAATTCTGTGAAGCCTATTGACAATCGAATTTTGAGCATAGTTAGTTCTTTTAAGGTGTAGTGTGTGGTTATAATATATATGTAGGATGGAATAGGAGAGAGTTAGTAATAAACCTACATTCAACACCACTAGACGTATTATTATTTATTCCCCGACCCTCCTGACATTACATGGCGACCCTGCCAGGCGGTGCGCTGCTACAATGCAAGCGCACCACCGGGACCTGCATAAGAAATCGAAGTGATTTCTCAAATAAATATATAATAACAAAAATAACGTTATACCGGAGGTGACACAATTTTTTTTAATTACGAATATATGAAGAGACTACAATTTTTTTGAGAAATCGAAGCCTATAATATACTTAAAGAAAAAATGTTATAGAAGAAATGAAGAAAAGACCTGAAAAATAAATTATACAAGAAGCTCCAGTAACATTGTTATTAAATCAAGAAGACAAGAGAGAAAATTTTCAAGAAAGAAGATTCCAATACACAGAAAACACATTAACCAAAATTCCCTCAAGAGAAGAGTACCAACTTTATCAAAAATAAATATGAAATAAAAAAGAAGAGTACGGGGAAGTCCAGGCCCAACCACATCGTGGAGCTAAGAACATCTTCGAGTGCCAGAGCAGCAGAAAGAAGTCAGGGGTACAACGAGCGACTAGCCAAGTTCTGTAGCAGGTACAAGACGTCTCGAAAGCACCGAATGTAAGTTTAATTATATAATAATGGTGTCGATGTCTATTGTCAAATTATATTATTACTTATATAATGTTATACACAGAACTGGGGAAAGAAAATTTTTAAATCATTCATTAAAAATAGGAAAAACATTAGTACTATTAATAGAAAAATTCTAAATTATGTATTATACTGCAATAATTAATCGGTAAATAACCACTGAATAATGATAATAATTACATTTGTTTTGCAACAATATGGTTGTGCAATGGTGTTTAAGTATAATTTACTTCTACATATTCTACCATAGTAATGTGTATATTTTAATGGACAAGTAACTATAACAATATTTATCGAAATTTTAACAACATGTAAATTATTCAATATTTTTTTTAATTGATATGGTAACTGTGTAATTAATTATGTAACAGCGTCAGAGGATGTAATACCAACGTAAGAATATTATTATAGCTCAATGTCATATTATACTTGTTATAATAATAATATATAGTAATATATTCGATATTTTAATTTTATTTTACTATGTTATAAATATGTTTTATTTTATCATGTTATAAATATGTTGTAGGTATAAGAATTTTAATATTTTAAAATAATGTACAATTATTTGATTTTTTACACCAAGTTTAAATTCATTGAAAAAAAAATATTTTTGTAATTCTATTTTTTTTTATTTTTGCCGATGGGCGTGTAGTATGTGGTTATAACATATATGTAGGATGGAATAGGAGAGAGTTAGTAATAAACCTACAGTCAACACCACTAGACGTATTATTATTTATTCCCCGAACCTCCCGACATTACATGGCGACCCTGCCAGGCGGTGCGTTGCTACAATGCAAGCGCACCGCCGGGACATGCATAAGAAATCGAAGTGATTTCTCAAATAAATATATAATAACAAAAATAACGTTATACCGGAGGTGACACAAAATTTTTTAATTACGAATATAAGAAGAGACTACAATTTTTTTTGAGAAATCGAAGCCTATAATATACTTATTATCATTTATTCCCCGAATCTCCCCACATTACAAAGGGCAGTAGCAAAAAGTGTCGTATGTCTAGTTCGTTTATTTGGAACACAAAAACTTAAAATTTGTAACGCTAATTCACAACAGTCTATGTAGTTATTACATATGCCGTGTACGAAGGACATATCTATTAAGGTTCGTCTACTTTGAAGAGGCATGAAATTATAGCGGAGACTAGATTCGCTATCATCGAAAAGTGACAAGAAAAACGAAAATGTAGGTGCTTTAAAAATTTAACTGAATATTCTCTAGCTTTTGAATATACGTCACATATTGAGAATTCCATATTATACTATTATACTCCAGAATACTTCTGACATATGCAAAGTATAGTACTCGTAAAAATCCAATGTCTGAAAAGGGACTCGTAAAACAAAACCTAAATTTTTGTATGCTTTCGCGACTATTGTATCTATATGTTCGGAAAATGTTAATTTTGAATCCATTTTTACCCCTAGATCAAGTACACTATTAACCTCCGATAAAGTAAAATTATTTATTTTATAATTGTATTTAATTGGATAAATTTTTTCTAGTGAATGATACAAAGCAACATTTCTTTATATTAATACCAATACGATTTTCAATATAATAAGAGTTTAATCTATCTAGATCGGCTTGAAGGTTACTGCAATCAGTAATCCCATTAATTTTCATAAAGATTTTTGTATCATCAGCATACATTAAAAATATTGCATGCTTAAAGCATCTACGAACATAATATAAGTACGTGGCATATAACAAAGGTCCCAGGATGGAACCCTGCGGTACGCCAGATGGTACCTCCAAAAATTCGGAGCGTGAACTACCTACCACTACAGCTTGAGAACGATTGCGCAGATATGACTCGAACCATCTCAACAAATTACCGTGGATACCTAGTTCAGATAGTTTACGCAGAAGGATACTGTGGTCAACACGGTCAAATGCCTTCTCGAAATCCGTATATATTACATCTACTTGTGACCCACCATCCATACTATTCGATATATAGTCTACAAAAACTCCAAGGTTTGTAGTAGTTGACCGGCCTTTTATAAATCCATGTTTTTCAGAGGGAATCGAAGTGGCAATTATTGGATATATATGAGCATGGACTACTCTTTCACAAAGTTTACTGAGGACGTTCAGGATCGAAATGGGACGGTAGTTCTCAATTGTTGATGACCTTTTTTATGAATTGGTACAATATGGGCTGTTTTCCAAATGCGAGGAAAGTAGCCTTCCTGAATACATCGATTAAAAATATGTGAGATAGGAAGAGATAGAGCATCTGCACACTTGGTGAAGAATATTGTTGGAATATTGTCGCTACCCGCACATTTCGATATGTCGAGATTTTTAATTAGCTTTAAAATATACTCTTTATTAATTTTAATGTCATGTATATTAGCAATTTGCAATGGACTATTATGCGTATCTTGTAAATATAGATCAGACGGTTTATTGAAATTTCTCTAAAAAACTTATTAAAAGCGGAACAAATGTCAAAACTGTTACTGATAACTAAATTATTGTACGTCATCTGTTGAGGATAATTACAAATATTTTTTCTCTTAGATTTTACATAGGACCAGAAGTATTTGGGGTTATTTTTAATTTTTTGTTGTGAAGATTTTATATAGGAATTATAACAGTCTGAATGCATTTCTTTTTGTCTACTTCTTAAGTCTGAAAATTGAGCATAGTCGTTTGGGTTTTTGTATTTTTTCCAGTGTTTGTGTACTTCAAACTTTTCTTTAATTAAATTTATTAACGGCCTGCTATACCAGATGGGATATGTGTACACACCAGAGTGGTAAACCTGAGGAACATATGTTTCTATGTAGTTATTTATAATTGCATAAAAACCAGCTATTATAGTCTCAATATTTAAGTTAGTGTCTAATATAAACGACCAATCCTGTTGATTTAACATTTCATTAATGATATTAAAGTCAGCACGCTCATATACGCATACTTTGATCGCGATTGTATCTTCAAGGGAGGTATGAGTATATCTGACACAGTTATAATGAGTGAAGGGTGGTGAAAGTCTTCTTTAACAAGGTGGAAGTTGGATCTACTAACAGTGACGGACGAGTCTGAAAAAATTAGGTCTAGTATTTTATTACTATTATTTAAGATGGTATTATATTGCATAAGACCTATGAAAGCCGTATGTTCAATGATCTGTGATGCAGAATTCTGGACTTCAGCAGAGCCCTTCCTGAGTACGACAGGTCCATCTTGTGTCCAGTCTATACACGGTAGGTTAAAATCACCTACAAGTATAAACTGATCATTGGGATGATTATTACGTATTTGTGAAATAATATTTACAAACAGTCTAGTTCTCTCTGAGAGTGATGAGTTAGGGGGTATGTAAACTATGTGGAGGTCGTGCTCTAATCTCACAGCACTAGAAGGAACCGTCACCCAAACGCTCTCAAGGTTATCACAATGCCATTCAGATCTTATACGGGCCTGCAAGTATGGTGCACACAATAACATGACCCCACCTCCCAACGACCCACGGTCACGACAAAACACATTATATTTATCATTACATAGTTCTGAATCCAGGATTCCGTCATAAAGCCAAGTTTCGGTTATCATAACCACATCATAATCAAGCAATAGTAAATTATTATAAAATTCATTAGTCTTAGTCCTCAAACCCCGTACGTTCTGATAATACAGTTTTAATTCTTTCAGTGTAGTATCCATTGAAAAAACAGTTGACTATGCCAGTACTTATAATAGTTATAGTGAACAATTACATAATCAAGGTACATAAAAATTTAGCAAGGTATAGGCGTAAGACATGAATAATTACAGTTAATAATAGTTTTTAGTAAGAATAAGTAATAAATGATTAATAAATGTGTAAATTTTACTTGTAAATATGTTTTTATTAATCGATAATAAATAACATTATATCTTTTAAAGGATATTCTGTATTTATATTTGAGAATGTAATAAATATATGTATATAAGTAAAGCGTTAGATGAGTGCAGGTATATGTGATTTTGGTAATGTTTATTAATGTATGTGAGAATAATGTATGATACGTGTGTGAGTTTTTGATAGTGTACAGTGTATCTAGTTGTATTAGCTGATAAAAAAGCATAGAATTTGTAACAAGTGCATACCTTTTCACAAGTAATTTACGAAAACCGCTTCAAAGTACCCAGAATAAACAGGTAAGTAAATTTTAAATAATTTTTACAATATCTGCCGAAGAAAATATGGAGATTGGAGGTGAAGCCTCGTTTTTTCGAACGAAAATACGGCAGTTTTTTGTCCAAATGAATTTGTAATTTAGTTCCTTTACTTTTTGTTTGCACGGTGAAAGAAGCATTTTATTTTCTTTTGTTACATGCTCATTTATAAAAATTATATTAGTTACACATCCAAACCCCATATCACTGGCTTTTAAATTACGATGTTTGCGTGCAGCGGCTATTATTTTGTCTTTAGTAAAACGATGCCTTAACCGAGCGACAATAGGGCGCGCACGCACGGTGCTTGTGGCACGCCGCGGCTGCACGCGATGCGCAAACTCCACTTCAGAGGGTTCGATTGAGACTCCAATATGCTTCGAAATCTTTTGTATAATAGTTAATGTGTTCTCATCCTTATCCTCTGGTATGCCAGTGATTTCGATATTTTGCAATTTAGCCCACTGTTGTTGCTTCGTATTATCGTCTTCCAGAGTCTTCACACGAGTTGTGAGGTGATTTAATTGTTCTTTGAGGAATTTGTTATCATCCTGTATCACACTGCAAATCCGATGTGGTGGAGTCTAGGTGCTTTTTTAAGTCATCATATTGTCCAGAAATATAGGTCATAGACTCTTGAAGTTCGACAAAGCGACTATTTATATCCTTCAGCTGATTTGATACCATTCGAGTCAGTATTTTTTCAATCATGGCCTCAATTTCAGTTATCAGTTCTTTTTTTAGGATTTCTTTGAATTTTTCTTGAGAAAGTTGTGAGTCCACTGACCTATTGCTTCGCACAGTTACATTACAATCTTGAGATAGATACTCGGGTTTAACTTTGTCATCAATCTTGGAGTGACTAATAGAGTGAATTGGTATATCTAAGTTGCCTGTTTTTGGTTGCTTGCTTTTGCACTCTGAGCATTTCCACTGAGTTTTAGCTTCTAGGCTCATTTTCCTAAATCGCTTTGGTGACAAGTTTGCACACAACACATCGTGCTTTAATTTACAACCATGACAACTTATAAATTCATTACTTGATAATATATCACCTTTACAACCGGCGCAGCTATATGAATCCATCTTGTAGACTTGATAACTGTGCGGACGGCCTAACGATACAATGAGACCGTCTACGTCACAGCGAGTAAGCGGCGAGTTGTCGTAGGTCACGGTTTTATACAAAACGCCACGTGTTAGAAAATTACTGCACCGGTCGTTTTCACATAATTCTTAGGTTATACTAACCTCTCAACTGCGGATGTCCAAGACTTGGACACGAAAATATCTCCGTTGACTGCGGGTGTCCAAGTGTTAGACATTTTTTACTCGCTCTTTTAATGAAGAAACAAAGCGTTATGCGCTATTTCTAACTCATTCTACCATATGTCAATGTGTACAGGATAAAAAAGGCTAGCATAAAAACCCCACAGCTTATACACTTTAGTAGTATATTTTATTTAAATCATTCTTAAATGTCGTCCGTTCCTTGAGTCAGCCATTAGTGTGATTGACGCGCGCTAACAATGAAGTTGTTTGTAATTATTTTGTATAAATTTATATTTATTGTGTGGTGAATTGTGTTAAAACAGTGCTTGGGTAAGTAACCTTCTTATTTGTAATCTCATTTTGTGTTTTATCTTATTAAGTACGTGTAAAATCGTTTTTTAATATGTATGAAGCAAACTGCTATCTTAGAACTAACATGCTGGTTGAGGAGAGTTGACTTGAAATGTACGTAAAATTTTAGATTTGACTGTCAGTTTTGTGTTAAAATATGTGTAATTGTTCATTGTTCACAGTTTTAGTACATTAAAATGAGGATAAAGTGCAATATTTTCAAAATTTTAATGTAAATACGCAATAGGTGCAATAGTGTCCATTTTTGTGACGTCCGCAGTAGTGAATTCTAGTTCTCTGTTTTGCGGGTGGCGAAAAAAGGAACTAAAGTTTGCCATACTGCATCAAGTTCAAATTCGGTTGAATGGTTAGAATGGTAAAGAATCTAGCGCCCTCGAGCAGAGAAATGGAGCTTGGTTGACTCCACGATTATTCGATGATTTATGAAAGTAGTCACACAATAGACTACACTTAGGTGAGGGATTTTGGTAGTGCACTTCAATTTAAACACTGAATAATCATTAATTTCAACGGACGAAACGCATTGGATGTTTACTAAGTGACCGTAGTAGCTAGCTCTATTTCTCTCTTTTCACTTATGTATTTATTTATCTATTAGATACCGGGAATCGAGTTTTATTTCATTTTATTTCCTGATATTTATCACGCGGGTACTTTATAAATATGGGCCCCCCATTTATTTGGGTATTATATTACATTTTTTGTAACATTCATTTTATTTTATTGGTACATATTTTTTTATATCAAGGTAAAATGTACCTTGGGTTGTGCGCACAACCTTGAGGTCTACGTTTAAGTCATTTTAAAAGGACTCCAACAATTGTCACGGAGGAAAACTAAGTTCACACTGTGATCCAATGAAGGATATAACCTCTATGTACCATTATTAAGGGTAACAAATTTAAGACTTCTATGGTCTCCTCTACCTCCTCACCGTATGTGTGGAAAAGAATCTTTTTGTGACGAATACTTTTTTTCGTCATAAGAAGTATACATGGGAAAGAGGTGATGATACAAGCATGATAGATTTCGTAATTGTGGATGAAAGAATGAGGAGCGCAGTCGTAGATACAAGGGTTTACCGGGGGTCCAACGTAGGGACGGATCATTACATGGTCTTATGTCGAATTAATGGTCTTTTCAAGCGTTGGCGGCATCGGACATCTGTGTCTACCACTGCTTTACAGTGTATAAGAATTGAAAAGTTACAAGATGGAGATGTGAAAGAGAAGTATAAATGTAGACTGAGAGGAAATATTAGATGTTTGAATGAGTTGTGTATGAATGATTTAGACTTGAATACTGTGTGGGACAATATTAAGAAAGGTTTGATGGATGCCGCCACTGAAGTATGTGGTGTAAGTAAGAGAACAAATGAAAAGAAAAGTAATAAGTTGTGGTGGGATGATGAGGTAAGGGTGGAAGTTGAATCAAAGAAGAAAGCATGGTAAGATTTACTAGCAACCAAAGCTGGTAATTCTTATGGTATGAATGATGAGATTGAAAGAAAAAAGGCAGAATTTAGACGTATAAATAAGAGAGTAAAAGAAGTTGTTGAAAGGAAAAAGAAAGAAAGAACGGATAAGAATGATAGGATAAGAACATAAAAATGTTCTGGAAACTCGTAGGAACTGCCAGGGGAAATACAAAACAGCCTATAATGAATGCTATAAGAGACGAGAATGGATGTATTCTGAATGATGAAGCTTCGAATTTAAACAGATGGAAGGAATACTTTGAAAGCGTGTTTATGAGTGAAGAGTCGTCTGAATGAGGGTTTTCTGAAATGTTCCCCGTGAGATGGCAGCGCTGTAGTGTCAGGTCCAACTACCTGTCAAAACACTTACACGATTTATATTTTTCGATCATTTTTTTGGTTTATTTATCCTTAAAAACGTTACAAACAGAATATTGTTTTCCAAAATGCCACAGTGTTGTGCAGTGCCTATGTGTGCAAATAAAAAAGGAGGGCATAAGTTCCCTACAGAAGATAAAAACCGATTAAAACAGTGGCTTGTAGCCATTCGCAGAGATAAATTTACTCCAACGAAAAATAGCCTCGTTTGCAAAAGCCACTTCACAAAGGATGATTACCAGCTACCGAAGGACTCAGTATTAGAAAAACGTAAGAATATTTTGTACTTATTTATAATGATAAGCTTCAGTTAAGTCACCTTGATTATATCTGTGCGCGACTAACCTTCAATGATGTAGTGTAAACGTTTTTTAGTACTTGCCTTATCAAAAATGATTTCATTATGACATTATATTTATTGAATTATTATTCCAGCCAGGCCTGTGTTGAAAAAATGTGCAGTGCCAAGTCGATTCCCATGGATTGACCAAAATTCTAGTTTGCATCAAAAAAAGAAGGAGCGGCATCAAA
Source organism: Parnassius apollo (assembly GCA_907164705.1). Taxonomy (NCBI): domain Eukaryota; kingdom Metazoa; phylum Arthropoda; class Insecta; order Lepidoptera; family Papilionidae; genus Parnassius; species Parnassius apollo. The sequence continues at coordinate 1,583,185 of CAJQZP010000103.1, read as the reverse complement.
GGCGTTTGGCGCGAAATGAAAGGAAAATTAGTGTCCAAGTACACATAAACAATGAAAAAGAGAAGGATGACACCTTCCTCATGGAAACTACAAACTTTTTCGAAGTAGAAATTGAATTCGAGAAGAAACAGAATGATGTTGGTATCCAATGTGATTTATGTGGAAGTGATAATCTCAAAACACTTAAAGAATGTCTTCAAAATGAAAATAAAAATAAAAAATCTTCAATTGCAAATGTGCTAGATATAACCAATGCGGCCGAAGTACAGTTTTATACTGGTTTCCAAGATTATGAACATATCAAATTCATATTTAGTATTTTTGGAGATGAAGTAAATTGTTTAAAATATTATCCTCAACTGAAAACATTGAAGGTGCCGTTTCTAAACCCTTGTGATCAATTCCTTCTAGTGTTAATTAAATTACGCCGGAACATGCTATTTACAGAACTCGCCTTTCGATCGAAGATTAATAAAACGGTACTAAGTAACATTTTCATAACATGGATCAATTACTTATATTGTAAATTGAAAGAGTTAAATGTTTGGGTGCCAAAACAATGCATAGATAAAAATATGAAATACTATGGCAAGATTAATCCATGCACTGTGATAGTAGATTGCACGGAAATAAAAATAGAGAAGCCCAAAAATCCACTTACACAACAGCTTACATATTCCACTTACAAATCAGCAAATACTCTAAAAGTTTTAATTGGGATTTCAGCATCAGGCTGCGTTACATTTGTATCCGATGCATATGGTGGATCTACGAGTGATCGTGAATTGTTTGAAAAATGTGGACTTATTGATAAACTTGAACCTAATGATATCATTTTTAGTGACCGTGGCTTTAATGTACAAGACCTAGTGTGCCATAAAGATGTTACAGTTAATGTGCCAGAATTTTTAAAAAATACTGATGGACAATTTGAGACTTCTCAACTGACAAGGTCAAAAAATATATCTTCAGAACGGATACACGTTGAAAGGGTCATTGGTTTGGCTAAAACTTTTAAGATCTTAAGCGGCAAGTTGGATTCAAAATTGGTGCCTTTAGCAGATAGAATAATATTTGTATGTTTTATGTTAACCAATTTCAAAAATAATATTATAAAGTAAAATATGTTTTTTTCAATTTTATTTAATTGATGTCGCTTTTAACAGTACTGTATTAAACATACTTTATTAAATAATAACAAGAATACAAAATTAAACTTTGTTCTAATTTCTATCACATAGAATCTTACAATATACTATAAAAATATATTAACAATCATACATATTTTTTGCTATCTTTGGCAACATAAATTGAAAAAAGAAAGCTTTTACTCGAGGGATTATAATATTTTGTATAAATGAATCATTTTTTTTAACATTTATTATTTTTTCATCAACATTAGTCCATATAAATAAATCACAACAATCTCTTCCTGTGACAAGTAACTGCGTTTGGATTTGGTAATAATAGTTGCTTGTTTCTTTCAGTTGCAAATCATGCTCTAAATGGAAATAATTGTTGGATCCAATCATTTCATCCTTTATGGAATATGGACATTTAACTTCTAAAATTTTGTTATCTCCAATTAATCCATCAGGAGAAGCGCCAATGAAAGGGTACTGCACAGAAACATATAAACCACAGCGTTCTACTTTTTTTCCAGTTTTCCCCTCATATGCTTCAATTGCTGTGGTTTCCATAGACTTGCCCCATTCTAAGGCCGTGCTTACTATTTTCTTATTACATATAAGGCTTTGTGCATACTTTTCTTGGTCCTTTTTAGCAGTAAATTTACAAATCTCACCGACTCTTGAAGCAGTCACTCGAAAAGATCGTTCTGTATGCCATAACTTTGTCTTCGTCTGATTTTTAGTTTTCTTTTCAATTTCCTTTGCTGAGTCAGGTGTAACCTGTTAGGGGCAAAGGATAAGGAAAGTATGAAAGTATAAACCTAAACAAACATCTACAATCCCTATGCAAGTGCAATTAATATTGATGATTACATAATATACTAAATAATAAAAAAATATAGTAGCTACAACTTCTCATGATTCACCACCTCGCTTGCTACAGTACAGTCAATAAGATTGTACAAGTCGTAGCTACTATAATAAATAAATTCATCTGGAATAAATGGCTTACAGATATTTTATTAAGAATAAGTTGATGATGTAAAGGAAAAGGTAGGTAATCATGGTCATGTATCACATCTTGCATGTTTGCACTGTCCAAAATTCCACATAATCCTATTCTTTTTTGTGACAATGAGCAGTAGTTAATGACTTTATTTCTAACTGTTGTAGCCCATTCTTTTCCCTGACTGATAAAGGACTGTGGTCTTGGATCATAGCACACACTTCTTTTCTTTTTTTTTGCAAACATTATATTCTGCTATTTCATATGAAAGGTTCTCTGCTTTTTTCGGCGAAACATCAAGTTTATTTTTTTTAGGTACATGCCATACTTGTTTTTTTTGTGTTGGAGTCATTTTAATTAACCATATATTCTGCTCTCGGAATTTGAGTATAGCATAGCACAAAACTGACACATGCTTGCAAATGGCTTTTGGTCCTTTCCCTGCTACACATTCACACACCGATTGTATAATAGATCCACTTCCATTACATATGGCAATGGAAGCAAAATAAGTGAGGGCTTTTGTATTTTCAGAATGGACTTGACCTTTGAAAAATATATGTGTACTAGTATTTGCGGTCACTAATGCGAGTAGGTAGTTATTTTGCAGCATATTATAACCTCTTCTGTGCACTGCAGAATAATCTGACATTCCTATGCCGTCTTTATACAATTCAAGGAAATACGTATTTATGTTAATAATGTCAAAATTGGGTAAAACTGTTTTTGAATCTACACTTTTGTATAACTTTTCTTCTGGCCATTCTATTACATAATTAATCTCACTTAAGAGATGAGAATTATCATTTTCATTTGATTTGAAGTTGTTGTTTCTGTCATAGTCATTTAGCCTGGAATATATAATATACATTAATCAACAACAACTCACTAAAACACAAATAACTTCAATTTAGTAGTTAAAAAAAAACAATCAAATTGTGGAAACAAATAGAAGTAGATTATGTTTACCTTTCAATGAGCTTTTCTTTAGTACCAGTGACTTTTGCGCCTCTCTTTTTGAGCTCAATTTTCAGTTCGGCAACCTTTCTTTGGCCGTAATCCATAATAAAATCAATAACTCTTCCAAATACATAAAATTTCACTAAAAAAAATAATACGTTCGGTAGGAATCTGTGCTATCTGACAGCTGTTTGGACCTGACGCATACGAAGCACCGCCTGGCGGCAAAAAAAGTATCGGAAACCCTGATTAAATGAACTAGAAATTCCGAAAGAAGTGGAAAGGGGTATGGAGATAAGTGTAGATGAAATAATAAAAGCAATGAAAAGCATGAAAGCAGGTAAGGCAGCTGGATATGATAGAGTATCACTCGAGATGCTAAGGGCTGGAGAGGGAGTGGTGGCAGGCCTGCTGTACACCTAGTTTAATTTATGTTGGGAATCAAACCGGGTACCGGATGACTGGTGTAAAGCAGTTATAGTACCAATATATAAAGGAAAAGGGTCACAGCAGGACTGCAAAAACTACCGTGGTATCAGCTTGCTTAGTATTGTGGGTAAACTGTATGCTAAGGGGTTAATTGAAAGAGTTATGAAAGACACTGATGGAAAAATTTGGGATGTGCAAGCGGGTTTTAGAAAGGGAATGGTGTGTTCAGATCAAGTCTTTTCCATGCGCATGATTGCGGAGAAGTTTTTGGCCAAAAACCAGAAAGTTTTTTGTGCGTTCATGGACTTGGAAAAGGCTTATGACAGAGTGGACAGGAATGTGTTATGGCAAACACTGAACTCATATGGGTTGAGCGCTGGTTTGATACAGGCATTAAGGTCTCTTTATAGGGACTGTAATGCTTGTGTCAGGATCAATGGGGTCTACTCGGACTGGTTTGGCATCCAAAAAGGTGTCAGACAGGGCTGTGTAGTTTCCCCTTGGCTGTTCAACCTATTTATGGACAGGTGTTTGCAAACTTTGAAAGATGAAGAATGTGGGTTAAGAATGGGCGAGTTAACCGTCAAATGCCTTTTGTATGCCGATGATCAAGTCATATTTGCGTCATCGGCGGCTGAGTTGCAAATGATGGTTACATGAATGAACTGGGAATTAAAAGAAAGGGGAATGAAAGTGAACGCAGGTAAGACGAAAGTGATGGTTTTTGAAAGAGAAGAAAGCAAAACGGTATGTGAAATAAGAATAGAAGGAGAGTTAATTGAGCAAGTGGATGAGTTTGTGTATTTGGGATGTGTATTTATTTATTATATTTTTAATGACTGATTTAAAAATTTTCTTTCCCCAGTTCTGTGTATAACATTATATAAGTAATAATATAATTTGACAATAGACATCGACACCATTGTTGTGTAATTAAACTTACATTCGGTGCTTTCGAAACGTATTGTACCTGCTACAGAACTTGGCTAATCGCTCGTTGTACCCCTGACTTCTTTCTGCTGCTCTAGTACTCGAAGATGTTGTTAGCTCACCAATGTGGTTGGGTCTGGACTTCCTCGTAAGCTTCTTTTTTCTTTCGTATTTTCTTTTGATAAAGTTGGTACTCGCCTCTTGAAAGAATTTTGATTAAGAAGTTTTCTGTACATCTGGGAATCTTCTTTCTTGAAACTTGTCAATCTTGATTTAATAGCAATGTTAGTAGAGCCTCTTGTATAATTTATTTTTCATGTCTTTTCTTCATTTCTTCTATAACATTTTTTCTTTAAGTATATTATCGGCTTCGATTTGTCAAAAAAATTGTAGTCTTCTTATATTCGTATTTAAAAATTTATTTGTCACGTTTGGCATAATGTTCATTTTATTATTATATTATTTTCATATATTTATTTTGATTAATTTATTGTCTTCAATAGATTACTTTATTTCTTATGCAGGTCCCGGCGGTGCGCTTGCATTTTAGCAGCGCACCGCCTGGCAGGGTCGCCATGTAATGTTGGGAGTTTCGGGGAATAAATGATAATACGTCTAGTGGTCTTGACTGTAGGTTTATTACTCCGTGAATGTCTATTAGGCTGTCATATATATAGCTACATGAGCACACACTACAGCTACAACGATGATTACTTGGAATATACAGGTAATAATGTTGTTTAGGTAATATTAAATTAGACTGTGTTGTTTTTGTAATATTAGAATAATCTTAAAATTTTATATTTTAATTACAAGACGAGTAACTGGCACTGGGCGAGCTGTTGCAGAGTGTATACAAAGAAGACTCATAAATACTGCTTTTACTTAATTATCTATAGTATTATGTTACATTAGAATAATCTTAAATTTTTGTTTTTATTACAGGATGAGTAGCTGGCACTGGGTGAGCTGTTGCAGAGCGGATGCAAAGAAGACAATTACTGCTTATACTTAATTACATACATACATAAACACTCACGCCTGTCACCCAGAGGGGTAGGCAGAGACTACAGACTTCCATTTGGCACGATCCTGACACACCTCTCTCGCCTCCTTCACATCCATACACCTACACATACATGCTCGTCGGTTAAGGGTACTCCTAATTTGGCCCGTTTTCAATAATTCGCCAATTTGGTCGATAAATTTTCGCCTAGGATGTCCCTTTCCGACTCTGCCATTCACTTTTGCAACATAAATTTTCTTTGTCACTCTTTCCTCATTCATTCTTTCCACATGACCAAACCACCGAAGCATTCCTTTCTTAATCCTGGTCACAACATCATCTTGCAAACCACACTCTTCTCTTATTACACAATTTCTTACCCTGTCGTTCAGATTCAACCCTAACATACTCCTTAAGGACCGCATTTCTACTGCGTTGATTCTACTCTCGTGCTTCTTCTGCCACACCCAACTTTCACTACCATACGTTAAAGTAGGGATCAACACAGCATTGTGAATTGCCATACGTGCCTTTTTTGACACATTTTGACTCTTCACAATAGAGTGCAGGGCCCCATTTACTCTATTTCCCGCTTATACTTAATTATCATTAGTATTATGTTATATTAGAATAATCTTAAATGGGGAACGGCAGATTTAGTACCGCATACTTTTTTCGTTGTTTTGTTATAGAATTAATACCAGATATTAATGCAACTAAGCCATTTTTTTATTATATGCGAGCAGCTATGCAGGTCTAGGTAAAGAGACCAGTATCATTGCGACCTAAAAGATCTATTGTGATCGCTCTATGGCTATAGTTCACGGCTAAGACCTATGTCTTCACTAAGCCATTAATTTTCATGTAAGTTTTATATTTTTGGAACTTGGTTAGTTAATAATATTAGTAAAAAGATCTTAATAAATAAACGTAATATAACTAAACGCAATGAGGGCTATCGCGTATGAATTCGCCGCTAGAGGTGCTACCGCTAGTGTAGGTTATCTTATTTTGTAACTAACATCATTTAAAAATCTAATATCTTAAAACCCACATTAAAAATATAGAATATACAACTTATAACTATTACAGCAACACACAATTTTCATTTTTCCTTAAAGGTGAAATAAAAATTTAGACGTAGGTCTTTTAATCACAGAGGCCTTTGTACGTTACGTGACGACTCGTATAAGATTGTCTGGGCAAAAATGTTTCTGAATCACCCTGCCAAGAAGCCAACGACAGGTACATCGTCTCCCTTTACAATAACAATATCGCCTATATTTGGTTCAGCGATTTGGTTTGTCTATTTATATCGTTTCAGGCAATGAGATACGTAATCCTGGGACTAGCGTTTCCAAAAGTCCTGGATCATTTTTTCGACCTGTTGCCATCTTTTCAAATACGTAACGTTAGACGAATCAAAATTGCAATCAGGGGCTGTTAAATAACCTGGTTTCATCTATATCATTATATCTTTAAATCAGCCGTGAGTTATGACAAGCTTCAATTTGACTCAGTAGCGTTGACATTTCTTCAAAGTTAAAGTTGACTGTTTTATAACTCTTTATAAATGATGCTTACAGAACTTAAGGCCAGCTTCCCAAAATCCTCCAAAGTTTGGGGCATGTGGTGGAATAAAATGCCAATTTGTACCATTGTTTGCCTAAGCTTCGGCTATATCCTTGGCGATTCAAGACTGCTTAGATTTAAACAGTTTTTGTAAATCCCTCGAAGCTCCTACAAAATTGGTCCCATTATCATATCACTCCACAATTCACTGCAATAACCACGTCGTGCGACGAAACGTTTAAAGACAGCAAGAACCCTTAAGTGAAGAGATCACTGACAAACTCAAGGAGCACAGTACGAGTAACCATACATACAAACAAGCAAATATATCCCTTGTACACATGGTGTCCACATTCGTTTGAGGTCCTTAGACTGATAGGGCCTGCGTAGTCTACTCCAATTCGTTTGAAGGGTTTAAGTGGAGTGACTCTAATGGAAGGAAGTTGACCCATTAGTTGAGTCTTTGTTGCTGCTGCAAATCTAATACACGTTATAGACTAACGATTAAAAGCCTTAACTAATTGTTTGACTCCCATTATATAATATGAAGATCTTAAAAAATTTAACATTAGTTGTGGGCCTCCGTGAAGTGTTCTACAGTTAACATTAGCAATTATGAGGTTAGTAAGACTTGAGAACTTTGGTAATATAATAGGATGCTTTTTATCTCAAAGGATTTCGGCGTTTTCTAACCTTTCCCCGACTCTTTATATACTGTAATCGTTCAAAATTGGTTCCTTGGTTTTAATGAAACATGGGTAATATATTCCTTTAATTTAAATTTACGAATTTCCTTCTAAAAATTTTTATTTTGACGAATCCTTATGCAAGTATTTAATGCTTGTTTCAGTTCAACAGCGGTTAAGTATTTTTTTATATTTCTGTTTGCCTTTATATTTCTTAATTCTAAAAATCGCATACAATATGCTACAATTCTAACAAGTTTGGTAAGTGTTGACCAATTCTGTATAATGAATTCATTTTCTTCGTTTTTATTATTACATTACGATGTTAGTGTATTTTACCTATACTAATTTCTAATGAAGTCGATATGTTATTTGGTTTTACAGGTTTTACTTTCGACTTATATAGGAAATCATTTTTTTTCGCAGAAGTTCGGATGTAGAAATACCTGTAGAGGCACAAACAGCTGAATTTTGCTTAGATTGAAAATGACCCCATTGCTGTGGCTCTACTATGCTTAAAATTTCGGAAACTCTGTTTGCAATGAAAGTTTTCCATCTCCTCGGGTGACTGTTTATCCACGCTAACACTATTTCAGAGTCAGTCCAAGCAAAGATGTTAGTTTTTTCTACCTTTAGTATTTCTGCGAATTCAATTATTAATTTTGCTAGCAAGACTGCGCCACATAATTCTAATTTCAGAAGTGATATCGTTTTGATAGGGCCGACTCTTTGTCTCTGCGGTTTTTAATTAAACATGTATCTTGTCTTTGGAGTCCATTATTCTAACATACACGATGGCCGCATATGCTTATTTTGACGTGTCACGGAAGCCATGTTAGTCAATTCTCTTTTCAGATTTTTTATTCCCATCCACCTAGGTACAGAACATTCAGTCAACCTGAGGAAGTCGTTTCGGTAAGTCATCCATTCATCTTTTATGTTTACCGGTATAACGTCATCCCATCAAATTCCTATAATACAGAACTTTTGAATGCTATTGCTTGACCATTTTGAATGCTATTGCTTGATCTAGTAGCGCTATGAATTCAGCTCCTTTTTTAAGCACTGCTGTGACCAAAGCTGTATCTAACAACACTTGGCCAGTGTGCTTTTTCGAAAAACAGGCAACCATATCACCTTTTTCTTCAACTGCCTGTTCTAGATTCTTATCATCATGCTCTTGGACCTATGTGTAATAAACAGATTCATCTGTGTTTTATGGGTGCAACAAAAAATGATTTGTGCGTTTGCAAATTCTGCATGTTATTTCATTGCGGCAATACCTGGCAGAGTGATTCTGGTCCAAGCAATTAAAATACAAATTATTGTCCTGAACAAACTTACACCGAGTGTCAAAATCTTGTTTCGAAAATTGTTTACAAGAGCCCAATTTATGTACTTCCTTGCAAAATTGACACGATATAATAGTTTTCATAGCATGTAAAGATTTATTTCTATTAAAATTATTTTTAGTTACTTTGTGCGTTGAATCAAGTTCTAAAAGCTCTGTATCGACCTGTAAAAAATTCTGTAAATTGTGCAGACGTAGCTAATTTATTAGACTTGACGTTGCTAGTGACATTTATTTCCCAATCTTTTCTAGTATTAGCATTTAATATTAGTGTAAGGATATGTATTATAATTATGTCCCATGAACTTACGTTAATGCTTAAGTTTGATAAGGCACGAAAACAATCAGAGGCAGTATCCATCAACTCCTTAAGCGCTACAGATGATTCGGTTTGAATATTCTTTTGACTAAATAATCTTTTTAATACACAATGTGACAAATATTTTTTGTTGTTGTACCGTGTTTCAAGCAGATACCAACATTTGCCATAATTTCATTACGATATAGGAATATGCCTCAGCAATTGCTCGGTGTCCCCGGTCATATAGCTTTTTAAATAATGAAGTTTCTGTACTTTTAGTTATTTTATGAATGTCGGCCATTCAGTGTACTTTCCCGAAACAGTATGTACAACTCTTAGGTAATTTAACAAATCATATTGCTAATTCCTAATTAACTTCAAATTGACTTGTCAGATTGTTGATGGATATCACCTTCTAAACTAGATAAAACAGTCTTTAGTTCGCACTTTAAGTTTAAATAAACAGTCTCGGTATTATCTTACACATTATTCCTAACACATGAAGAAGAATTTAAATCGAAGAATTTAATTTACTCGACCACAGAAAAAGAATGTTTAGTTAGCTATACTCTTCGCTGTAAAAACATTCCGACCCTATATTATATATTAGGTAATAAATTTAAAATAATCACTTATCAGACTGAAGACAGACCTTTGTTCTGGCTTTTTAATGTCAAGGATCCAGGAAGTAGATTAATTCGTTGGCGCCCCAAGTAAGAGGAATATGACTACGAAATTATATATGCAATTAAAAACATAACTTGTAAAAAAAACCAAGTCTCGCAACTCAGTTCTTCTAATTTTTAACCTTTCCAGTACCTTCTACTTCTTGAGTACCAACAACGTACCTATGTACACCTTTAATACATATACAAGTACACTGGTTCATTCACTGCAAATGTAACTTTGTAATTCTATATATTTATAAGGGATTACAAAGTTATTTATGCAGTTAGTGTATCTAGAAAACTGGACAGAAATTAACAAATGTTTTAGTTTTTCCTTGATTTATACTCTAAACACTAATTGAATTCTAAATTTGAAGCTTCTATGTCTGCTAGAAGTGCCTTAGAGTTTTGATGATCGGTCAGTCAGTGAGTGACAAAATTAAGAAAGTTGAACTGGTTACAATTCTTAAACTACTGGTTCAAATTGAATGAAATTTGAAATATACCATATCTATACAATGCTTACTTGGTTACTGAAAATTCAGGCTTCTAGTTTTATTGATCACGAAGTTATAGGGGGTCGAAAATGACCTGAATTGCTTCGAGAAAAGATGGTACGGCCGTGCCGCTTTTTTGCTCGACTTGGCGGGGGCACTGCCGTGCCCCCAGATAAGCAAGGAAAGCAAAATTCAAACGCCGATGCTCTTTCTCGCATATAGTCCTTAATAAACGTAAATACGAATCATATTTTAAAAAAAATTACTAGCGCCATTTCTACAAATACTGTAATCGAAGAACATCAAGAAGCGTTACACCTCTCTAAATTAAATAATATTGTTTGTCCCGTATCCCTCGACTTTGATGAATCTATTTCATATTGTAAAAATATTCTATCTCAGTTGCAAAACTCTGAAGAGGGTCTTCAGAGTTTTGCAACTGAGATAGAATAATTCATAAAATCTCGTTAATCAACATCTTAAACATTACTTAACTAATCAACTAATTAAGCCTTCTTGGAATAACAGAAGATAGACTTAGTTATAGCTTGCTAGATAATTTAAACGATTGTAATATTTTAGTAATGATTATTCTATATGTCCTTTAGTTTCTATAATTTCTACAATAAAGAATCCATCTTGTGAAACAAAATTGTTAACCGAAGTAACGTTATCTTTACCATCTCAATGTAACTCTAAACTTTTATATGGACAAATCGATGTATGGTATAAAATAAATAATAATAATTTTATCTATATACAGTCCGAAAAATGTAAATTTAACTTATCAAATCGAAACGGATGTAATAATTATAGTTCGTGCCAAATCGATTGAGAAAAACGGACAATGACCTCAGATATGATTCGAGTCAAAAGGCGTAACTTACAAAATCTCAATTTAGATGTGATAACAATATTTAAATATTGATATTATTTACACTTCTAGGTCAGCATATGTTTTGTCTTTTTGTTTCTTAAAAAGTATTGTCTGTGGTTCCTATAAACATCGTACAATCTTATGTTACATCGCGAAAATGTGTTATATTTTATATTTCAATTTATGGTAAGTAACGCAGCATTTCATTTGATAACAGTTTCTTATTTTAAAAAAAATATCTGAAGCAATGTAATCACCATATTGAGCTGATTCAATGAGCAAATTCATCCCTTTAAAATAAACAAAACACGCGTTATGTCGTTTTAAAAGAAACGTGATAATTACAGCAAGAGATGTGTCGCCTTTTTGGGCGGGGTACCTTGCACGAAAAAATACAACTTTCAAGTTAACAGATGTTAAAAATTTACTTAAAGATGGTTTAACTCAAATCACGCCAAATAAATGGAAAAATAGTGTTCAGCATGTCCTTAAGGTTGAACAAAAAATACGTGGCATGGATGATTGAATTGACCAAACTGCAGATCGCTTTATAATTAATGTTAGTTCATCTGAATACACATCAAGTGAATGTAAGAGTGATGATTGCACCGAATAAAAATAAAGTTCTTATATAATATTGAAAATAAAGTTTAGTCTTTTGAAGAAGTACGTACTTATTCGGTGTCGTTATCACTCGAATCTTTATATGTGTTATAAATTAATGCTTTTTGTTGTTAAATAAATAAAGTACTTTATAACAATAGATGATTTTTCTTCTACAGCGATATTTTACATAACTTTTTAATAATAGTTATTAAATATATATTATATCAATCATTATAAAAAATAATTAAAAAATCATAAATAAAGAAAGTACTACATATAAAATGTGCCTATGTATTGAAGCGTTGTGATCCCTGAACTCACACTACCCTGTTCACAAGTAACCAAAAGTGTCGCATCATCTGTGAACAAAACTATTCTTAAAAATACTTGCAGTCTTACCAATAAAAATATCTAAAACATCTGTTTAACAAGTGTGTACTTATACATTGTATAAGCTTTGGGTAAGAGTTACACACGCTCTTTACCAATAACGGGTGTATAACCGTCGTATAGTTATAAACTCGCTAAAACAAAAACCATTGGCAACATTCATCAAAAACGTTTTGAAACTCAATTGTAAAATTGTAGAGACATTTTGAAAACACATAAATAGCTTATAAATTCTCTTTTTGTAATTAATGACACATAAATTTAGCCCAAAACATTGTTTAATTGAATTTAGAAATAATCTAATGTTTTTAGGCGATAAAAACTGAACATTATTTTGACAAAGCCATATTTATTATCCTCATAAGTTTATGAACGTACCTTTTTAGACAGTTTCCAATTCAATCGTTATTCGTCAATTTTGTTGTTTGGGTTTAATAATTCGTTAATAGCTACTATATTGTTAAAAACATCGCAAATTCTGTAATAATGGCTAATAGTAATTTAAACTTTGTCAAAAGAAAACGGTCTGCAAATTGGGATGCATTAGAAAAGGTAAGATAATTTACTAGAAAAAACATTTAAAACTATATATACTGTTTCTTAAATACTACTGTTTATATGGTCACACATTGTAATCTAACTTTGTATATTATCTTTCAGAGTTTATTGAAAAGTTGTATGAAGGAGTTTGTATTCGTCATAGAAAATAAAAACACTGATACAAATACTAATAAAAGTAAGACCATTGCTTGGCAGAAAGCGATGAAAAAGTTAGTAAAATACATACTACATTTTATGAATTTTGTTTCATATTTATTGTATGCAAGTTGTAGTTTAAGAAATTACATTTAAAAAAGAATATACACTCACTTACTGAGAAACAAAAGAAAGTAACATGTGCTTTGAGTAGGCATAAAATATCTGTGGACTTATGTTAAGTATAAATATGAATATAAAATCTTGCACAAAATACTAAAAAAGCTGATGGTAGTGTAAGAATATTTCATAGGCGCTTACTAATATATACAACCAAAATCAAAGCGCAGTCAAACTCCCAGTACAATAACCCCTAAGTGTTAGTTAACCAACTAGATGTGTTAAGATATTTGTTAGGTATAATTTGATAAGTTGTTAATTATTATAGTATATGTAAGATACTTTAATTTCATGTTTTTAAAATGAGTATGTTTTCATTTTAGTGTAAATATATATTTAAATATTTTTAATGTTTTATTGTTAGTTTTGTGTAAGTTTTATTAATATTGTATACATTAAACTATGCATATTGTGATTGAAACATTTTCAGTTTTAGTGAATTGAATAGCCGGGTAAGAGAATTGGCTGAAATAAAGCAATCGGCTGAAATTATGGCATCAGTGTGTGATATTCTATTTTATTTTAGCATCCAGAGGTTCAAAGTCAGGAGAAGTCCTCGGTTAATACAATAACACAAGAGTATGTTATCACTCCAGAAGATAGTAATGATAATGTGCAAGAGGTTTGTTAGTTTAAATTTGTTGATTGAATTTACTTTGATTAGTATCTTTTAAATTCTGAATGACTTTTGTTAATATTCCAGAATATTACACCACTACCTTTCAATGTGCAAAATGAAAAAGATAGAACAAAACAAAAATTATCATTCAATCGTATGAATGATAATATACACACAACCAAACGTGAGGTAAAATTTAATTTAATTTTAATAAGTAGTTTAATTTAAGTATAACCAAATTATGGGATTAGTGATTTGTGATTAATAATAACATGTTTATTAAAGGATAGAGACTTAACCAGAGAGCGCAATCATGTTCTTGTCAGTTGCGTAAAGGAAGAACATGATTTAAAAATGAAAAATATGATGGAAGCTCATAGTTTTATTAAAGAGGAACATAATTTAAAAATCCAAAAAATGTTATTGGAAAAAGAAGAAACGCAGCTTCGTGTTGAAAAACTTAAATTAGAAATTTTACTTTTAAAATCAAAATTGCCACAATAAAATATCTTTTACCTTTTTTATGTTAAATTAAATTTATTATAATGTATGTCACTTACATGGACTGTGTCTGAAATAAATTGTTTTTATTTATTTTTTATTTTATTTATTAACAAAACATTTTTGTAACTAAAAGTGTGTTTCAATGAATAATCTCCTTGTTTCTTGACCAGATCGGCTATCGAGACCTTCCTTTAGCATTTGTTGGTCACCATTATCTTCAGATATGACTGGTTCAAGAAAATCAATGCCTTCATTCATTTCAATGGCAATATTGTGTAATATTGCAAGCGCAACAATGTATAATTTTGCATTTTCCAGTGACACATTAAATCCAAGTAATAAACATCGGAACCTCTGTTTCCAAACTCCGAAACACCTTTCAATTGTATTTCTTGTCAATATATGTGATTTATTGTAAGATTCCTCCTTAGCGATACGAGGATTCTGGACTGGTGTAAACAAATAATTTGTTAAACCGTAGCCAGAATCTCCTAGTAAACGAGCATGAAATTCCCCATTTTCAAATCGTTGTCGGATTCGGCTTTCTCTAAATATTCTTGCATCATGTGTGCTGCCCCTCCAGTGTGCCACTATGTCCCTTATCTTTAATTGAGCATCACAAACTACTTGGACATTTAAGGATGAAAACCCCTTTCTGTTAATATAATATTGTGCACTATCGCCTCCGACTTTTTTAATCTTTATGTGTGTGCAATCAATAGCACCAATTGCTTGCTTAAAGCCACAAATGTTTCTAAATCCAGAAACCAGTTGTTCTTGCTCTTCTAAAGTACTAGGCATGCGTATAAATTCTGCCGCTTTACTTGTCAAAGAAAGAGCTACTCTTCGGCATATATTCGTGATGGACTGTTGGCTAAGTCCATGAATGTCTGCTGCATCATCTTGAACTTCTTGCCTAGCCCACGTTCTGAGATCAGTACATACCAGAAGTTCTACAGACAGCCCGCCACCACTAGCTTGTAGTTCAATGTCACGTTGAACTAAATCAACTATTTTTCTCATATGTACTTTACTGAATCTATATTTCATTCGAAATTCTTTATCTTGTAGAGTACAGGGATCGAAACGTTTTTTGTAAAGTTTTCTTTTTCTTGGTGGTTCCTCACGGTCGATTTCATCAAAAATATCAAAATATTGTAAATAATCCATTATTTTCAAAAACGCCACACGTCAAATAGAGGTTATACACGTCTTAAACAAAGGTTGAGAACTGTATAACGGTTGCGTAATTTTCCATACAATTTAAACACTCGTTATAACAGATGTATACAACTGAACTGTCAAATGTCGTTTATTGGTAATGTTAACGTTATAACTCTGGTATACGAGTTATAAATAGAGAACGTTATAAATCTCGTACGTCGTGTGTAAATCTTTATTAGTAAGGCCGTTGGCTTACATAAAAGATTCATTTATGTAAGCCAAGAATAACAAATAACCGGCACCGGATTCGAAACAAACGACGAATGAATCGGCTCTCTGCTGCCGAAAGGACTGCCAGAAAGAATTAGCCCAATGATAATGGCAATCGAACATTCAGGATTGAAGATAAGTGCT
Organism: Parnassius apollo; assembly: GCA_907164705.1. Classification (NCBI taxonomy): domain Eukaryota; kingdom Metazoa; phylum Arthropoda; class Insecta; order Lepidoptera; family Papilionidae; genus Parnassius; species Parnassius apollo. Next base: position 1,567,199 of record CAJQZP010000103.1, on the reverse strand, counting down.
GATGCCATAAAAACGAAATTGTTAGCTCATGTCTAACAATTTCGTTTTTATAGCATCAGCATCATCATTCGGGATTTGAGGTTAAGTCAGAAGGCGCGTTAATTGCACAAATACAGAAACGCCACCTACAGGCGCATAGTGGCACTAGCAAAAATGAAATGAACTCGTCACCTGTCAGTAGAAATTACAATGCCAATACAACCCAGAAAAAACAAATTCGTTGCTACCATTGCAAAAAGATCGGACATTTCAAGAGCCAGTGCCGCCCATTAAATAAAGACAAACAGAAATCAACTTCGAACGTGCTGAGTGCAGTTTTTCTTGCGCTAGAGTTCAATCAAGACAACTGGTACGTCGACTCTGGCTTAAGTGCTCACATGGTGTTAAACAAGAACATGTTGACAAACATATCTTATGAGCCGAAAGTGAAAGAAATAATTGCCGCTGATCGCACCAAAGTTTCAGTGTTGTGCTCCGGAAATCTTCGGCTTACTACGTGAGTGAAAACAATCACACATGAAGTAGAAATAAAGAATGTTTTGTGCATACCAACACTCACCACAAATTTGTTTTCAGTCAGCAGAATGATCGCAAATGGTAACGAAGTATCCTTCAATAAAGATGGATGTTACACCTACAACACTCAGAATGTTTGTATCGGTGAAGCGAGCTTGGAAAATGAAGTGTACAAATTAAACATTGAAAGGTCGAAGCAGCTTTTAGCGGCAATTGCACAGACCTTATGCAACACTTGGTACAGACGATTGGGTCATATAAATATGAATGACCTTGAGAAAATAAAAAAGGAGTAGTCAAAGGTCTAACTTACCAGAAAGAACAGAATATAAGCAAATTAAGTTGTTGAATAAAAAAAAAAGGTAGCCGGACTAACTATGACATTGGGACGTCAAACATCTCAGTCCCCCCACGTGATCATGGTTGCTGTAAAGCACCCGAAACGTCGGGAATTAAAAATAAGTAAAAGTAGTGAAATAAACGCGATAAAATCCGTAAATTTAGTTTTTATTCAATGTGTAGTGTTCGCGTAAATTTAAGAAATCATTAAATTAAGTTGTGTAGTTTGCTGCGAAGGCAAACAAAGCAGGCTGCCTTTCTCTAGTAATACCAAAGCCTTGCTTACTTCTCCCATAAATCCAAAATTCTACAAGCGGTACGTAGACGACACTTTCACAATTCTACCTTTAGATAAAGTAACTGCATTCGTAGACCATCTTAACTCTATAAATTCTAAAATTCAGTTCACAATGGAGTTAGAGGCAAACAATTCTTTAGCTTGTCTTGATGAATTCGGAGTCCTGATAACACCTTGAGCCACACTATGTATAGAAGGAAGACTCATACAGATAGATATTCAAACGGTGATTCTCACCATCATCTTTCACAGTTAGCTACCGTGGATAAATCTTTGTTTCAGAGAACACAAGGGATCTGTGACAGTAAACACTTGGCTGCCGAGCTCCAACATGTCAAGCAAGTTTTGCATGACAATAAGCTCCGGATCCCGCGCCTACGTCACAGTGAACGAGTTAAGCCGGCCACAGTCGAGCGCGTACCTGCTGTACTACCATATGTTAGAGGAGTCACTGACAAGATTGGCTACATCTTGAAGCGCGCTTCCATTAAAACACACTTCAAGCCGCCGAAGGAGATTGGTCAGTTTTTCACCACACCGATTCCTTCAAAAGATGATTCGCGAGGCTATTGAAATCAAAAAACATCCTAATTTCAATAGAAAAGGTGGCTGGGTGGGATCCTAGGATTAATAAAATTAAATTCTAACCCAAGCGTACAACTACAAGACTTCAAGATACTATAAGTTCATACTGCATAGATCAGAACAAAAATTACTAATTTTAATCTATGGTAACCGCGGTTAAATATGTCATAATATCTGGACGTCGAACATCTCGGACCCCCGTTACCATGAGTGCTGTAAAGTGCTCGAAACTACGGGTATATAAAAAAGTTAATATACGCGATAAAATCCGTAAAAACTAGTATTATTTATACAAGCACATTGTTGCTCACAATCATAGTTGCCTTCACTTCTCTTATAAAAACGCTTTTAGTTGCCCCTCTATATATCTCGTCAATACCCAAACATATCTCAGAATGCAGATCGATGGTAAGTTAAGGCCATACCTCTAGCGAACGACCTTGAGCGTTCAGCTGCCGACGCTCGCTACAATATATCGCGTAAGAAATTGCCACCTACTGGTACGAACGTAGTATTAATTTTTCAATGTCAATGAACTATTTTATGGAAATAGGCACGGCATACAATGATAAATGTATTTTAATTTTCTTTATTCGGTATATTAGTTGCATTATATTAGAATTATGTATTCTCATATATTATCTAATTAATAAAAATGACTATTTTGATTATTTTTAACTATATACTATATTGCTAAAATTGAATTAGCTTTTTGTAGTGTAAATTATATTTGTCGAAATGTTAATGGTGCTTCATTTTTGTTATTTTCATTTACTTACATATTGAAAATATACTTGAATAGTAGGTATTATTATTTAATTTAGCTACTGAATTTTAGGATATGTTTTACCTTGAGGTCAAATATAATTTTGAGGAGCAATAGTTATTACATACTAATCTTTTATCTGCTATTCCTTATTTAGGAACAATTTTAGTAAATTGAGTTTGAGGGAGATTTACTGTTTATTAAATTATAATAAATTATTAAAATAATAAATATAGCATTAGTAACTAAATAGATATTTTTTACCCAATTACAATAACTAATGAGATATTGTGATTATTTGTGATTAGTAATACTGGGTGGGTATTAATAAATAGAACAAAATAAAATATAAAGTCAATTTTATTATCTTGAATGTAAGAAATTGATTACAAATTTTTTAACTTCCTTAAATTATAAACAAACAGCTGCAGCTGAACAATTTAAGCTGAAAAATTTAAATGAACACATATGTGCATACATACGCCCATAGATATAAGTGGTTATATATATATATATATATATATATATATATATATATATAAATATATGGTGTGTGTGTGTGTATATACAGTGTGTAAGTGTAAACACCGTTGTCACTGAAACCATAGGTGGTTGGCTTTCATATAAAAATATTTATCCGATTTTTTTTTTAAAAAACGCTATTTTCTTTTATAAAATTAAAAAAGTTTCTGTCAGACACCGTCCGTAAATTCATGGATACCCTATGCGCTCGAGTGACGTAATCACTGTAAAGATCACCGCCCGCCCTTGCTACCTACACAACATTTCAATATAAACACAATGGTACACATAACCTATTGTGACGGCCCAATATTATTATTAATAATTAAATTCAATATAAAGGGGCGTCAAAATAGTCTTAAAAGATATATATTAAACAATAAAATTACATTAATAACCATAAAGTTAATATAAATACATATCAGACATTAGACCAATAACATAGTAAATTAAAGGCAAAATATTGTCTTCCATAATAAATAAATTTATTAAAAACTTAAAAAAATATTTAAAATAATATAATTAATAGAAATATAAGTCGAAAATATTATAAAAATAAAGATAAATAACATTTATAAGAAAAATTTGTTGAAAATTGTCAAGTCGTGGAAGGAGTTTATGTATAAAAGAAAATTTTCCTAAGTTATTGAAGGTGTTCATGTATAGATGTCTTGTATGGAGGAACTGCCGGAGATACATTCCTGCAGTTGTACATATATATGGGGTGGTCGGGAGCCCGACTACCTGAAGTACTGTAGCACAATGACTAGTCCTATATTAGGGACTTATGGTATTAAACTCACATGATACAAAAGCAATACTATAGAAGGTCTCCATGATGAATTTGTATTACAATAGTAGGGTCGTGGGTTCGAACCCTATATATCAATGACTTATGAAAGTAAGGTCTGTGATACAAAAGCAATACTATAGAAGGTCTCTATGATGAATTTGCATTACAATAGTAGGGTCGTGGGTTCGAACCCTATATATTAATGACTTATGAAAGTAAGGTCTATGATACAAAAGCAATACTATAGAAGGTCTCTATGATTAATATGCATTACAATAGTAGGGTCGTGGGTTCGAACCCTATATATTAATGACTTATGAAAGTAAGGTCTATGATACAAAAGCAATACTATAGAAGGTCTCTATGATAAATATGGATTACAATAGTAGGGTTGTGGGTTCGAACCCTATATATGAATGACTTATGAAAGTAAGGTCTATGATACAAAAGCAATATTATAAAAGGTCTCCTTGATGCATAAGCATTGTATGGAGTGGTCGGGTGACCGACTGCTCCTAGTACTGTAGCAAAATGACTAGTCCTTATTAGGGACTTCAAAAGGAATATTATGGTGGCGTGTGTGCTGCTTCACGAGCAATTGGTCCGAGGTAAACTTGGACTCGCTAACCGATGTGTCCTAGACATATCATCTTAGTGCCGGTGGTAAGTGGGTTTGTTGTAGCAATACGGCTTTCCCGTGGACATCGCACACCCATACCGTTTGTGGGCGACGTCGTAGCGCATAGCGATGCGTCATCTATCTCTCGGATTGGGATGATGAGTGTGTTTGGTAGCACTTTTAAGTGTAACAGGCATACTCAACTTCATGTCTTAGTGCATTAGCGCTATGATACTTGGAGTTATGTTCATTGATGTCTTGGTAGCGTGCTACTATGATACGTTGGTGATATTTTTTATATAACAACAGTACAAACTTTGTTACCAAAGTCGATAGGGATCATGTGGGTGTGTTGTGAGGGTGCGCCATCCGTATGATAGTTGCATTGATGCTTACTGCTACTTGCGGTATTGCGTCTTGTGATGGATCTGCGGGTGTGCTGCGCCTAATTCGACGCACTATTGTGGGTCTGGTCGATGGAGGTATGCAGGTGCTGATGTCTGCTGGGATGTATGGGGGACCTTGGGATGGTGTAAGCCGACGATAGTCGTATTAATGCTTGTTGCGTTCTACAGCGTTACGTCTTTGCGATGGTTGTTTGGTGGGACGCTATTCTCAATGGCGATCTCTGCGTCTTAGTTAGACTCACACCTGAGTAGCTTTGCCCAAGTCGGGTCCCTACATTACGGGGCTGCAGACTGTCAGCCCTCCACGATGTTTTATATAACAACATAATATTATATCTCTGTAACTTTCCCACCTGTGAATGATTGAAGGCCACTTGTTGGTGGGTGAGACAAACATGATCGAAAATGCATTTACTCAACGTCAGTGACACAAACCCTTTCTGATGGCGAATTATTACTCTTATCTTATAACTGCCTTTTGGCTATATCTGCCGTTGTATTGGTTGGTGGAGCATATGTGTCGACCTCATGCGGGTGGTAGCTGGCAGGAGGATCTGAGGAGACTCAAGGCTACGGTCGAAAGCCGCACAACGTGGGACCCCATTCCCTTGAGGTGAGCGGTAGACTCATGAATAGCTCTGCGGCTAGTAGCCGTGCTGATCGTGCAATTGGTGGTGATGCCATACACTTACATCACGTCTGCAGGAGCGGCGGTCTGGCAGGTGGTGGCGCTCACGGAGGGTTTATTGCCTAAACCGTGTGACGTACATTCACTGTGGCTGAATTCGTTCGTATTCTGTATGGCGTTTACACGCATTAACATGCGCGACTTCGGTCGATGTTTGTGCTTACGCACTAACAAGGGGCCAAGCCTCTTTTACTGGTTCGCCAGTTATTTTGCTGTGGACTACGGTCCAGTTCCCGAATTAGCGTTCCCTTCGGGGGGAGTGCATCAAAATGGTTGACGCTCACCGTGTACGGCGTGTGTGGAGCCGTGTGCCTCCCCTACATTTTTTAATAAATGTAGGAGAGCGAAGCCTTTGTATCGGGTATTTTGTATAAATATATTTTGAGTAAACCTGATACAAGTGGAATAGGGACGTTTTATGTTCTTAACTTTTCTCGAGCCCTGTCTTCGTGAACGGGGTTCACTTAGCTTATAAGGCACTACCAACAGCTTTCAATTGCTCTAGTGAATATTCATTCTTCCAAAAGACACCTAAAAGAACTAAGTTACTAAACAAATACAACGTAAATAAGGGTCCTAACTAAGACGATCACGCCAAAATATTACAAACGGCCTATTATTAAACCTTTTGAAAGATCATTTAGAATGATCAAAACATATCTTATTTATCTTGGTCACATATATATAATTTTTAATATAAACGGAAATATAATACATTTAGTATTTTATATATTTATTATTATGGGAGGGGGGAAGCGTTACACTATCATGAAACTTTTCCTTCATACTTTCACACTTACTTAGGACAGATAAAAATTCCTACCCTTTGTGTTGCGTGACGAGTCCAAATTAATGTAAGTTAGATTTAACAACAAAGAAAATTAAACATTAATAATAGTAAATAGTAAATCATTAGGTAGGATTTTTGGCGTATTTACCGTACCGTACCGCGGCCCTGGAACGCAAAGGGCATTTGAAGCATAAGCTGACCGTTCATTGTACGGAAAGATCATACAAAGCGAGGCCAAGACAAAGGATTTGTATAGCTTGATGTGTAGCCTGATTGATTGGTTATTTACACTTACCTATTAAATAAAATCCTCGTAAATGAATTCCATTTTGATCAGCTTTTATATTAGTCGTAAAAGCTAGAAGCACAACAGCGTCATTTCTCTAAATACACTAAGAATTCGCCTTTTGAGTTCGGACGTATTACGGAACTTAGTTGCATACACTCGGCGCTTCACTTCTCCCCAAAGATAAAAGTCCAGTGGGGTAAGGTCGGTTCATCGCCCAGGAAACTCCTCAACCAGCATAGCCCTGATTTGCAGCTGAAAATGTGCTGGGGCACCGTCATGTTGGTAGTAGAGGTTTCTCAGTGAACGAAGAGGCACATTTCCACTGCACGTTTATGTAGGACATAATTACAAACTAAAATACACTCGCACCAAAACTACAACATAAAGCGACGTAGAATGTCGGCACGGCGCGCGGCTCGGTTTTAAATCAAATTAACACGTACATTCCCTACCGACGCAGCGAGAGACTGACACACTGACACAGTGACATTGGCCTTGACCGCGAATCGCTGCCGCTACCTACGATATGTTGAGTTTTTTGTTGTGAATTCTGTAGGTATATCCCTACTTGCCTAGGGTGAAATAATTGTAAGAAAAAATTGAGATTTGACTAAAAAAATGTTATTTTTCATTGAAATTACTTTCTATAAGTGATACCAAACCACTGGTTTCAAGGACAACGGTGTTTACACTAACACCCTGTATACATATTTTATTTCTCACAATGTTTTCCTTCACCACTGAGCACGTGGTAAATCAACACTTAAAATTGCAATTACAATTTCATTGGTGCCGGCGGGGATCGAACCCGATTTGCTCGCGCACTGTGAAAATTTCAGCAAGCGCTAACCATCTGAGCTACCACGGCTCCTCTCCTCTCGAGCTAGAGAATTTATTTTATTTATGGTACGATTTTTGCCGCATGCCAGCGCTTACTTTTGGTTCTGGCAAAAAATTGTGAAACGTCTGTGAACGACAAAAATCGTACCATAAATAAAATAAATTCTCTAGCTCGAGAGGAGAAGAGCCGTGGTAGCTCAGATGGTTAGCGCTTGCTGAAATTTTCACAGTGCGCGAGCAAACCGGGTTCGATCCCCGCCGGCACCAATGAAATTGTAATTGCAATTTTAAGTGTTGATTTACCACGTGCTCAGTGGTGAAGGAAAACGTTGTGAGAAATAAGAAAAAAAATATTTCGAAGACATGCGAAGTTCGCCAACACGCATTGGAGAGCGCGGTGGACAATTCCTTTCCTAGGACCCTTTCAGAAAATAGAATAGAAATAAAAAATAATAAATCCAAACTTCATTTAAAACCAAACATATAAATTGTAAAGTAGCTGCAGGTATCTATAACCAAGTAAAAGATATTCCTTTACTCCAACTTGTCCATGTTTCCCAAAACAATTTTTAATTAAGCTTTATATTATAATGCGGATTTTTTATACTTAAAATTTTAATAATAAAGCATTTCGTACGTCTCAGCCGAGGTGCAAATATTTTTCGGCCGCAAATTTATAGGACCGATTTGTTATTCAAACATAAACATGGTTTTTTAATTAAATCTACCAATTAAAAAACAACACGCATTTTTATTGAACACTTCCTATTCAATTCACAAAGTACTTACCTATTTTATTTGTTTATATAAAAAGTATATTTACAATCATAAAACTAAATGGAAACACAAAGTAGGCCAATGTAAAAATGCTGGAGGCAGGCAGCCCTATCGCATGTTTACGTACCGCACGGCTGTAGGATTTATTTCAAATATACGGCCGAGTTACAATACTGTATAAATAATATCACCGTGACGTAAGCGCATCGGTTGGTAGGTACTCAAATAATATTATGTTTGCGGCGAAATACGGAACGTCGACGACGACGACGAGTGACACGGCCACCCCGTTCAAACGCATACAGCGTAATGCCGCCCGCACTCTGCGCACGGCCCTTTATCATAGAAGTCACACAATTTTCGGAATTATTTGAATTAATAAAGAAAAACGAACTTAAAAATTTAAATAAAACGTGGAGAATATAGATTTTTTAATTATCTATCCATTAGTGTAATCCTCAAACGATTAGAGCGTTGCGTTTAGCAACAGATGCATGTAATCAAGAATTTTAGTAATTTTTTAAAAGTTGATTTTAAATGTATTTATAGCACATAAAAATAAAGTAGAACGTGGAATGTGATGATAAGATATCGAACATTAATAATGTACTTTTAGATGAAGTTTATTTTTCATAACTAATGAGATAATAGAGTCTGAAAAACGCACTTTCGCAACATTTTGGTCAGGGTTACCCCTTAACTTAGCATTACCATATCGAGTATGTTTGTAACAAATTAAGACAATTCTTAGCTAATATTATAATACTGAAGAACAGAATACCGTTCCCAGTTAAGATGATGTTATACAACTCTCTGGCAGAATCGTGTATACAGTATGGTTTTGGTAACTATGGTCGCACATTTAAAATTTATCTAAACAAAATATATAACCTTCAGATAAGAATCCTTAAAAATATTGTAACAGACAAAATTCAACGTCAATTTCTTAATGATGATAGTATGCTCTTCTAGCACTGTGATATACTACCGGTTCATACGCAAGTCAAATATTTACTACTAAAAAACACTTTTTAATGAAGAATTAAAATAACAAGTAAAGCACCCGTGTGTACTCGCACCATAAGCAGCCGCGGGCAGAGGAGCCCAAGTTAACCATGCTTGTGTTTGTGGTGCTACCATGTGCTTGAGATCCTATAATTAATAAAAATAAATCCCGGAGAGCCACTTACAGCACTGATAAAATACCAACACTATGAAGTTGTGGTGGGCTCTCCTGTCTTATTGTTCTGAAGGTTAAGGGGGAGCAACTAGTGACCGGCAAATGATTGAACGTAGCTCATAGTTAAATTTGTGTGATGAAGGGTACAGTATAATGGCAGATAGAGGGCTTAATATGCAAGACTTGTTTGCTCAAAAAATATTGCTGTTAACATACCTACTTTCTTGAGGTAAATCACAGTTACCAGTTGCAGTATTAAAAACCAAATCAAACCAACCAAACTGACCAAAGACTCGTAAGTCAAAGGGTACCCATAGAAAGGCTTAAAGGCCTTACAAAAACCTATAAAATACTACAGACACCACTTGTCTTATTCTGTGTTCCTTTGGCCTCAGAAGTTTCACATGAATCATTCCGCAATAACTTTGCACAAGCGTCCTCACACGATTTAAAATAACCGTTTACGTAAATCCGAAGAATTATAAAGTTATCTATTTTTCATTATAATGTGTATAGTTTTTTATCACTAATTTAATTTCGAATCTTTCAAACAAAGCGAAATATTAAAAAAATTATCAGTATCAACTTTTTTACTCGACGTCGTTTCAATGATATGTCGCTATGTACCTTACCGTAGTGTTTGGATGATTAAAATTCATTGTTATGCGAATAATCGGCAAAAATATTCAAATAATCTGTAAAAATATTCAAATAATCGAATCATTAATTTTTAAATGTATTATTGTTCACATACCTAAAAGTGCGACGTCTCTGCTACGATCCTGCCTGACCACCCAAGGACTCGCCTGAGTTGTTTACTTTGTTTGCAATATTATTAAAGAAAATAAGATACTACACGTCAACGACATACAGATTACAATAATATGAGCGTGCAATACTCACCGATAAGCGGCTTAGGTATGAGTAGTAGTGGAAACAGTTCAAGCCCAGATCTACATTCACTAACTCAGGAAGATAATAATGCATTTGTAACCCAAAGAAAGAGAAAGCACCCGGATTTCGAGTCTCAAGAAAATGAACAGATTAATTTGTTCCGCGACGAAATAATGGCATTTTTCAAAGATTTTGCTAAAGCACAAAAAGAGGATACCACAAACATACGTCAGGATTGAAATAAAATTGAAAATGAAATGAAAACCTTAAAAACGGCAACTGAAAACTTATCTCTGACGTATGATAATATACATAACGAATTAACTAGCATCAAAACCGAGAGCTCTGAAATACAGCAAAAAACGTAAATATTGAAAAGGATGTCAACTTATTGAAAAATCATGAGGTGGGATCTTCACATCTTACAGATGTAAACTCTCTTACTGATTTCTATGAAAACATTATTAGAGAATTTTAAGACCGCTGTAAACATAAGAAAAACGTTCGTGTTGCTTGGAGTTCCAGAACTAAATAATAAAGATACAACCATGAGACAACAACACAACCTAAATGAAGTTATTAAAACATTCACACAAATTAAAACAGATTGCCCAAAACCTCTGAAAACTTTAAGATAGGGAAAATACTTTCATGATAAAACTCATCCTATAAAAGTATTCTTCCACTCTTCGGACATTATAAGGTACTTATTACGGAACAAACAGAAATTGCAAGCCAGTCTCAGATTATATGCCGATCAAACACCAAGCCAAAACAACATCTTATGGTACGTTTACACGCTTGCCAAGCCTTGGCAAGGATCGACAATCGCAAGCATGTAAAAAGGGCGTTTGGCTTGGCTTGCGTGGGCTTGTGCCTGCTTGCTTCCGATCCAGTCGAGTGTCGGTTTTTTTACGCAGATCAAAGGGCGTTTGCGGCAGGCGCTTGCTATGCATTTACATGTTGGTCCGCGTTTAGTAGCCATTGTGATCTCGCGGCAAGTACACGCTTGCTTGATTTTACAAAAAATAAATAAAAAATGAGTTGCTGGTCGAATGAGGAGAGTCTTTCGTTTCTGGAACATTACCAAATGGAACCATGCATCTGGAAACCGAAAGATGCAAATCATAAAGATAAGAAGAAACAAGCAGATGCATGGATTCGTCTTGCTGAACTTACTGGAAGGCCAGTAAAGGAAATAAAAAATAAAAAGGAGATATTGATGACTACTTTTCGCAAGCACTTGAAAAAAAACGTGAATCTATGCGTTCTGGCGCAGGTATGTTCCTACAATACACTTATAATTATTTTGATAGTCTGCTTAGCAAGGTGTAACTTATGTTTAAAAGCGTTGGTTAGTTTCTCGATTATTCCGCAACTCTCTCGATGTTTTTATTTTATTTTAGGTGCCGAAGAAATATACAATCCAACTTGGTATGCTTACGAAACCATGGAGTAATTTTTACTACCTGTATATACTTGCAGTGAAGGGATAAACACCGAAACAGTAAGTAAATAAATTTATTTATTCTAAATAAAAAAAACACCGTTGGTTATTATACCTACATTTATTTATACATTTTTATCAACTTATCCAATCCTATTAAAATATGAAGTAAATTCTTCCCTGACTTCTCTGGCGTTCACCGGAGATTTACGTGGTATTTGTGGTAAATTTTGCAATGCATTATATTCGTCGTTATCTCTACGCCATGAACCAGGGGTAACCATATTTCCACTACTGTCATATACGTCAAACGAACTCTGAGGAGTGTATCGATTTGAAGAACTTTTACTTGTTCTCAAAAATTTATGTAGTAATACACAAATCATCGTAAATTCCGTTATAGTTTGTGGTTCTAAATTGATAGGGCGTCTGAATATTCTGAAAACTGAGGTTAAAATTCCAAACGTATTTTCAACTACAACTCGGGATCTAGATACATTTTGGTTAAATAACCTTTTTGGTGAGCCTACTTCATGGTTTCCGGGGTAGGGTTTCATTACGTGTTGACTCAATGCAAAAGCACCGTCAGCTAAAAACACGTATGGAATATTAATATTTGATCCTGGAAGTGGACATGGTGGTGAAAAATCTATCTCGTTTCTAATTATGCTTTTCCATAGTAAACAATTATTAAAGACGCCGCCGTCACTTATTCTTCCTTGACTCCCGATGTCTGCGAATACAAATTTGTATTTGCTATCCACTAAAGCCAAAAGGACAATGCTAAAAGTTTTCTTATAATTGAAATACTCTGTTCCACTATGCGTTGGGCTTTCTATGACTACATGCTTGCCATCCAATGCACCTATGCAATGTGAAAATTTAGTCCTGAATCCTTCTTCTATATTAAACCATCCTTCTGCTGTGGTGGGCATCTATAAAAACAAAGTAAATGAAGTGTAAGTTTAAGTATATTATTTTTTTGCAGCAATCACAACAAATAGAAGAAGATACAGATCAGACAGAGTATGACCCTCTGATAAGAGACCGTACAAGTACGGTTACCACACCATCCACACCATCATCTAGATCACCATCCATACAAGCTGTTACTAATAAACGTCGTCGCTCTGCTTCTGAAGCGGCTGAAAAGCAAATGGCCGTGGCTTTTGGACAATTAAAAAATGTTTTGGGTCAAAGGCAGAATGAAAATATACCTGCTCACAAAGACGATGATTGCGATCTATACGCAAAATTATTGGCTATAAAGCTACGTGAACTGTCAACTGATGAACGAAAAATTATGATGTACCAAATAGATGAGTTGTTTATAAACAGAATCAGTCAAAAATAAAATGAGCGTCATACACCATACCCTCAATATTATTCTCGACCGTCGTCAATGGCTGGTGCATATTCAACACCATCTCCTCAAGTCAATTTTCTTTACTCTTTATTTACTAAGTCAAATGTGAATTGTATTATGTACTTCATAAGTTTCTACTGACATTCATACCTTTTTAGATAGTTTATTAAATGAGAAAGATAATTAAATGATTTGTACACTTAGTGCCATAGTAAATTTTTGATATATGAGTCAGTATTAACCTGTAACAATTTAAAAATTTAAAATTTTGAAACTGATTTTTGGCTCTTGACTTTAAAGTGTTAAGTGATTTCAGATACTAATGAGCTTTGTAGCTTTATCTAACTGTCAACTTTGAATAAAAGTAAATAGTAATACCATTCAATAAGCAGATTTTTTTAAATTTTGGTAAATATGAAGAAATCCGGGTAATTTATTAAAAAATATAAAATAAAAAAATGTTGGGAACCACTTTCATTTCGCTATACATATTGTTACGAGCTTGAGGTTCGTGACAATAAAAATTGCCGATAAAATTACCTAAATTAACACTTTAATTTACTTTACACAAATTAAAACTAAAAACACTAATAATTAAACACACTAATTCACTTAATTCCGCTCCGAAGCTTCGCTTGTGTCGCCGAGTTCAACTCTGCCCGATCGCATCTTGCAGCGCCTACTTATATAAATTAGCAAAATATCCAGAATGTTCAAGTAAACACGCGCAAGGTACCGAGAGTTCGAGTTTTAAACTTCAAGAAGTTTAGTTCTTTGGTTCGAGACTAGATGGCGCTAGTGCGCCGATTTTAGCGCGTAACAATATGTAGGTAAAATTTGTTGCATTTTGATTCCTCTGTCACGTCCAGTCAGGAATACGTCGAGTTTCCAGTAACCCTGTATAATAAATTACCTAATTACATAAAGTTTATAATGTGCAAAAATTTAAATCTATTCTAAGTAAATTTCTTATAGATGAATGTTATTATAATGTCAATGAATTTCTATTTACTAATAATTTAAATATGTAATTTAATAATTTTATTTGACTCTACTTAATTTAATTGTTATTTTTATTTGTTTTTCACATTGTATATTTCATTTTATGATGTATGGATACACAAATTCGTATGCTGTTAAAGCATTTCACGGAGGTTCTATAAAATTATAACATTGTCAACCTTGTTACCTGTGAAAACGAATAAAATGATTGATTGATTGACTGAAAACTACCAGGCGGTCCCATAATGAACTGGCCTGATATAGTTCAATGCGACATGTCGCTACATGTTGTGTTGCATTATATAGTACGTTTATCATGCACTTAATACAAGAAACATGCATCGACATGAAATGCTTAGTCTTAGTTTAACAGGCATTTGAATAACGAGAGTCGCGTTTTTTCAAAATGTCGAAAACTGAGTAGCGAAGTGTCATAAAGTGTCTGTTTAAAGAAGGTTTATCCCCTGCCCAAATAAAAGAACGATTGGATGGCGTGTATAAGGAGTCTGCCCCCTCCTATAGCACAGTGAAAAATTGGGTGAAAGAGTTTCGCCTCGGGAGAGAAACCGTCGAAGACTTTGGCCACGACGGTCGACCTGTGGAAGTGCTCACTCCCGAAACGATTGCTCTTATCGAAGAGGAGGTTCTGAGTGACCGCCGTTTGAAGATTAGAGGAATTGCAGCAAGGCTTGGGCTCTCTAAGAGTACCGTTCATCGCGCGATCCATGAACATCTTCACATGAAAAAAGTGAGTGCAAGATGGGTACCGAAACTTCTTTCAGCGGTACAGAGACAGGAAAGAGTGCGCTGCGCTTCGGAGTTTTTGGATCTTTGTGGCGAAAATCCAAAGACTGTGATCGAGCGGCTAGTGACTGGTGATGAAACTATGATCTTGTATTATGATCCACAAAGCAAGCGCGAGTCAATGGAATGACGTTATAAGGGTGAAAAGCCCCCTAGAAAGGCAAAGGTGCAACAATCGACTAAAAAACTGATGTGCACAATATTTTGGGATTTTCAAGGCATTTTGATGGTGGATTTTAAAGAACGTAATACAGTGGTGAACGGCGAATATTATGCTTCTTTAATATATAAATTACGAGACAAGATAAAGGAAAAACGAAGAGGCAAGCTGTCTAAAGGTGTCCTGTTGCTCCATGACAACGCCCCTGTTCATACCGCTGGTGTTTCGAAGGATGCAATTCGTCAATGCGGGTTCCTAGAAGTTCAACATCCACCTTACAGTCCAGACATGGCCCCGTCCGACTATTATTTATTTCCAAATTTAAAGCGGAACTTAAGAGGAAGAAAATTTTCAAGCGATGAAGAGTTGCAGGCGGCCGTCTTCAGTCATTTTGAGGATAAAAAATGTGATTATTTTTATAAAGGCTTAGAGATGTTGATTCACAGATGTCAGAAGTGTGTTAGTATTCATGGTGATAATATTGAAAAATAAAATTGGTTTCGTTTCATTTCCTTCATTGGTTCATAGTTAGGCTAATTCATTATGGGACCGCCTACGTACGTGCATGCATACAACTTTCGATCTGACCAAAATAGGGGAGGAGTATCAATATATATCCCCAATAGTCTTACATTTGAAGTTACAGAAGAGATATATGAGAGAGGTATACATTAATTATGGATTTATATACACAACATTAAAGCTATTAACTTACTTACACTGGCCTCTTTTTGGTCACATTTTCCGATTAATTAGACAAAAGAAAAAGAGGAATCATTCTGGGTGATTTAAAAATAGATTTGCTTTCTGATGAATCAGAGAAATCAAAATATATGGGTATATTACAAGAATCTGGATACAACTTTATAAATAAAACACATAGATTATTGCACCCGTGAAACTGCTACTAAGAAGTCCATCTTAGACCAAGCTTGCTTTACTATAAATGGCCGACCACAAACAGATTTTCCTTGAATTGCTGAATCAAAATCATAGACCAAAAACACGAGAAAATACACAGCCATAGACTATACTCAATTGTACTAGACTAAGCTAACTTTGCAAATAAAAACTACATTTATGAGGACTTGATTTTAAATATAAGCATTGAAGAAAGGACAGTCACTAAAGAAAAAATCTAAACTTATCTAAAGAGGATTGGATTAAGAAAAAAATTTTCACAGAAATCCACAAAAGAAATTTACTATGGAAACAACAGAAAACGGACCGGAAAAAGAGAAAAATTTGTAGCTGAAAGAAACAGAGTAAGTCTTAATCAAGGGTACCCAAGAAAAATACTACTATAACAAATTTAAACAATATGAAAAAACCGCTAAAAACATGGAATTTAATGATATGAATAAACCCCTAGCTATTAATAAAGTCAAAAACATTTGTGCTCCTCCAAGACATATTTAATACTTAAACTGTTAATGATGAATTTAAAATATGTGAAATATTTAATGATTTTTTTCTCGTCTATCGGTGTCACACTATCACAACAAATCCTTAAAACTTACCAAACTAATTCAGCACATATTTTAACTTATGAAAAGGGTCCTATTGATCAATTAACAGAAATGGTCAAATGCACTGTAGATGAGTTTTCTAAAATAATAAACGATCTAGACGCAGAAATGAGTACAGGCATTGACGAAGTAACTACTAAATCTATTAAACGTATTGCCAGCCTTCTGACTGAAAACCTAACACGATGCATAAATAAATGCCTTACTACTGAAAATATCAAGTCCTATTCGCAAATCGGATACTAAAACAGATCCGGGTAACTATGGACCAACATCTGTCTTGCCCGCATTATCCAAGGTCTTCGAGAAAGTTTTGTACAATCAATCATCACTTATCTTAGTCGCGTCGCGGCGCTACAGTTGTTACGGCCCTGAGTTACCTCGACAAAGGTCGATTGAGCTACGGCCCACAGTAACCCAATTCGACGAGTAACTAGAGGGTCGGGCCCAAAATGGCCTATGGATAATTAAATTATAACGGCTAGATAATAAAATATATACGCAAACACAAAACTTACCGAATTCCAGAAGTGTAGGGTCTACCACAAGGTGGCGTCAGGGGCAAGTAATTGGTAGTGTGTGTGTAGTGTAGGAAGGTGTGTCATGTAACCTGACGTCACCGATACAATCAGATAGCAGCACCAAGTGCGTTGACCACTCCACTAGACGCTCACCGCTATCGGAACTCAAATTCAGCGTCACTTAGCACGAACTATAATCGCGCGCGATCAGGACCTGGATCACAAAGTTCAACGTTCCACACGACGAAGCAAAATTCCTTCGTACACTTTAACTAATTTATTTTAACTTTAATTAGCTACACAAGCCACTCGTCGACACAAATTAATAGCAATCAATGTTAAAGTAGTCAATCAAACGCAAAAAAGCCACGTTGTCACGTATATTAACGACCAAATACGACATAGTTATGGATGCACCCCGTCCCTCTGTTTTAGACTAGTATATTAATATATATTATTGTTGAACTCGGCGACACAAGCGAAGCTTCGGAGTGGAATTAAGTGAATTAGTGTGTTTAAATTATTAGTGTTTTAACTTTAATTGTGTAAAGTAAATTAAAGTGTTAATTTAGGTAATTTTATCGGCAATTTTTATTGTCACGAACCTCAAGCTCGTAACAATTGGTGTCAGAAGTGGGATTAAATCATGCCGATTTTACCTAAGGAGGAAACGGAGGGTGTCCGAACCCGAAGTCAACGCCAGCAGGAGACGGACCAACGAAGATTTGGTGGTGCAACGCCGCAGACGTCGGAGGGCCAGCCACCGGCTGAAGGCCCGTCGGTAGCTCCTACATCTGCAGCACCTGACTTAGGTGCTCTGATGGTGATGCTGCAGGAGCAGGCTCGTCGACAGGAGGAGCAGGCTCGCCGACAGGAGGAGCAGGCTCGCCGACAGGAGGAACAGGTCCGTCAGTTGAAAGAGCAGCTGCAGAGCGGACAGGAGGGACAGGCCCGCCGATTGGAAGAGCAGCTGCGGGGTGGACAGGAGGAACAGGCCCGCCGACAGGAGGAACAGGCCCGTCGTTTAGAAGAGCAACTCCAACGCGATAAGGAAGAGCAGATGCTCCTCATGAAGGACCTTCACGCTATCTTCGGAAAAGAGATACGGGAGGTGAAGGATAAGGTTGCTCAACATGACAACCGCCTGTCGGAGGCCGAAACCCGAATCGACCAAGTAAACAATCGGGTTGACAACGTGATGGCTGACGTGAAGAAAACGCTAAACGACCTCAAACTTGCGGATGGAACTACTGCTCCCGTAGTAGCTGCAGCACCTTCGCTACGTGGATTCAAAGTGCCGCCGTTCGACGGGACCTCTTCCTGGTCGGCCTACAAAATCCAGTTCGAGGCCGTCATGGAGGCGAACGGCTGGAATAAAAGCCAAGCCATGACTGCACTCACCTTAGGCCTGCGCGACCAAGCCTTAACTGTGTTAGAAGCTCTCGGTAAGAAAGTGACCTATGAGCAGCTTCTTGAGGCCTTGGAAGCGAGATATGGCGACGCTCATCTGGAACACGTCTTTCGCGCGCAGCTTAAAGATCGCGTGCAGCGCAGCAACGAGAACCTGCAGCAGTGGGCCCTTGAGGTGGAGAAGATGGTGCGAAAAGCATACCAGTCTGTACCTGCGCTCATTGAAGGGAACCTGGTGCAGACATTCATCGACGGCATCCGCGACCTGGAAGTCAGAGCTGCTGTGAGGCTCGGGCACCACGAGACGCTTAAGGACGCCTTGGCCCATGCACTGGAAGTGGAAGCCGTGCGGCAGGATCATCGTTCCCATCGCGTCAGGGAGGTTGCAGCAGCTACAGTTCGCGACCGCAACAGAGGATACTACAGCCCTAGGTGCTATGGCTGTGGGGAAAAAGGCCATCTTCGAATCAGCTGCCCTAAGCGAACCGTGGAAAGGAGAGTTGATCGATCTCGAGAGGGTAGTGCAGCTAACGACACTGCCTGGCGGCGACAGGATCATCGTTCACCTCACGCTAGGGAGGTTACAGCAGTTACGGTTCGCGACCACAATAAAAGATACAGCCCTAGGTGCTATGGCTGTGGGGAAAGGGGCCATCTTCGGTCCAGCTACCCTGAGCGCACCCTACGAAGGGAAGGTGAACGGTCTCAGAAAGGAAGTGCGGCTAACAGCACCGCCCAGCAGCAGCAGGAATACGACTTTACTATCAGACACTGCAGCGGGAAATCTCACGGCAACGCAGATGCATTGTCAAGAAGACCTTGTCCTGAAGATTGCAACCATTGTAGTAGGCAAGAGAGTAAGGAGGTGGTATCCGTGAGGATGCTCAGGACAGACCACCTCAGCAACGGGTGGAAGGACAACCTACGACATGCACAGCAGGAAGATCCGGACATCAAGCCGATTCTGGAATGGATGAAGGCCCGTGCTACCAAGTCTAAGTGGAGGGACGTCTCAGCGATGAGTTCAACCACGAAAAGCTATTGGGCCCAATGGGACAGCTTGCTGATTCAGGATGGAGTCCTGTGCCGTAAATGGGACAATGGTCGAAGAGACAGCTGTCGTTTGCAAATGGTTGTCCCTAAAGCTAAAGTGCCGAATGTTCTACAGTTGTGCCATAATGGTCGTTCAATAGTCCATCTGGGAGTTAAACGAACTCTACTGAAGGTCCGAGAACAGTTTTACTGGGTCCATTATCGTGACGATGTCGAGGATTGGTGTCGTACATGTACAAGTTGTGCGGCCGAGCGGGGACCTCGGACACGTAGTAGAGGAGCACCGAAATTGTACAATGTTGGTGCACCACGGGATAGGACAGCCCTTGACATTGCGGAGCCGTTACAGAAAGGCGCAAGAGGGACTCCTAAGATCGTCCATGTGAATCGCTTGGCGCGTTATTATGGGGCCGATAATGCTCGGGACGAGCATGTCTTAGGAGGGGGCAGTGTTGAACTCGGCGACACAAGCGAAGCTTCGGAGTGGAATTAAGTGAATTAGTGTGTTTAAATTATTAGTGTTTTAACTTTAATTGTGTAAAGTAAATTAAAGTGTTAATTTAGGTAATTTTATCGGCAATTTTTATTGTCACGAACCTCAAGCTCGTAACATTATATTCTTTTATTTAGGCTAAGCAATAAAACTAACACATCAGCATTTTATATAAGATTCCTAGTACTTAGTTGATGAGTCGAACGTCTGCGTACGAACAGACTCTTTAAAATTGATTCATTATTAAAGCCACCTCCAAATCGGTGAGACGTATTAATTTAGTTGTAGTTTAGTTTTTAAAAACTCCTTTCGACGTTCCCGAAATTTGACTGGCGCAGCCGGTAGGATTTGCTCGTGAAAGCTGTGCCGTCTCTCGATATATTCAGGTGTCCAAATTCGCCTGGATTCGTGATAGCGGTGCGAATAGCTGTTGGGCAAATTCAAGAACCAAATAAATTTGTCATCAAGTGGGAATAGCATGGAAATAGCAGCTGGTTGGTGAGTAAAACTCTTCACCATCCTTGATACCACTGTTATCCTTCACTTTTAATTTAATTTGTTATTATTGAGATCGGACTTCTCTCATTATAACGTATCTGGTTTTAATTAATTCCATTAAGTAATAAACACTCCGTTACTGTAGACATAACATAACGCTGATAAGCTTAAGGGACGCAGAGTGCCTTTCGCACAGAGATTATTGAACGCTTTAAAAAAAAATAAGACTTTTATAAAAGTAATAAACTAAAATCTAATTAAAAGTTTACTATAATATAATAGATAATTAATTAATGTATGTTTTATTAATGCTAGAGATATAATACAGTTTTATTTCATTTATTTTCTTTTTATTACATTTACACATCTTACAAAATTTATAGTTAGATTAACTTTTATTTTATAAATTATATTGTTATATTCTTTAGCGTGTTCTACCTTATATGTTTTGTTATTGCATAAAATAGTGCACTATATTAACTGACTCCTCTGACTCGTGCATAACTCTATAACGATGGAACAACCACTGGCAGCAGAAATACAAACCGTTGTAATTAATCCCATACCTACAGAAATGCTACGGCTTATTTATGGTTTAAGACATTTATTTTCTCAAAAGAATTACAAATCACTTACAGAGAAAATACACATTATAAAGAAAAAAAAACATTAAGCTGATTGGCGTAGTGAGCTAGTATTATAATAGGTCGCTAAAACTTCTTTTCTAATTGAGTGCTTAATAACTTATTTAGTAAATATTACACATAAGTAAATAGGGTAGTTGCAAAAGTACTCGTACCAAAGCTAAGCAGACCATCGTTACTTCAGTCAAAATTGAATGAATGTGGCGAGTTATTTGTTAAGGCCTATGACACATTAACTATTTTATTGTGTTCAAAATTAATTTGTAGTGTTAGCTGTTGTTTTGTTTATGTTTTAATTGTTTGTGTTTATCTTTTAAAACCATTACTATATGTAATACGATACTATAATTAGGTAGTGTTTCTTTATTTAGTATATTATATATTTAGGTATTAATTTGTTTGTAATAATATAAGTAGTGTTGCACATATGCATAATGCAACGTATATATATATATATATATATACATACACACATACGTACATACTCATATATGCACACATATAGATATATACACAAATATGTATAAGTTATCTTGTCTCATATCTATAATCATACTGTGTATAAGTAATTATATTGTATTATCTCTATACACCTATTTTATATATGTTATGTAGATTAGAGATTTGTGATTATTAAGTTATTATGAAAAATCCTTTAAAATGTGGCTTTTTAGCAATTTCTTAAAAGTGGACAGGGATTTTGTTTCTTTAATGTTATTAGGTAATTTGTTGTAGTGTTGAGCTCCCTCATAAAGAACACTCCTTTTTCCATAGATTGTTCTATATAATCTCAAACATAGGTTATTAGCCTGCCTTGTCATACGTTTATGATAATCTATCTTTTTTGTAAATGTTATTTGAGTGTGAGTAGCATTAGTAAGTATTTTCCTAATAAAAATGGATATTTTATAATCGTACGTTTGGGCTAGATTAAGTAATTTGGTTTCTTTATATATTTGAGTGGTAGGTGTTAAGTATTTATATTGGAATAATATTTTTATGATTTTATTTTGTGTAACTTGTAGTTTTTGCAACGTTGATTTAGTAGCTGAGCACCATACCTCAATCAAATAATCTAAATGAGGCTTAACTAAAGAGTTATATATGGTATATTTGACATGTCTCGGGAGACACCGAACTTTAGTTTTTAAAGCTCCTGTTAATGAGTAGATTTTACTATGGATCTTCTCAATATGTTGTTTCCAGGTAAGACGACCGTCAAGAACAAGGCCTAAATATTTCTCGTTGTTAACTTTGGTTAATATTTCACCATCAATAGTAAGAGGATTGTGACTTTCAATTTTTCTATTTTTTTGCACTAAAGATTACGTATTTTGTTTTTGAGGCATTGATTGTTAGTAAGTTTGACTGTAGCCAGGTGTGTAATATGTGTAAGTCTTGCTGGGCTTCACTTAGTACTGATTGTAAAGAGTGACCAAAGTAGAAGAGACTGGTGTCGTCGGCGTATAAAGTGATATCTCCCTTTAGTCCAATTTCATATATGTTGTTTACATAAATAAGGAACAAAAGGGGTCCCAATATTGATCCCTGTGGTATGCCACAAATAACCGGTTGGGGGCTGCTTTGCTGATTATTAATTTTGACAACTTGAAATCTATCAGAAAGATACGATTTAAAAATGTCAAATGCCTTTCCTGTGATACCTATGTCTTTTAGTTTTAATAATAGGATGTCATGGCTGACTGTGTAAAAAGCCTTTTTTAGGTCAATAAAAATACCTAATGTAATTTTTTCTGATCAATATTAAGTCTTATGTTGGTTACTAAATCAACAGTTGCAGATACAGTGTTAGACTTTGGGCGGAAGCCATATTGCTTTTTATAGAGGTAATCAATAGAAGTCAGGTAGTCATATAGTCGTTTATGTAGTATTTTTTCAAATATTTTCGACATTACTGGAAGTACGAAGTCTTGTTTGTTTCCGGCTTTAAAAATAGGACTAACTTTTGCAGTTTTTAGGCTATTTGGAAAATAGCCATCACTTAAATATTTATTAATACAAATAGCGAGGTTTTCTACCATATTGTCTTTAATACATATTTCACTTTTTAATGGCGACAAAAGACAGCTAAATTTATTTTTGAGGAAATCTGAATATGTCATTCGTAGGTATAGGGGTGACGAAGAACAAAGTTTATACGTATATCACTCTATAACTAGTAGGCTTACAGATAACGCGGCGTCGTTCTTATCGGAACGTGAGGATGTCGTGACATGGTCGCAGTTGAAAGATTTGTTAACACAGCACTTCGGACACCCGCGTAGCGAAGAGTGTATTAGTATTGAATTAGAATCCTTAAAAATTAAATCCGGTGAAAGCTTTCAAGATATTTGTAACCGCATTCAAAGTATTCGATCATTATTAATTTCAAAAGTAAACATGTCCGATGATAGTAATCTTAAAAGCGCTAAATTGGCAATTTACAATAATACGGCCCTAAACGTGTTCCTATACAATCTTCTCGAGAATATGGTTCGAATAGTGAGGTTAAAGAAGCCAGCGACTTTAGAGGACGCGCTGAGCATTGTACTAGAGGAAGTCAACTTCCACGATCAATACAATATGCGAAATCGTGTCCACGGTAGTAGCGGTTTGGGTTTAAGACAGCCTCAAACATCAGTCCCAACGCAAGGATTTAAATTCGGTGGTACGCCTCACACAGTAATGCAACCTACAAACCAGTATTACCAAGTAATAGTACACCAAAATTTAATTTCGGCATTCAAAATCAAAGACAATTTAGGATGCCAAAATCTGGCTTTCGGCCTCAACTAATGCAGCAGATGAGTTACCGTCCACCTCAATTCGATTATCGGCCACAACTTGGCCAACAACCACAACAGTTCGGCTATCGCCCACAATTCGGATCTCAGCCACAACCAAAATTCTGGTAAAAAAAAACTAGATTCATACTACAATTTTATTGGATTTTCTGACCAACTCAATATTTTGGCACTGTCGTTGTGGTATACATCCCGTTTTCTGACAATCACGTCTTGTAATAACTACAAAATTTCTCTGAACTCACCCTCGTAACTCCTTAGTTTTTTTTCCTTCATAATGATAACCTCGCAACTCCATTTTTAATAGGAAAAGTGACATAAATATGGATTTATTTAAATCTTTTTCACCATTAATTGTATAAAATTATTAATAATATTTAAGCATACTCTGCCATCTAATATTATGTTTAAAAACTGTTTTTTTGCTGTCCTGTAAACTAAGGAAAAATGGAGTTACAAGTTTTGCATATTAAGGTGACGATATGTCGGTACATGTAGACTTTACAATTTCTCGTACTGTGGTAGCACCTAACAAATATTCAATTGATATACTGTAGAAACTGGCGCCAGTCGCAAAAAAAAATGTCTGAAACAAATAAACTGTAAATTAATATTACATATAAACAAATATACATAAAAACTTAACTCATAAATACATATTAATAATTTCTTTGCTAAATTAATTTTTTTTATACTATTTGAACTTTATTTCCCGGTAAACTTGTACAGAAAAGGTGGAAAAATTTAAGAGCTTGTTTTTCACGTGAGTTACGCGATCAAAAATCCACCAAATCTGGTCAGGCCGCTACAAAAAGAAGAAAGTACAAACATTTTGACCAACTTTTATTCCTTGTCCCAAGTATGGCTCGACTCGAGAGACCTCCGGCAACGCAGAGGACATTTGTTGCGAAGAAGATAGTAGGGATGCTGATGAAGATGTATCACAGCGAAGCCAATATTCCCGAAAGAAAAATAGGAATACAATACCTTACGAAGAAAGGCTTCTAGACATTTTAGATAAAAAAGGGTTGACGATAACAAGTTTATTGAGGCTAGGAGGAATAATAAAAGCAATTGTGATAGCGACGACAGGAAAAAGCATTTTGCGCTATCCTTGGTGCCATTGTTAAAAGCAGTCCCGGAGGAGAATAAACTAGAAGTAGAGATCAAAATATTACAAATTTTTCAAGACCTGCAAAAACAAAACTCCCACAGCGCCCAACGATATTATTCTCTTACGTATAGTTCGTCTCCAAGTTACATAGGAAGTCCTCAAAATTTCCGGTCGAGTCCTCAAAATCAACTTCACATAGTTACAAAGCCGACTTTGTCCTCTTCTCCAATCCAAAGTATTCCATCTACAAGTCCTCAAAAAGTTCCGAATCCCACCCAAGTATTCTGTGTCTCTACCTCGGTCGAGTCCCCAAAATCAACTTCACATAGCTACAAAGCCGACTTTATCCCCTTCTCCAATCCAAATTATTCCATCTACAAGTCCTCAAAATTTACAAATCAATCCCAACTATTCTGTCTCTTTACCACCACCACCGCCAAGTTCCCAAAACAACCTTCACTTGGCTACATCTACATACACACAGTCGAATTCATCTGCTCGTAATCAAAACCCGATACTTTATGAAGACTCTTCAGCCTCGAGTACTATTCAATCATATATTTCACAGTTTGCAGCTGAATCTAATGAAGATTCCGAAGTTTATGATATTTGCCAGGACTACAATATCACCACGGAAGATAATTAAATAAATCCTTACTTTTTAAATTAAAATCACATTGTAGTTATTTTGATTGAAATAAAAATCATTTAAAATTACTTATTTTTTTTTACTTACCTCAAAGTTAAAGCGAGTCTTTCTTCAGCTGGGACAGACAATCTCATGTTCGTATTTTGGTATAATAATGCAGGTCCTAAAGTGCGAAGTAATTCATCAAAACTACTAACACTCATTCGGAAATATTTAAAAAATTTATTTGGATGTTCTCGAAGTTTATAAAACATAGAATTGTTACGAGCTTGAGGTTCGTGACAATAAAAATTGCCGATAGAATTATCTAAATTAACACTTTAATTTTCTTTACACAAATTAAAACTTAAAACACTAATTATTCACACTGATTCACTTTATTCCGCTCCGAAGCTTCGCTTGTCTCGCCAAATTCAATACTTCCCCGATCGCATCTTGCAGCGCCTTTATATAGGGCTCTTCCACGAAAACATCCAGAATATTCCAGAATATTCGAGTAAACGTGCGCCAACCTACCAAGCGGAGAAAGTTCGAGTGTGGGGCTTCCAGAAAGCTTAGTTCTTCAATTTGATACTAGATGGCGCTGGCGGTTGAAAGATTAGTGATGTCATTTTCTGGAAAGCTCTCTCCTCGCTCTGTTACCCGACACTAGATGGCGCTAGTGCCAGATGTCAACTTAGCCGCGCAACAGTATGAAACTTTCCACTTAGTAGCCTGTCACTCCAAAGGGGGTGTACCCAGTATTCTTTTCGCTTTCTTTTTTTCCTGAGTCTGATGAGTTCATAAAGAGTGACCGTCTCTTCGAAATCCATATCGGAAAATGACGCTTCGATTTTGTAAAACGTTTTGTAACTGTCAGCTTTCGTGAGCGCACTCCACTTTGGAAGGGTGACGTGACAATGACAAAAACTTTAATGTAACGGTGACAAAAGGTACCCGTGCGCGCTATCTCTAACGCATCGAAAGTTCGAGTGTCGGGCTTCTAGAAGCTTAGTTCTTCGTTTCGATACTAGATGGCGCTGTCGGTTGAAAGATTAGTGATGTCATTTTCTGGAAGGCTCCCCTCGCTCTCGTCCCCGATACTAGATGGCGCTAGTGCCGGGTACATGACGTCTACTTAGGCGCGCAACACTGCCCCCTCCTAAGACATGCTCGTCCCGAGCATTATCGGCCCCATAATAACGCGCCAGGCGATCCACATGGACGATCTTAGGAGTCCCTCTTGCGCCTTTCTGTATCCGGTAGGTAACATCGTTGATCCTGGTTACAATCTGGTACGGGCCGTCCCATTTAGCTTGAAGCTTAGGAGATTTCCCTTTGCTGCGGACTGAATTGTGCAACCACACTAGTGAACCTTCGTCGAACCCTTTGTTGTTCATTTTGCGGTCGTACCGCGTTTTCATCTTTTCAGACATTTGCTGGCCCGATTGTCTGACGTGCTCATAAATGTCATTCATTTTGTTCCGCAAGTCATTTGCATAATCGGTTATACAGCGTGGAGCATCAGGTGGTATCCCGGTGATCAGGTCCGCAGGCAGCCGTAATTCTCTTCCAAAGTTTGCGAAAGCTGGTGTCACTGATGTACTTTCGTGAACAGCGGTTCGATATGACAACAAAAACGGTTGTATGTGCTTGTCCCAATCTCGTTGCCGATTGTCCACAACTTTTGCTAGGTACCTCTCCAATGTCTGATTAAATCGTTCTACCATTCCATCAGATTGCGGTTGATAAGAAGTCGTTCTTGTTTTATGAGTACCCATAACTCGGCAAGTTTCCTGGAATATTTGAGACTCAAAATTCCTGCCTTGATCGCTGTGAATCTCTAAAGGTACTCCAAAACGACAGAAGACTTCATGAACTAGTTTATCTGCAACTGTTGAAGCTTCTTGATTTGGAATGGCGAAGACTTCTGGCCACTTAGTGAAGTAATCCATCACAACCATGAAATACTTGTTACCGCTTTCACTCTCCGGAAACGGGCCCGCCACGTCAATGGCTATTCTCTCCCACGGTGCACCAACATTGTACAACTTCAATGCACCTCTACTACGAGTCTGAGGTTCCTTTACAGCCGCACAACTTGTACATTTGCGACACCAGTTCTCGACATCGTTTCGACAGTGGACCCAGTAAAACCGTTCTCGGATCTTCAGTAGAGTTCGTTTAACTCCCAGATGGCCTCCTGAACAATCATTATGGTACAGCTGTAGAACATCCGGTACTTCAGCTTTAGGGACAACCATTTGCAAGTGACAGCTGTCTCCCCGAACATTTTCCCATTTACGACACAGAATTCCATCCTGAAGCAGCAAGCTGTCCCACTGGGCCCAATAGCTTTTAGTGGTCTAACTCATCGCTGAGACGTCACTCCACTTGGGCTTGGGAGCACTGGCCTTTATCCATTCCAGAATCGGCTTGATGTCCGGATCTTCCTGCTGTGCATGTAGTAAGCTGTCCTTCCACTCGTTGCCGAGGTGGTCTACCCTGAGCATCCTCACGGATACCACTTCCTTACTCTCTTGTCTAGTACAATATTTGCAATTTTCAGGACAAGGTCTTCTTGACAATGCATCTGCGTTGCCATGAGATTTCCCGCTGCGATGTTCGATCTCAAAGTCGTATTCCTGCAGTAGTTCAATCCACCTCGCAACCTGTCCTTCTGGGTTTTTAAACTGCAATAGCCATTTTAGTGCAACATGGTCAGTTCGTAACTGAAATTTTCGTCCCAGAAGATATTTGCTAAAATGTTGCAACGACTTTACCACAGCTAGCAATTCGCGTCTTGTGACACAATAGTTCCTTTATTGTGGTCGCGAACCGTAACTGCTGCAACCTCCCTAGCGTGAGGGGAGCGATGATCCTGCTGCCGCCAGGTGGTGCCGTTAGCTGCACTACCCTCTCGAGATCGTTCAACTTCCCTTTCTACGGTTCGCTTAGGGCAGCTGGATCGAAGATGGCCCTTTTCCCCACAGCCATAGCACCTAGGGCTGTACCCTCTGTTGCGGTCGCGAACTGTAGCTGCTGCAACCTCCCTGACGCGATGGGAACGATGATCCTGCCGCACGGCTTCCACCTCCAGTACATGGGCCAAGGCGTCCTTAAGCGTCTTGTGGTGCCCGAGCCTCACAGCAGCTCTGACTTCGAGGTCGCGGATGCCATCGATGAATGTCTGCACCAGGTTCCCTTCAATGAGCGCAGGTACAGACCGGTATGCTTTCCGCACCAGCTTCTCCACCTCTAGAGCCAACTGCTGCAGGTTTTCGTTGATGCGCTGCACGCGATCTTTAAGCTGCGCACGAAAGACGTGTTCCAGGTGAGCGTCGCCATATCTCGCCTCCAATGCCTCAAGGAGTTGCTCATAAGTCACTTCCTCCCCGAGAGCTTCCAGAACTGTTAAGGCCTGGTCGCGCAGGCCTAGTGTGAGAGCAGTCATGGCCTGACTTTTATTCCAGCCGTTCGCCTTCATAACAGCCTCGAACTGGATTTTGTAGGCTGACCAGGAAGAAGTCCCGTCGAACGGTGGCACTTTGAACCCACGTAGCGAAGGTGTAGTAGCTACAACGGGAGCTGTAGTTCCATCACCCAGTTCGAGGTCGTCCAGCGTTTTCTTCACGTCAGCCACCACGTAATCAACCCGATTGTTCACTTGGTCGATTTGGGTTTTAGCTTCCTTGATTTGGGTTTCAGCTTCCGACAGGCGGTTGTCATGTTGAGCAACCCTATCCTTCACCTCCCTTATCTCTTTCCCAAAGGTTGTATGAAGGTCCTTCATGAGGAGCATCTGCTCTTCCGACCGACGAGCCTGTTCCGCCTGCTGATCTTCCAACCGACGGGCCTGTTCCTCCTGTCGGCGGGCCTGTTCCTCTTGTCGGCGGGCCTGTTCCTCTTGTCGGCGGGACTGTTCATCCTGTCCGCCCCGCAGCTGCTCTTCCAACCGCTGGACTTGTTCCTCCTGTCGGCGAGTCTGCTCCTGCAGTATCACTCTCAGAGCACCTTAGTCAGGTGCTGCAGATGTAGGAGCTACTGACGGGCCTGCAGCCGGCGGCTGGCCCTCCGAAGTCTGCGGCGTTGCACCACCAAATCTTCTTTGTTCCGTCTCCTGCTGGCGTTGACTTAACGTCCGTCTCCTGCTGGCGTTGACGTACGGACACCCTTCCTCCGCCCTTCCACCCGTTTCCTCTTTAGGTAAAATCGGCATGATTTTATCCCACTTCTGACACCAATCGTTACGAGCTTGAGGTTCGTGACAATAAAAATTGCCGATAGAATTACCTAAATTAACTCTTTAATTTTCTTTACACAAATTAAAACTTAAAACACTAATTGTTCACACTGATTCATTTTATTCCGCTCCGAAGCTTCGCTTGTCTCGCCAAATTCAATACTTCGTACTGTTATGAACCGATGTACAAGGTAGTAATTGTTGTTGTAAGCATTATGTAAAGTATATAAAAGTGATTTTTCATATAATTGAGGCAGTCAAACTCTAACCTCTGTTCGGTACACAACTTTGTTATAGTTTATAATATTCCGAAGTGTAAATTAAATTAAATTAGTTTTGCAGCAGTAAAGGTGTCTTTTTTTTTAAAAAGGACCCCAGGCGAGCCATCCTAACGATTTTGGTGTCAGAAGTGGGATATCCTGGGAAAGCAATTAAAGTACTGGGATTCCTAGGTGTTAGGCGCGTCGCGACAAGGAATTCCCGCCCTAATACTTATTTGGCTCCGTGAACCCCAGCGTTCATCACCACGGTCCTTGGGTAAGGCGCCAGCTGTCGACGGTAAGTCTTGGGTACATGTATCTAAGCCCGCACAGTTGCACCTGTGGTCGACGATAAGACTCCGCTATTAAGCGCGAGCCCGCACCGCATCATTCGGAAACTCCTGCTGCTCCATCGTGGTCGACGATAAGTCTCCACTTTCGAGTGTGAGCCCGCATCACAACCCAGTGCACTATCGGATCACCGGACAGTTTGACTCGCCACCAACATCAGACCTTGCATCATCACCATCATCACCACGTGTAAGATCTCTTCACGGACAACGCAACGTGACTTCGAGGTAGCGTCGTAATTTAAAACTTCCTGAGTCGTCGAATAGGTACTGAAGCCACCGCTGCAATTGACGTCATCGCTGCAGTGTCGAATTAACTGACACGTTTTGAAAACCAAGATGTTCGTGAGAATCTACATTTTGTGAGTAATTTTTATAATATAAAATTAAAATTTTCTAAAGTTATTAATTAAAGTGAAACAAGTGAAAGTGATTTAATCTAAAAAGTAATTAATTATAAAAGATTGATTTTAACATTAAGCCATTGTATTTTAATATTTATTTGTTTAACATATTTTGTTGTGTTCTGATGATCTGTACTGTATTTTAAAAATATTACCTATTAATTAATGTTCTCTAAAAAAGGTAAAACCTGAAGAAGTTAAAATTTCGAACTCTGACTCCTCAGATAGTTCACTGTCGGTTTCAAATCCAACACGAAAAAATATTAAATTAAAAATGTCCGAAAAAATCACCCTTTCAGTCCTTATCAAATTCGTTAAGCCCTACAATGGAGATCGCGAGTCTTTGCCAGCATTCCTTACGAATTGCGAAAATGCAATTTCATTGGCAAGTACAGACCAACAGAATGTTTTGTTTAAATATATTGTGTCCCAACTTGAAGGAAAAGCACAATTAGCTTGTTGCTTAAAGAAATTCAGTAGTTGGCCTGAATTAAAACAATTTCTTAAGTCAACATTCGGAGAGAAAAAATATTCAACGCACTTACTTGTAGACCTACAAAATTGTAAACAGTTGCCTTCTGAAGATGTGACACAGTATTCATTAAGGATTGAATCGTGCCTTACGCGGATCCAATCCGACATTCACTACAGCTGTGAGGATGAAAAAGAACTTTTGGGTAGACTTGCAGCAATGGAAGATTTAGCCTTAAATACTTTCTTATTGGGCATGAATTCTAGTTATTCACATATTGTACGCTGTAGGAACCCTCGAACTCTATCCGAAGCGATTACGCATGCTATCGAGGAAGAAAAGTTATTTAAATTAAGTAAATTATCGCTGCGCTCATCTAAATCGTGCTCAATTTGCCACAAACTCGGACACACTCCTTCCGAGTGCTACAAAAATAAATCAAAGGTTTCCTATCCTAACCTCCACCACCTTAAATCTAATTCTAATTCATTGCATAATAAAAATTCAAATAACGTAAATAATCACTATAATAAACCTCATTCAAATTTTTATCCCAATAAAATATGTGCATATTGCAAAAAGAAAGGCCATTTAATAAGTGAGTGTCGCAAACTCAAGTTTAAAACCAATAATATGCGCACCGATGAGTGTACTGCACTATCAAGTACACGAGTACCGAGCACTAGTAATGTGCCGGACAATAATCACTCTAATGTACACGTTGTTTGCGCCTCTGAAAATAACAACGATAATTTAAACTAAACAGGGTTTCGGTGCCGTGTCTGCCGAAACGTAATATTAATTTAAATGACACGAAAACAATTAATCTCTCTAAATCCCGTGTTCCTAAATTATCTTATAAAACAGGGATGCCAAAAAATATTAATGAACATTTTTTAAATTCTACATCCAACGAGTCTTCAATGGAGTCTCAAGGTCGCACCTGTGGTCAATTCTCGGTTGCACAGGATTCTAATTTTAATGCACCTTCATCAGAATTAACATGCTCCACTTCAAATAAAAGACTCGATTCCTGTGTTCCTAAGTTGTTTTTAACACAGAGTAATAAAAAATCAGAGACTCAAAGGAATAAAAATAATGTCTCAATTTCTAATAACATTTGCAATAAAAAATTGAATGATTGCCAACGTGACGTCATAAATTGTGAAAAATCTACGTCACTCTCTAGGGTTGGTACACGCGAGAAAACGCATACAATAAATAATATTAATAATAATATTTCTCTGCCTCACGTTATGTTAAAGACTAATTTTAATGAAAAGCCCCTATGTTTTCTTATCGATACTGGTTCTTCGATTTCTATTGTGAAATATTCTAGTTTATTAAATCAACCAGTTCTAGGGACTGATATAATTACAATGAAAGGTCTCAGTGATAATGACTCCACTTGTACATCTCTTGGGTCTATTAAGATTGATTTTGAATACCAGATTTCTTCTAAGAGTAAGATAGTATTTAGTTTTTTGTTTCATGCAATTGACGACACTATTAGTTTACAATACGATGGTATTATAGGTAGTGATTTTATACAACATTTTAACGTAGATATACAGTACTCTATTAGTTCTCTTAATTTACAAGGTCATGCAATACCCTTTTATTTTAGTAAGCCATTATACGTTATACCTCCACGGTCGGAGATGGTAATTGAGTGCCAAGTAGCCAACTTATTAGAAATAGGTGATTGTAAAGAAGCCTTAGTATTAGATCAGAAAGTTTGCGAAGGCGTATTTTTAGCTAATTGTATTGTAATGTTAAAGCCGAATAATAGAGTTAACGTTACCATCTTAAACACTACGGAAAACGAAATCGAAATTAAAAACTTTCAGGTTCAATTGACTCCATACCAACCTATGTCATCAAAATTAGATAACACTCATAAAGAAGTTATTCATAACTTAAATTCTTTAAATATTGATCGTTCTCAAAAAGTGCTTGAACAAATACGATGCTCTCATTTAAATTCCCAAGAAAGAAAAGCATTAATGACGTGTATCTCAAAATACACAGATATATTTCATCTTGATGGTGAATTCTTAACCCATACAAACAGCATTCGACATTCTATTAATACCGGGAATGCACCTCCTATACATGTAAAGTCATACCGTTTTCCCGAGATACATAAAGATGAAGTCGAGAAGCAAATTAAGAAAATGCTTGACCAAAATATTATCAGACCCTCCACTTCGCCTTGGAATGTAGTAACCTATGTGGAAATAATACCTATAAAGCCTTATTTAAAGAAAATTGATCAATCTATTTCAAGCATGTCTAGTTTTTGTGAGAAGGCTCAAAATACCGCGATTATTACTATAGATTGCAAGGATATTATAAACCTGTTAGAAATTTTAATTAACGCTAATTATCTTAAATACGACTCGATATCATATATTATTTCCGAAAACCCTATTAATCGCTTTAAAAGATCTCTTGAATTTGGCGGCCAAATTCTTAAGTTTTTCTTCGGTACATTAGATGCCGATGACGCCAGAAAATACGACGAAGCTATTTCTACTTGTCAGCATAATGAAAACGAGATATATTCGCTAATGAAAGACAACATACACATTGTTCAATCAACCATCAATAATTTTAATGTTTCTATTCGTCAATTAAATAATAACGAAATTAGATTAAATAAACAAATAGAAAAATTAAATTACATATTTTCTGAAAATTCTAAAATTACTACAGACTTAATTAGTTCAGCAAAAATAAATTCTATTTTTAATGTGATTGAAGGTTCACTGCTATCGGTTTCGAACATACTAGATACAATTTTAAACTCTATTTTATTTGCAAAATCAAACATCCTCCATCCCTATGTCTTAACTCCCACTAAGTTATTTAAAGAGCTCTCTAATAGCAAAATGAGCAAAATTAATGTGGAATTTCCCATTTCCTTATCATTAGAGAATATACATACAATTATTGATTTAGCCGAATTAACTTCGTATTATTATAATAATAAGATAGTATTTGTTATAAGAATTCCTTTAATTAACCCTATTAAGTTTAATATTTACAAGATTTTACCATTACCTACACAGTATGATAAGTATAATTTACAAACTTATGTTCTCATTCATCCTTCCAAGCTGTATGTAGCCCTTACGGATGATAGATTAAATTACGCATTGTTTGATAGTTTAAGTGAGTGTAAAAACGTTAACAATAAGTTTATGATATGTTTATCACCTTCTGTTTTGTCCACAATTAATAATCCAACCTGTGAAACTCAACTCTTGACTGAAGTAATCATGTCACTTCCAGAAACATGCGATTCGAAAATAATATATGGTAATATTAATTTATGGCAAAAACTTAGTGATGGTCGATTTATTTATGTTCAGTCTAAACCAAATAAATTGACTGTTAAATGTACAAATAATGTTTCGTATACCGTACAAGGCACTGGTATATTATCTTTAAAAAATGATTGCGTTGCATATTACCAAACATTGCAATTTCACCCATCGCATAATTATAAGTCCGTGCTGCCTAGCCAAATACCAATCGATTTTAACATAGTTGAAGATAATTGTTGCAAATACAATTTATTGAACCACAGTTCTAATGTCCTAAACCCAATTACGCTAACAGATATTGATTTGGAATCGTTAAAATTAGCGTCATATAAATTAGATAGTTTAAAGAATCAAATTCATCAAGCCGAGAATCAGCCTCATATTGTTAAATACGGGCATTATTATTCAACGCTTACTTATATTGTAATTGCCAGTATTTTTAGTTATATACTGTATAAGATATACAACAAATGCTTTTCAAATTGTTGTGAAAATACATCTTGTTGTATCCAGATATATAATCAGTGTTATAATAAAAAATTTAATAAAAACGATACTAATGTTAACACTTCTATTGAACTAACGGATATCTCAGATGAATCAATTGAATGCGACAAGAAATCGATTAGCAGTCTCCCAGAAATAGAGATGAGTAAAAACAAGGACAAGGTTCAATTTAGGAAATTTAACAGAGCCTCCTGTAACCGAAATTTGAGCAATTATTAAAAATTAAAATTTATTGATTACTTTTCTTAACATGTTTCTTATTATAAATTAAATAATATTATTATTTTAATATTTCGGATCATGTTTTAAGTTTCGATTGATAATTAATAATTATTACTAATATTGTTAAGTAACAATTAAAATTGTAAAATTCTTTTAAAAATTATTTTTCATTTTTAAACAAGTTTTTAGTTATTAATCGATTAATATCTATATTACTTTACTTTATGATGTAGCGATTAAAATTCACTCATTCCTTTTTCAAGTTCTTATATTCCTTATTATTATGTTCTTAGTTGTTAATTGAATAAGATTGTCAATAAATAAAGCATTAGCTATTGCAATTGTATCTGATAAAATTTTTTTAATTGTTGAATGATTTTACTGTATTTCAATATTTTATTGTATTAACTTAGGATCTTGACTTTATCGTATCCTACGTTTATCTCAAAGGATAAGCCTCCGTCTTAAGGGGGGGAGATGTTATGAACCGATGTACAAGGTAGTAATTGTTGTTGTAAGCATTATGTAAAGTATATAAAAGTGATTTTTCATATAATTGAGGCAGTCAAACTCTAACCTCTGTTCGGTACACAACTTTGTTATAGTTTATAATATTCCGAAGTGTAAATTAAATTAAATTAGTTTTGCAGCAGTAAAGATGTCTTTTTTTTCAAAAAGGACCCCAGGCGAGCCATCCTAACAGTACTACGATCGCATCTTGCAGCGCCCTTATATAGGGCTCTTCCACGAAAACATCCAGAATATTCCAGAATATTCGAGTAAATACGTGCGCCAACCTACCAAGCGGAGAAAGTTCGAGTGTGGGGCTTCCAGAAAGCTTAGTTCTTCGATTCGATACTAGATGGCGCTGGCGGTTAAAAGATTAGTGATGTCATTTTCTGGAAAGCTCTCTCCTCGCTCTGTTACCCGACACTAGATGGCGCTAGTGCCAGATGTCAACTTAGCCGCGCAACAGTATGAAACTTTCCACTTAGTAGCCTGTCACTCCAAAGAGGGTGTACCCAGTATTCTTTTCGCTTTCTTTTTTTCCTGAGTCTGATGAGTTCATAAAGAGTGACCGTCTCTTCGAAATCCATATCGGAAAATGACGCTTCGATTTTGTAAAACGTTTTGTAACTGTCAGCTTTCGTGAGCGCACTCCACTTTGGAAGGGTGACGTGACAATGACAAAAACTTTAATGTAACGGTGACAAAAGGTACCCGTGCGCGCTATCTCTAACTGGTTCCTCTTCCCGGGACGCGCGCCTTGCACGCTTCAAATGCCACAACTTGGCGTAAACAACAGTCTTTGCAAAGTTTGACAGTGTCAAATTCTATACACTAAATTTTAGTTCACACATTTTCCGCGGGACTTCTTTTGTGAAACGGAGTCTAATATTGTACTTAGTATCCTCTTAGGAGTAATAGTGTTCTGTGCTCTTAGTATTTAGGAGTCTTAGGAGTAATAGTGATATGTGCTTTGTAATCTCTGGTTATCTGTCATTATAGTCTCTTAGAGTTGTCTTCCCCATCCATACCAATTTTTTTGGAAGTAAACGACCAGATTGATAAAATATATTTTTATACCAACTCTGTAACCATTTCATTCTTTTAATAGCATATTATTATTTCCATATGCTTCAATATGCGTGCACCCGAGACCGAGTGCCTATGAACTGTGTGCATGTCGCTTTATTTATTTATTTTATTTTATCCCGTGTAGCAGCAGTGTAAGAATATCTATTACCCCATATCATCATGTAGTGTAAGAGGCGACAAAGGAAAACAAATCAGATTTTCTTCATAAAGTAATAGATGGGCAGCAGCATTTTCTTAATAACAACTGAAAATAAAATCTGCAGTTGCCAACCCACGTGCCCAAGGTGGCAACTATGGCAAATATCAATATGGAGGAAGCCTATGTTTAGCAGTGGACTTTAACAGGCTGTAACAGTAATGGTTATTTGTTTTTTTATTTATTAACACACCTTACAAATTTTGTTGTTGCTAACAAAATTATTTCTTTCTTTTGACAAGAGTACAAAATATGAAAGGAGTTACAAAACTTGAGGAAGAAAAGAAACTTGATGAATTAAAACAGTAAACAATATTAAATAAAATGCATCTAACAAAAGCTTTTTTTTTATATAAAGCTTATTTTTGTACGAAAGGCAAAGGACAACCAAAAAAACTTAATCCTTATCGAAAAAATATTCCAATTAAATACTTATCTGGGGACTGGACAGTCTTACTTTTTATTTCTATCCTAAAACTTGTGCCAAGTAAGGATCCGCTGAAGTAGTTTAGTTTTTATTTGATTTAATTACTAACTACATTAACGAAACTGTAAAGTTTTTTAACTGCCCTATCCTCTCCTTTTCACTTCACAATTTTTTTTCTAATAACAGTCCCTGTCCTGTAATTCTTAAGTGTTTGTTAAATTTAGCTTACACTCCTTTTGTATAAACTTTATTATACTTCATATCCATTAATAATATTAAATACATACATACATACATACACACTCACGCCTGTCACCCAGAGGGGTAGGCAGAGACTACAGATTTCCATTTAGCACGATCCTGACACACCTCTCTCGCCTCTTTCACATCCATATACCTACGCATACAGCTCGTCGGTTAAGGGTACTCCTAATTTGGCCCGTTAATAATATTAAACTATAGAAATTTAGCCACTTTCATCCATTCATCCACTAGCAATAATTCTATAAATTTGTGTTAAAATGTTCGTATGAAAACGGTAACTAGCCTAACTGTGTGACTTTTATGTAATATTTGATACTGGCAGAATACATTGGTAGTTGTCAAACTAGAAAAACAACGGTGTAGGGCATTTTCTTAAATTTTGTGATTCCTGTGGTACGAGTAAGTAAAGCAAAATTATACCATGTTTAGCTAAATACATACAGTTACCGTTACTATTACAATTTTTAGACTTTAATAGGCATTAAAGTCTACTGATCAATGTAGGCCTATAAGGTCAAATAATAAAATTCTTACAGAATATTTTAAGAAATATGAAAAAATATTAAAAAGGGTTATAACAACATCAAAAAATTACACTATATAAACAAGATAAAGCAGTCTAACAATAAAATAAAAACAATGTGACATATTGTTTGAGAATGCACAAACAAAATAAACTTATAGGTAAAAAATCAAATATTAAAATATTAAATTAAATATCAACGACCTTTCTTCTAATCCAAAACAGATCGCCGATAAATTTAATGATTACTTTTCCAATATCGGTGAAACAATTCATCCACAAGCAAAGGGTCTTCCTGTTCTACGTTCATTAGAAAACTCAATATTTATAAGTAGAGTACGATTTGAAGAAATACTTAAAATATTACATAGTCTAAAAAATAAACTAAGCCATGGTGTTGATGAGATTCCCCCTACATTGTTCAAACAATGTGCAAGCGCTTAAGTATATCCACTAATATAAATAAACCAATCTTTTGAAGAAGGCGTATTCCCAGATATACTAAAACTTTCACTAGTGAAACCTATTTATAAAAAAGGTACACAAACGGACCCAGGCAACTATCGACCTTATTGCCTTATTGCCCACAGCCTCTAAAATATTTGCATTATACGACCGCATCTATAAATTCTGTGAAAAATATAATATCTTTAATGACAGCTAAAACGGTTTCCGCAAAAACAAATGAACAGTTCTAGCAATTTATAATTACATTCAAAAAATACATAATATAATAAATGATAAAAAATATGCTATAGGAATACTACTAGATATGTCAAAAGCATACGATACCGTGCAATATAACATATTACTAAATAAATTATATGACATAGGAATCAGAGGCCCGTGCTACAACCTGTTAAAACATATTTACACAATAGAACGCAAATAGTAGAAATTGAGTATTTTAATGACAAATTTCACAAAATTGAAAAAATTAGATCCGATACTAAAACTATTAATGCCTCAATACCTCAAGGCAGCGTGCTGGGGTGTCTTATGTTTTTAATTTACATTATGACTTTGCATAGGCTCTGAAGGAATACTGTGTCATGTTCGCGGACGATATTTCTATTCTTATATCAAGCCAAAGTCCAATGAATCTAACAGAAAAAATTAACAACATATTATTAAGAACAACGGACTGGCTAACTAAACATCACCTGCGGATAAACTTATCGAAAACTAAAATAATAATGAATAATGTCTTTTCACCCATATCAAAAACCAAAATTAGATATAAAAATAGATAATCATATCTAAAAACAATTAACATAAATAGCTACAATTAACATAAATAGATAACCAAAATCTAAAAACATCATCAAAACAATGCAACATTGCTAACAAAAACTTAACAGACACTAAATCCACATCTAATCATTGACATCACTAATCTTTCAACCGACAGCGCCATCTAGTATCGAAACGAAGAACTAAGCTTCTAGAAGCCCGACACTCAAACTTTCGATGCCTTGTCGATTGGCGCGCATATTTACTTTAATATTCTGGATGTTTCGGTGATAATGTGTATTTAAAGGCGCTGCAAGATGCGATCGAGGAAGTATTGAATTTGGCGGGAGAAGCGAAGCTTCGGAGCGAAATAAAGTGAATCAGTGTGGTTAATTATTAGTGTTCTAAGTTTTAATTAGTGTAAAGTGAATTAAAGAGTTAATTTTGGTAATTCAATTGGCAGTTTTTATTGTCACGAACCTCAAGCTCGTAACAATTGGTGTCAGAAGTGGGATCAAATCATGCCGATTTTATCGAAGGAGGAATCGGAGGGTGTCCGTACCCGAAGTCAACGCCAGCAGGAGACGGACCAGAGGAGATTTGGTGGTGCAACGCCACAGACGTCGGAGGGCCAACTGCCAGCCACGGAGGCTGCGGGCCCGTCAGTAGCTCCTACATCTGCAGCACCTGACTTAGGTGCTCTAATGGCGATGCTACAGGAGAAGCTGCAGCGCGGATGAGAGGAACAGGCTCGTCTGTTGAAAGAGCAGCAAGAGGAACAGGCTCGCCGACAGGAGGAACAGGCTCGCCGACAGGAGGAACAGGTACGTCGTTTGGAAGAGCAGCTGCGGGGCGGACAAGAGGAACAGGCCCGTCGGTTGGAAGAGCAGATGCTCCTCATGAAGGACCTTCACGCTACCTTCGGGAAGGAGATAAAGGAGGTGAAGGATTGGGTTGCTCAGCATGACAACCGCCTGTCAGAAACTGAAACCCAAATCGCAAAAGCTGAAACCCGAATCGAGAAATCTGAAATCCGAATCGACCAAGTGAACAATCGGGTTGACAACGTGATGGCTGACGTGAAGAAAACGCTGGACGACCTCAAACTGGGGGATGGAATTACAGCTCCCGTAGTAGCTACAACACCTTTGCTACGTGGGTTCAAAGTGCCACCGTTCGACGGGACTTCTTCCTGGTCAGCTTACAAAATCCAGTTCGAGGCCGTCATGGAGGCGAACGGCTGGAATAAAAGCCAAGCCATGACTGCACTCACCCTAGGCCTGCGCGACCAAGCCTTAACTGTGTTGGAAGCTCTCGGTAAGAAAGTGACCTACGAGCAGCTCCTTGAGGCGTTGGAGGCGAGATATGGTGACGCTCACCTGGAACACGTCTTTCGCGCGCAGCTCAAAGATCGCGTGCAACGCAGCAACGAAAACCTGCAGCAGTGGGCCCTTGAGGTGGAGAAGATTGTTCGAAAAGCATTCCAGTCTGTACCTGCGCTCGTTGAAGGGAACCTGGTTCAGACATTCATCGACGGCATCCGCGACCTGGAAGTCAGAGCTGCTGTGAGGCTCGGCACCAGGAGACGCTTGAAGATGCCATGGCCCATGCACTGGAGGTGGAAGCCGTGCGGCAGGTTCTTCGCTCCCATCGTGTCAGGGAGGTTGCAGCAGCTACGGTTCGCGTACGGTACCGTAGAAAGGGAAGGTGAACGATATCAGGAGGGTAGTGCGGCTGTTAGCCCCGCCCAGCAGCAGCAGGGAAACGAGTAAAAGCCAGAACTGCGGGGCGGGTGCTGGCTGATGTTAAAAGAGCCTCAAGGATCTCGATTTCACAAACCCATGATGGGAACAGTCTGATCATCAAGGGCGAGGTCAACGGAATGCCGTGTAAACTTACCATAGATACTGGAGCCTCTCGTACGGTTGTTAGTTCCCAACTTATAAGTCAGTTCCTTTGGGACTCCGCATATAACCGAGAACGCATTAATTGGGTAACAGCCACCGGTCAGCGTATACCCGTCCGTGGAGAGGAAGAGATGGAGTTTAAGCTAGGCAACGTGATCTACCTGCATAATGTCATCGTGGCTGATATAATGGACGACTGCATCCTAGGCTTAGACTTTATGAGGAAGAATTGTTGTGCGATTGACGTTAAGCAAGGTGTGTTGAAATGTGGACAAGAGGAACTTTTTGTGGAAGGGGCGTTACCAGGGAACGTGTACAGCCTTGAGAAGATTGTTCTTCCGCCGAGATCGGAAACGATTGTGCCGGTTAGTCTTCCTCGGAATCCTGGGCAACCTCATCGTTGTGTACTCGTGGAAAGGTTAGAAAATGACCTTCCATGGAAAGTGGCTCAAACCTTGGTCAGAACCACTAACATCTCAGGAGTACGTGTGCTGAACTTTTGTGACCAGGAACAGATTATAGAAAAAGGCACACTGGTCGGTACTTGTGAGGAAGTGGATTGGTTACGTCGGTGCCAATATCTATCGACTCGGACCCCCAGCAAGGATACGCAAACGAGTGTGAACACACTTTTAGAAGACTGTCGCAGCGTTCTCTCCCCGAATGAAATGGTCAAAGCGAAGAAGTTGTTACTCAAGTATGCCGATGTATTCTCATCAAACGATGCTGACATAGGAAAGACTGGCTTAGTTCAACACAAAATAAACACAGGAGAAGAATTGCCTATCCGTCAGCGTCCAAGAAGATTGCCGGTAGCACGTGAAAAGGAAGTGGAAACCATGATTGAGGGAATGGTGAAGGATGGTGTTATTGAACCTTCATCTAGTCCATGATGTTCACCCGTGGTACTGGTAAAGAAGAAGGATGGCAGCATGCGGTTTTGTGTTGAATACCGCCGTCTGAACGACGTTACTAAGAAGGACAGCTATCCCTTGCCAAGAATTGATGACACGCTAGACATGCTTACAGGAGTAAAGTGGTTTAGCACGCTGGATCTAAAAAAGTGGCTACTGGCAAGTTGAAATTGACCCTAAGAACTAGGAGAAAACTGCGTTCTCAATGGGAATGGGTCTGTGGCAATTTAAAGTAATGCCGTTTGGATTGTGCAATGCTCTAGCAACATTTGAAAGGCTGATGGAGCTTGTACTTACCGGGCTAATTGGCGATGCCTGTCTGGTCTACTTGGATGACATCATCATCGTGGGCCGTTCGTTTGAGGAACACCTTCAAAACCTGGAACGCGTGCTTATGAAGATTCAGAGTGCAAACCTCAAGTTGAGTCCGAAGAAATGTTCACTATTCAAACGGCAAGTCAACTTTTTGGGGTATGTAGTGTCGGAAGAAGGTATCCGCACGGATCCGGAGAAAATCGCCGCTGTCAAGGATTGGCCGGTTCCAAAAGACAAGACGCAGGTTAGAGCATTTTTGGGTTTGTGCTCCTATTACCGGCGATTTGTGAATAGATATAGCCAAACCTCTGCATAAACTAACCGAGGAGAAGCGACATTTCTGCTGGGATGAAAGTTGCAATATCGCATTCCACGAGCTCAAGGACCGTTTGCGCAAAACACCTATTTTGGGATACCCTGATGCAAGCACAGAATTTATAGTTGACACAGACGCAAGTGATACAGAGCTCGGAGGTGTGTTGTCTCAGCGGAACGGTGACCAAGTGGTCGTGATTGCGTACTTCAGCAAGTCGTTGTCAAAACCGGAAAAGAATTATTGTGTCACAAGACGCGAATTGTTAGCTGTGGTAAAGTCGTTGCAGCATTTTAGCAAATATCTTCTGGGACGAAAATTTCACTTACGAACTGATCATGCTTCACTAAAATAGCTATTGCAGTTTAAAAATCCAGAAGGACAAGTTGCGAGGTGGATTGAACTACTGCAAAAATACGACTTTGAGATCGAATATCGCAGCGGGAAATCTCATGGCAACGCAGATGCATTGTCAAGAAGACCTTGTCCTGAGGATTGCAAACATTGTACTAGGCAAGAGAGTAGGGAAGTGGTATCCGTGAGGATGCTCAGGAAAGACCACCTCAGCAACGAGTGGAGCGACAGCATACAACGTGCACAGCAGGAAGATCCGGACATCAAGCCGAATCTGCAATGGATGAAGGCAAGTACTCCCAAGCCCAAGTGGAGCGACGTCTCAGCGATGAGTTCGACCACTAAAAGCTATTGTGCCCAGTGGGACAGCTTGCTGCTTCAGGATGGAGTTCTGTGCCGTAAATGGGAAAATGTTTGGGGAGACAGCTGTCATTTGCAAATGGTTGTCCCTAAAACTAAAGTACCGGATGTTCTACAGCTGTATCATAATGATTGTTGAGGAGGCCATCTGAGAGTTAAACGAACCCTACTGAAGATCCGAGAACGGTTT
The DNA here is from genome assembly GCA_907164705.1 of Parnassius apollo. Classification (NCBI taxonomy): domain Eukaryota; kingdom Metazoa; phylum Arthropoda; class Insecta; order Lepidoptera; family Papilionidae; genus Parnassius; species Parnassius apollo. Next base: position 1,523,038 of record CAJQZP010000103.1, on the reverse strand, counting down.
TACTGGGTCCATTGTCGGCACAATGTCGAGGACTGGTGTAGCAAATGTACAAGTTGTGTAGCTGTAAAGGGACCTCAGACTCGTAGTAGAGGTGCGTTGAAGTTGTACTATGTTGTTGCACCATGGGAGAGAATAGCCATTGACGTGGCGGGGCCGTTTCCGGAGAGTGAAAGCGGTAACAAGTATTTCATGGTTGTGATGGATTACTTCACTAAGTGGCCAGAAGTCTTCGCCATTCCAAATCAAGAAGCTTCAACAGTTGCAGATAAACTAGTTCATGAAGTCTTCTGTCGTTTTGGAGTACCTTTAGAAATTCACAGCGATCAAGGAATTTTGAGTCTCAAATATTCCAGAAAACTTGCCGAGTTATGTGTACTCATAAAACAAGAACGACTTCTTATCACCCGCAATCTGATGGAACGGTAGAACGATTTAATCAGACATTGGAGAGGTACCTAGCAAAAGTTGCAAAAGGCAACGAGATTGGGGCAAGCACATACAACCGTTGTTGACAACAAATATCGAAGCGCTGTTCACGAAAGTACAGCGGTGACACCAGCTTTCGCAAACTTTGGAAGAGAATTACGGCTGCCTGCAGACCTGATCACCGGGATACCACCTGATGCCCAAGCAGTATAACCGAATATGCAAATGACTTGCGGAACAAAATCAATGACATTTATGAGCACGTCAGACAATCGGGCCAGCAAATGTCTGAAAAGATGAAAACCCGGTACGACCGCAAAATGAACAACAAAGGGTTCGACGAACGTTCACTAGTGTGGTTGCACAATCCAGTCCGCAGCAAAGGGAAATCTCCTAAGCTTCAAGCTAAATGGGACGGCTCGTACCGGATTGTAACCAGGATCAACGATGTAACCTACCGGATACAGAAAGGCGCAATAGGGACTCCTAAGATCGTCCATGTGGATCGCTTGGTGCGTTATTATGGGGCCGATAATGCTCGGGACGAGCATGTCTTAGGAGGGGGCAGTGTTGCGCGCCTAAGTAGACGTCATGTACCCGGCACTAGCGCCATCTAGTATCGGGGACGAGAGCGAGGGGAGCCTTCCAGAAAATGACATCACTAATCTTTCAACCGACAGCGCCATCTAGTATCGAAACGAAGAACTAAGCTTCTAGAAGCCCGACACTCGAACTTTCGATGCGTTGTCGATTGGCGCGCATATTTACTTTAATATTCAGGATGTTTCGGTGATAATGTGTATTTAAAGGCGCTGCAAGATGCGATCGAGGAAGTATTGAATTTGGCGAGGCAAGGCGAGGAAGAGTGAATCAGTGTGGTTAATTATCAGTGTTCTTAGGTTTAATTAGTATAAAGTGAATTAAAGAGTTAATTTTGGTAATTCAATCGGCAGTTTTTATTGTCACGAACCTCAAGCTCGTAACTATAAGCAGCGGCTACACAAACGGAACTCTGCCATTATATAATTGAAAAAATATTCTTGGATGATTTTGACTACTGCCATTATCTACTACCAAATACTGCCACAAACGATTGGTTAAATAATATTGAAAATAACTACAAGACTTTACAATGAAAGATTACTGCTTGATTTTTATAGGTGAAAATTATATAAAAAACAACGTGCACTTAAATATATTGGAGGACCTAAAAAGTCATTGAAAAATGCAACTCATTCCAATAGCATCGTATGTACACCATCCTACATAAAAGGTGCACTCATACACAACTACAGAGTCGAGCTATTCAATAATCTCCTGTGCTTAGACGTAAGGAATCAAAATATGCTTTTTTTTCGACAGTAATTTCTCTCTGACACATGAAATGTTCTCCTATAAGACTGGAAGAATAAATAAAACCGGATGGAAGAACAAATATAATGATAGATTGCGAATTATTTTCTGCTCATGACGATCAAGTAATTATCACTTTGAACCAACCAAGTAGAATCAATGAATGCACGCCGCAGGAAACAGGTGAAGAAATATTTTTTCGTGACCACTAAACACCTGCACGTTCTAGACATCAGAATATTGCAGGATTAATGAATAAATCTGAAGCAATCTCGGTGAGCCTTGACGAACTATTAGATGAAAATATAAATGTGGACATCTTTTGTTTTACTGAACATTTTATCACGATCCCTCCTAAATATTCCAAATTATCAACTAACAGCATGTTTTGCTCGAAAGGAAAGTAAGAGAGGAGGATCATGCATACTCGTCAAAAACGGCCATCGTTTTAAGGAATTAAATAAAATTGCAAAAATATCTGTGACTGGCATGTTTGAATGCTGCGCAATTGAACTGATTGACTATAAGATAGCTTTAGCATGTGTATACAGGGTTCCTAAACTTAGTAATTTTAATTTTTGTATAGAGAAAATACAAATAATATTGCAAACACTAAGCTAATGCTAGCGGGTGATTTTAACATAGATTTATTGAAGCGAAATGTACAGACTTTAGATTTTGAATGTGTATTTATGAATTTTGGTTTGAAATTGGCAGTAAATCAACCTACTCGACTAAAAAGTCAAACATGTATTGACAACATCGGTCATAACTTTACTAAAAATGTGTTGTTAAAGTGCGTGAACTAGAATTATCTGATCACACAGCACAATAATTCAAATTTCCTGTTCAAACAAATAAATACTGGCGAGTCACTAAAAGAGTCTATTGTAAGGAAAACATAAGTAAATTTAAAAGTTGTTTAAAAAGATTATCGTTTTCGAATGTATACAAAACTTCTGATCCTAATGATGCCTACAATATTTTTTTTAGATACATTTACTCTTTACTATAAGTAACGTTTTCCCAAGGTAACTAAAATTATTAAAATTATTAAAAAACCCAAACGGATATCTCGCGGCATAAAAATATGTAGCAAAAAGAAGCGCCAATTATTATGGCAATATAGGCATAAACCAAATGAAATAAACAAAAATATTTTTACTAATTATTCTAAGGGATTGAAACTTATAATTAAGCTTACTCGGAAAGCGCAAAATAACTATACAATAAAGACCTCTGCGTGTAAATCTATAGCAACTTGAAAGATAATTAATAGTTCAAAACTAAATTTACCCAGAGACATTATTAGAAAAATTAAAATCAACAATAATATAATGACTAAACCTAAAGACATAGCTAATGAATTTAATACATACTTTATTGAAAAAGTAATCCTCATAAATAATTCTTTTAAAAATGTTACATCTTTAATAGAAAACAGAGTAAACTTCTTCTTCTTAGCCCCGTGCAACCCTGCGGAAATATACAAAATAATAAACTCATTAAGAAATACAAATAGTGTGGGTTATGATGGTCTTTCAACGAAAGTCGTCAAAGCTGTTGCTGAAGAAATCGGTACACATTTGAATTACATTTTAAATCTAAGCATCGATACTGGTATTTTTCCAGAGGCACCGAAAATATCGATTGTAAAGCCGTTATTTAAAAAAGATGATAAGCAACTTTTGCAATACTAGCGACCTATCTCTCTCATAAGTATTATCTCTAAAATATATGAGAAACATATATATATATATATATATATATATATATATATATATATATATATATATATATATATATATATATATATATATAAACAATTATACACTTATCTTGAGAAGAATAATATACTAACTCAGGAACAGAAAGGCTTTCGTAATAATAAAACAATAAATATGGCTATTTATGACTTCTTGTATAAAGTCATGATAAATGTAGACAAAAACATTCCTGTTAGCACCATATTTTGTGATATGACGCAGGCGTTTGACTACGTCTCTTGATTAGGAAGTTAGAAGCTTATGGTATCCGAGGTAACGTTTCGCGTCTCATAGAATCATATATTATGAATAGAAAGCAATATACAGAAATAACATCAGTAAATACACACACGAAAAATGAAGAAACTTATCGATCATCAGGTCGAGTAGTTAAATATGGTGTGCCTCAAGGCAGTGTCTTGGGACCTCTATTGTTTATTATATATATCAATGACCTACCTAAAAGCATTAACCAATACGTGACACTATTTGCCGATGACAGTACCATAACTATACCTTATAAAAATAATGATACCTATAATAATGACATTAATAATTCCCTAATATCAATGATAAAATGGCTAGAAAATAATAATTTAAAAATCAAATTGGAAAAATCTAATATTATGCACTTTACACAAAGAGGATCTACTATGTCAAACTTACATACACACTACAATAATAAAATGATTAATGAGGTAGATAATGCGAAGTTTCTTGGTGTAATTATTGACAAAAAACTCAATTGGAAAACACACACAGAAGCCTTAATAAAAAAAAATCAGTAAATCTTACGCACTCTACAAATTAGTACCAATGCTCAATATCGATGCCCTTCTCACAGCGTACCATGGTTTAGTTTCGTCCATTGCTAGATACGGCATTATCTTTTGGAGTAACTCTACGAATAAAGAATTAGTATTTAAAGCCCCGAAGCAATGTATAAGGACCATTTTCAAACTAAAGGTCACGGAGAGCTGTAAAACATTTTTCATACAATATAAATTATTGACATTACCCTCACTTTATTTTTGGAAAGCGCAATTTTCGTTAAGAGCAATCCTAACCTATTCCCACGCATGTCTGATGCGGTCGTTCGTAATAGACGTGATAACAGCAAACTTCGTCTACATAAATCAAAAACTACTTTAATGAATAACAGCATATTTTGCATGGGCCCAAAAATATGTAATAAAATTCCTAAAAGCTGGAAAGAACATAATAATAACATACTCAAAAATAAATTAAATAATTTCCTTGCAAATAAAGCCTACTGCAATATTAATGAATTTCTGCAAGACAACATTGACCACTAACTGCTATGACATATAATATCTACATTTATATAAATTATTACACATTATCTTACTGCTAATTGAACATAATAAAGTAGAATTCATAAAATAAACGAAAGTAATAATATACGAAATTAACTAATGTACGTATGTAACACTAAGAATTTGTACAATCATTTAGGTAAATAAAGGTATGTTTTAAATACAAGTATATTTAAATATATAGATTCTCTTCTTTAATGATTTCTGTTTTAATGTTTATTGTATAATTTATTAATACTAAATAAGGCGAAGGCCAATTAGAATTGTAACTTTTTTTATTTATTTTTTAACATTTGTACGCCGTAGAGGCTAAACATGACTGTCGAGATATTTTCTTTTATCATCTTGCATGCATATGTATGTATACTCATGTTTGAACAAATAAAATGATCTTTATCTTTTATCTTTATCTTTATAATGACAGCTTCACTATAGATACAGTTAACGAGCACACACTACTAGGCCTAATAATAGATACCCATATTACTTGGAAACCACATATAGAAAAATTACATAGGAAGTTAAGCAGCTTTATGTACGCGTAACGAGAAGTAAAAAAAACAATAGATATAGCCACCGCGATAACAACCTACTACGCGTATGCATATGCATGGCTCAGCTACGGCATTGTCCTATGGGGATGCCTCAAGGCCTCACTGAGGCCACAAGTTTATTAACTAAACAAAAAAAAATAATATGAATCATAGCTAATATACAAAACAGAAAGCTGTAAGCCTTACTTTAAGAAGTATAACATTTTAAGCCTGCTCTGTATCTATATTTTAGAACTATGCAAATTTGTTAAAAAAATCCAAGCTTCTACACAAAACGAGATGACGTCATATCTAGGAATCTAATACAGAGAAACAAATTAGTGCTACCAACTTCAAAACTAAAATCTCATTCTTCCAGCCCATTTGCAATGTCTATAAAAGTATATAATAAATTACCCGAATATATAAAAACATTAATAACGAAAAACCATTTGTAAAAAAATTAAAGCAACTAATTATAAACAAGTGTTACTATAGTACTTCTGAATTTTTAGAAGATAAAAATATAATATAATATAGATATGTAAATATAAATATGTTAGAAAATAGTGAAATGCCATCCTAGTACATATATTACAAAAAAAATTTTAATAAAATTTAAAATGATTCAAATAATTTAATAAAAATTCAACTGTGCTAATTATACTAACTATAATTATAAATTAAATGTCTAAATCAATTAATAAATAATAACAATTATAATAGCCGTATTCCAAATTCAATGTGTGTATGTTTATATAATACAATGAATGTTAATATTAAATAATTATTTAACAATAATAATAATAAAACAAAATAAATATTCCTCCTTCATAATATTTCTGTGCCCAAGAGGGTCTATAGAGATACTATAAAACTATGTAACACGTTTTGTAACCTATGGAATGCAATAAAGTTATTGAGTATTGGGCCTCCCCCATAGATTTCCTCATAGTTAAAATATATGCCACGCTTTGTAGGCGGGTTGGTAACTGCAGTTTTTTATTTGTAGTCATTATTACCGTACAATGTGGCAACTTGACCTTTACCGGTCAACTTGACCTTAGGTTCCACGTTATGACAAAGTATTGAATTTCATAGAATTAAAAACAAGTTGACAAATCGTTTTAACGGTGGTAGGTTTTTAAAAATATCACTAGCATCATACTGTAATTTTAAAGTGGTAGCACTGTTGGTTTATTCATTAGGAGGTTTTGAAGTGTGATCGACAGAAAACAGTTTTTGCCGGTGTGGACATTATTGTGTTTATAAAGCTTAAAATATACATTTTTGGTGAGTACAATTTTGATATGTTGTGTAATAAACCTCAGAGATTAGTTTCACGTTGTGATTTATCCGTTTTTAGACCAATCAGCCAAAATATTTATTTCGGTATTGTTGGCTAATCTTAGGTCAAGTTGCATTTGCCAGCTACGTGGCAACTTGACCTACACCCAGGGTTGATACAAAATTAAAGTTTATTCACTGTGGATAGATACATTATTCATCTTCGGTTTTCCGAAAACATTGTCCGACTATGTAGCACATACTGATTTCTATTATTAAATTAAGATTTAAAGTTTTTTATATTAGAATAATTAATATATGTACATGATTAGTAGCAGGATGGACCACACTTGATTTCAACTTAGTCATGCAGGGTAATTTAGTCACAAATTTAATATAATTATGTTTATAAGAAATTCTTAATATTTCTCTCAACAGAAGCCTAGAAATTTTGGTCAGGTTTCCTACTTGCCTATAACTAGGATCATTAAAATATAAGTTGAATAGTACATATGACGTATTTTCAAAGTGATTACAAATTGATTCAACTACATAATTTAACTTAAATTCATTAAAGTAGCAGTTTTTTTTATTTCACCAAACAAAACATTTATGTGCTTCAGTTTATGTAATTGGTAATATAAAAACGATTGTAATTTTAATAAATTGCTGTCATTACAGCCGGCTAAGATCACCAAATAGTCCGAATCAGTGAAATCTTTACAAAGCTGATCACAAGAGCATAGTATTTGGTCAATATGTGCGTTAGGTTTTAAGTACGAGGTGACGAAATACTCATTTCCTAAAATTTCTTGCAATTTTTTCCTTAACCCCTGGCCAGATTGATCCGCAATAATTACTACTGGATTCTTTCGTCTCGACATATAGCAGTAGGGTTTTACTTCTTCACCGCAGGGAATCTAGCAGGGAATCTAGTCACTATCGCTATCTATCATTGGTGTGCAGCAATTTCGGCATCCCTTGGTAGGTGTACCGTTACAGTCCATGATGATTGCTAGTTCATCAAGATGCTCTTTCTTCGTCATAGTGGATTTGAGGGAACTATAGTCGAAGTTCTTACAATGTTATAGTCCCTTTTAGGGGTCGGATAGGGGTGTCTGTTATACTGTTCTCTGATCTGTGTTTCTTATACTGCGGAGAATAAAATTTTAAAGGTGTACATGTTGTGGATCTTCTTAGTTCTTGTATTCCGACAGATTTTAATAAATATATTTTCCTCTCGTAGTCTAATATTTTTTGTTCAGTCTTCCATTCTCAAGATTTAAATTTTCTACTTCAGCGTTGGCAATATTTAATTCCGTATTTAACCTTTCTATTGTACATTTCAGGTCGGATAGTTCTAAGCTGTCTGTATATCCAACATTAGGCAGACTTTGATAAGAATTATCAAGAAACGATTCATCATTTGATACAGTCGTTTCGGTTCTAATTCTAAGCTTGTTCCTATGTGTAATGTTGTTGTAGTTGTCATCCATTATATAGAAAAAAAATTATTAAGTAAAATTTTATTAGTAAGCGCCCTCTAGCGTCATAAGAGTAGATAAAGCTAAAAACTTCATCTAATTAACAATAGATGGCGCAAAAATGGTAAACTATTTTTAAATGGTTCAACGTATTAGTAGTTTGTTTAATTTCATAGGTTATAATTTAGAGAATACAATTATTCAATTATTTTCACCAAATTTTTAGTTTCTTTATATTTTATAAGTTTCCTTAAAGCGAAATTTTAATGTAGATTTGCTTCACTTTAACTATTTAATCATATTTATGGTTATAAAACTCGAAAAGTTCACTTACATATTTAAGTCTGAATTAACGGTTTTCTTGTTCACACTAATGTTACACTATTACTTGTCCAACTTAAACACTTTTATTCACTTAATAACACAAATTTTAACCTCTTTTAACAAGAATAACAAATTTTAAATTCAATTTAAGTACGGAGCTGACGTGTTTACACGGCATGCAGCGCCCTCTCTCTACAACAACATGAAATTATACTCGTTTGGAAACCGAAACCGTTTGGTAGATCCAGTATTGATCAAATGTACGGAGAAGACAATTTTAGTAGTGAAATTTGTATTTCAGTATTTGGCGCTATCGGTATTCATAAGACAAAACAAATTAAGACCCGAAATAAAATAAATATGTTGACAAACTGCGAAATCTTTAAGGAAAACATAACAAAATTTGTGCAGACTGATTGTAAGAATCATTAGAAAGGTACTTTTTAGCTTCCAGACAAATATTTTTTCACGTTATATACCTAAAATACATATTTAAATGACCTACGAATACCTATATTGCTCTATTTATTTTAGGATAGAATGCCAACAAGAAAAAGAGATTTTAGGAAAATTTTGCCCCAAGTTTGCCCAAGACCATACAGAAATTACGCCAACGAAATGTTATCACTAGCAGTCGATAAGTTCCAAAATAAAATGTCATCCTATGATGTCGCAAAAACATGGTATTCCTCGAAAAATGTCTGAAAAATCTGGAACTAAGAAAATGAAAATTGATAAATTTACTGGACTGCAAAGTAAAATCCGCCGTCAGTTTAAGTGACATCGAAAATCCAGATGACAGAAATAAAGAACACTACAAAGCTACTTCTAGTGGATAGAATAAAAATGGCGTAATAAAAAGGTACATAGTGTGGCGGCGCTGTCGTCGCGCCGCAAGCGAAATACACCGAAGCCTAAATCACGCTATCAAAATTCCGAACAATAAACAATATACATAGAATATGATTCAATAAACAATATACATAGAACATCTCCGAACTGTCACACGGAGTGTTGGCCGCTCCCCGGGCAGAACATCTTGCCCGGCGGGAGATCTCCCCTTTTCCCTTCCACTGCCACAGTGGCGACCACCCGACGCGATCTATACACGCAACCAACAACCTTCAGAAACTTCAAGCTTGATCATCGTCAAAAAAAATTTTTAATTCAAATTCAAATCGTTTATTGCGAATACAGGGTGATACAGATGGTATTGCCATAGTTTATCACTTAGAGAACAAACAGTACAGCTATATTCCGCCATTTGGCAAGCAATATTCATCACATTTTTTTAGTTTTATATTAAATTATTTATACATGCTTTAGTTATAATTGGAGTTTTAATTGGAGTTCATAATCAAAACTAATAGCGATAAATCAATTTAGATAATATTATATAAGTCAATTTAGTTAAACTGAGTCATGTATTAGTCAATTATTGAATTTCGATTTATCTTCGAGATATTCTTTCACACTGTAGTATGCCTTATTAATAAGAAATTGCTTCAATAGTATTTTAAAATTATCTATGTTGGAACATCTCAAAATGTGTAATGGTAAATGGTTATAAATTCGATATTACTACCATATGTATGAGGTGTCACAGACAAGATTGGCTATATCTTGAAGCGAGCTTTTATTAGAACATTCTACAAGCCGCCGAAGAAGATTAGTCAGTTCCTACCATCCGTCAAGTGTCATATTCCTCTACAAGATGCAGGAGTGTACAAGCTTGATTGTGAATGTGGTCTCTCTTATATAGGATAAACAAAAAGATCAATTAGGACCCGCGTAAAAGAACATATAGCTGATGTGAAGCATCAACGTTCCGGGAAGTCTGCAGTTTGTGATCATATCCTAGACGGCCCCAACCATTACATCAGATTTGATAGACCACAAATCCTCGCGAAAGAACACCGATTCCTACCAAGGATGATACGTGAGGCTATTGAAATTAAAATACATCTTAATTTCAATAGAGAAGGAGGCTGGGTACTACCACCTGCTTGGGATCCTATAATCAATAAAATTAAAACTAAACCCAAGCATACCACTGCAAGACCTCAGGACATAGTCAGTTCATTTTGCATAGATCGGACCATAAACAATAATTAAAAAAGCTGAAGGTACTCCGGGTTTAACAATGACATTGGGACGTCAGTCATCTCAGTCCCCCGTGACCATGGGTGCTGGAAAGCGCCCGAAACGTCGGGAATTAAAAATAAAAGGAGATAAAAAGTAAAAATAAACGCGATATCCGTAATCCGTAAAAGTAGTTTTAATCATATTTCTCCATTTTTTAATGTTACTATTTCATAGTCTTTGTTTAGTGTTATTCATATTATTTTACCTATTTTATAATTTTGTAATGGAAAAACGTCGCTCTTACTTATAATTGTTGCGTGGATGGATGCCAAATGCCCAAAAAATTACCGAAGGATTTTAGAAGGAAGTTATGAAAAGTGAATTTATTTCATTTTTTTGTTAGATAGGTAATTATAGTATAAAAAAATTAAGTAATAATTTATCTACACAAGTAATACCTACGTACTTTATTACAAAACATAGTTGAAATTTACTTCACTATCCAAGTATCTACATACTTACATGCCTATATATTACGTCTTGTAATTAAAATATTTTAAGTTATAATAACACTAAACACTGAAATTAAAACTTTGTTTTCTAACAAGATTTTTAACTGAGTAGAATACGATCATATTTCTGTTAGGAATCATATTTCATGATTATTTGCTGTGGCCTTGCTAGTTACATGCGTTGAGCATCGCAGAAATCACATAGGTACGAAAATATGGTCAGTCGGTCATAGTTAGAATAGGTACTTCACCTAAGTAACTTAATTAACATTTCGCAATGTATTTTTTTACTCTTTATTGTTAGCCCTTAGTAACCACGAAAAGTCCGCCATTTCAACAAATATGACTTCAATGTCAGTCGCATTACCCCGTAATAAGATTCTATAAAATATTGCGCTATGAAAGTAACTAAAATAAACTAATCTAACATTGTCTTAACATTGGTGAGAAAGTAACAGAAACAGGAACTTTTTTATTCAATATGTATTATAAACAATACTTATTGAAAGTCACTTTTTTTCGTTTACCACTGGTTCGCAAAAAAACCTCTGTCCTCAGAAGAACCAGCAAGAAACCTAGTCGTATTATTTTTTAAAATTAATAGCTTACAATCATTTATGTTACAAAAATTTACAACATGAAACAAATTAGAAAGAGCTTAGTAGCGATCATCCTTCTCAGGGGTTATTATCATCCATAAATTCCATAATATTATAATTAACGTTTTTATACAAACTTAGTTTAATAAAGTGTTTGAGCTTTGTGTATGTCAAATTTTGTATATTTTCTGGAAATTTGTTGTAAATAGTATATATCGCCCCAAGAATGAATTACTGACTCGGTGGAGTCGAGTATTATTGTCCTTTAAACAAAACAAGCTTCGTATGATGGTTCCAAATTTTTTGCTTGGGTTCAAATGCTTTTGTGGCGTGATATATACGCAGTTCAAAATAGTGCATGAAAATTGCCTTAATAAGTAAAACTTTGTGGTTTCCAATATAAGGTTGACTTTCAAAATGATTCGTCTTAAATACATCCTGGCATCGTTTGAAGGTTGTTAAAATAAGTTTCGGTAATAGATTTTTTCTGCAAAGTATGATACTTCTTTATGTGAATGTATCTTAAATATTCTTTCTGCCAGCGTACATACTTTAATAACATCGCGTGAAGGATAAATAAGGCCACCTTTATCTTTTTTAAATATAAGACTTAAATATTTGTCCCTAATAAGAGCTTGCAGACAATCTTTATATTTTATAGTTTTTCTTAATTTCCTAACTAAAAACCCACCGATATACAAAATAATTTCTTCAGTATAGGTCAATTTTGAGGGGTTAAAAATATAATCGTGGTCATCATCGACCAAGAAATTATTATTATGGGGAAATCCTTAATCGTGTCTTCGAGATCTTGAGTGCAGTAGGGTAGACTGGGTACGGTTGTGCCAGGGTACGGTTGTGCCAGGGTGCGGTTGTGACAGTCATCATATTAGCGAATCTGTAAGGAATACCGGGAAGGTTGCAAGGGGAGAGGGGCAGTGTGCCCGTCTGAATGTGTTTCACAATATTGCGTCAGCCATTGCGCGACACTAACGCTAGCAGAAGCCATATTACTTTTTAACAGTCAAAAGTAAGTATTTTTATTCGATATATTTTAATAATTATTATTATATGTGTACAGATATAGCAATGAGTGTTTTCTTCGTAAAAACTGAAACATTAGTAATTATATAGCTATAATTACTTTGTACATATGTTATGTTGTATTGTCATGGAAATTGTTTTTTCGCGAAGAAGTGCATTGGGTACGGTAGTGACAAATAGAAAAAAAATATTTTTGCTTTTAGATGCCTAGGAAACGTTTGAGGAAGACCGAAAGAGGGCAGTGTGATATAACACAATATGAAGATGCTTATAAAGAAGTGAAACGCGGAACTTTTTTACGGAGAGCTGCGGAAATGCATGAAGTTAATCGCATGTCTTTGTTGTGATACATTCGGAAACGTGATGGAGCCGACGCGGGCAACAATAAAGACGGCATCAGCATGGGGTACGTCGCTCATAATAAAGTCTTCTCTGAGTAGCTTTCAAGATATATAAAACGTTGCGCAGAAATATATTTTGGCCTTTCTCCAAAAGAGGTACGGAAATTAGCTTTTTTAGCTTGCCATTAAATACAATCTAAAGGAGAGTTCCCCAAACTTTTTTGTGTCGTAGACCCCTTGCCATGTTTTTCCGTGTTGGGTAGACCCCCTACTTACCTGATATTTGATTTCCTGCAAATTTCTAACTGTAGTGAAGTTTAGTGTTAAAAGAAAGTAAAAACACATGTTAATTTATACATTTCTTAATTGAATTTAAATTAAAACTATTCAAAAAAAATTGTGTATCTGTTATGTAAAATATAAGTAGCATTAAATAAACATAATATAAACTATAAATAAAATAACATAAGCAATAAGTCAGTATTTTTAGTGAGAAGGAAGATAATTTATTATTAAAGCATCAGGGCTTAATAATAAATTATCAACATTTGGCGTCAATTTTGTAAGGGTTAATCTTAAATCTCCTCGGCTAATGATGTCCAGTCTGTTTCTTTTTTTCGTTAGGAGATTGGTAACAGCGCTGAACCCCCTTTCCACTAGGTATGACGATGGAAAGGAAATTAAAAATTTCCTCGCTATATTCCATAATACGGGATAATACGGGTATGTTGTTTTGCAGTCAGAATTGCTGATATCCGTTTTTAAACTGAACCTTAAGTTCTTTGTTTATACTTAGTTCAGTCAGTTCCTCTTGTATTATGACATTCGTTTCTTCTATGTCACCATATGGATATGGATAATTACCCACGGTGGTATTACCATAGTCAAAATATCCTCAAACCTAGATTCAAAATCTGAATAGAGGGCATTTAAATGTTGAACGTAAGTTGAAACGTCGTCTTCCCGGCAGCTTGTTTGTGACAAATTGGGGAACTGAGAAAATTCGCCCCGTCCAATATTTTGCTTCATTAGTTTAACTCTGGCAAGAAACGCTGCTGATAGGATGGACTTTGTTTTATTCAAATTTAAACTGTCGCCTTGTAATTGAAAATTAACCATATTAAACTTTGTAAAGAAATCTATTAAATAGACGATGTCTGATTTCCTTTTCATTAAATTTTCTTTTAAAATTTTATCTTTAGTATCCAGAAATTCCAAAATAGTCTCAAAAAGTGCAAAAAATCTTGTCAAACATAAGCCTTTCGACAGCCAGCGTACTTCAGTGTGAAGGAGTAATTGATGAAAGTGTTCGTCATTTTCTTCACACAACTACGCAAATAACCACGTATTCAACGCGTTGCTTCAAATTCGGTTTACTGCATCAATGACTAAATGAAGTGATTCATGCTATCTAACACTCAAATTTTTAGCAACTAAATGTCGACGGATGACGCAATGTATTGCTAACACCCATGACACATTTTGTTTTAAATAGCTTATAAATCCACGATAACGTCCAACCATGGCAGGTACTCCATCTGTAGCTACTGATATTATATTTGATAAAGGAATTGCTTTTTCAATGAAGTAATCCTTCAAAACATGAAATATTGATTCACCTTTAGTGTCGGTTATCAAAGTTCTTGCGAAGCGCAGTTCTTCGTAGATTTCTTGATTCATAATAAAACGAACATATGCCAATAATAATGCTGCATTATCAGGTAAAGTTGACTCGTCCAGTTGTATAGAGAAATGGGTCGTTTGCAAATAATTACATAAGAAGCTTTCAATATCCGAACTCGACTTTTCGTCAATATGTCTTTCAACAGTATTGTTTCTTAAGGAAATTATTTTAATGATATCAGATGCAGGTTTGTGTAAAACAGTTTTTAAAACCTCTTCAACGGCTGGCAAAATAAACTTCTCTCCGATAGTATGCGGTTTAGTATGCGGAAGTAACGAGATATTGTAAGACGCCCGCAAACCATCATCATTTCTTTGTGACGTCGAAGCGAACATTCTGTCCAGTGTAGGTTCTTCTGAAGTTTATCTTTGAGTGTTTGAAAGTATTTCAAATCTTTCTCTGTTTTATCAGGGTGGCATCTTCTCAGATGATCTTGCAGGTTAGATGGTTTCATAGCGTCATTGCCCAAAACTTTGTTGCATAAAAGGCACATAGGCAATTGTTTGTCCGGCAATGATGGAATAAAGCTAAATTTCAAATAATCGACACTGTACTGTCTACATTTCTTTTTAGATTCGGACATGGCATCAGTCATCTGTGGGCAAAATTAAATTATTTAAATAAGACAGAAAATTTATTATAATACCGGTTGCTAAAACTTTCAAAAAGAAACTATTGAGGAGTACTCGTGTAATTTTGCATGATTGAATATTAAACTACTAATAACTAAAGTCATGATTGGCGTAATTTATCTATCTTTGCTAACTACGAGTACAAAACTAAAATTTAACATTTAAGTGCATATTGTATCAAAAATGATACGATGAGATAATCGATTCATAATTTTGTTTAACTATATACATGCAACTTGGCTGTATACTAAATATGTCCTTTGCCTAATCATCTTTTAGAATGTTGAACTAATCAATGGCCATTTCTTAAATTATTTGGCGGTAACTATGAAAACTTTTTTCTTGTCTGTCATAACCTTTTTCGTGTTCTTTTTGTTGATTTATTTCGAAGTGGTTTTAATACAAAAGCTGAATCAGAAAAATATTAAAAATACATTTAAGAGTACTGTTTCACTATTAAACATATATTTGAAGTGAATTTCACTGGTGTTTAATAAAAAAAATGATAATTTTAGATGTATCAAAAATGATACATTATGCAGTTAGTAGGTAAAATAAAAGATAATGAGATCGAAGACCTTTTGGCAATATTGGAATGTGGACTTCTATCGGAGGACGAAGCAGAGTCTGATGATGATGAATTAGATTATCACACAAATATTGACGAAATTCGTGCTACTCTAGAAAATCACGAGGACGAACAAATGGGTTCCGGTTATTCTCAAATCCAGGACGAAGATGATCCCCCTCTTGTAAATGGCGAAAATTATATGCGAAATGATGATGATCCTCCCCTAATGAATGAAGATAGTAGCTCTGCACAAAATATTCCCAACAGGCGTCATATTACTATTGAAACTTTTAGACTCACATGGAGGAAACGTTCTGTAGAACTTTGTGAAGATAACATTCGTTTTCAGAACGAGACAGAATATTCTCCCGAAATTATGGCCCTAGAAACACCTTATCAATTTTTTAGTTATTTTTTTACTCCTGATTTTTAGATAAGATTGTAAAAGAATCTACTCTATATTCAATTCAAAAAAATCCCGACCGACCAGATCCAATCACAAAATCAGAATTACAAAAGTACTTGGGAATTAATATAAATATGTCAGTTTTTCATTATCCAAATATACGAGCTTACTGGAATAAAAAATACGGATTCATGCCAATTATACAGAGTATGACAATAAATAGATTTGAAAAAATTCGAAGTATATTACATTTGAATGACAACTCCAAACATCTGCCTATAGACAACCCCAATCACGATAGACTACACAAGTTGCGACCTGTGGTAGAACATCTGAATGAGAGGTTTTCCAGCATTCCTATAAATCAAAGGCTTTCCATAGATGAACAAATGTGTGCAACGAAAATGGGTCACTTCCTGAAACAATACCTCCCAAATAAACCTCACAAATGGGGGTTCAAACTATAAATGTTTGAACCCCTTCTCTTGCAGGGTATGCATACAAATTTATAATTTATACAGGAAAAGATAATGAACCTATGATGGAAAACGAGCCAGAACTAGGAGTGGTTGGGAACACTGTTGTAAAATTGTTGAGGGTTGCACGCAAAGTAAACCACATTGTTTACTTTGACAATTTCTATACCTCTTTACCTCTTATGTATTACTTAGCTAAGGAAGGGATATTATGTCTAGGAACTGTTCAACAAAATCGGTTGGGTAAGAATTGCAAACTACCTACTAAACAAACAGTTATGAAAAAGACTGTACCTCGTGGATCATACGAAGAATATGTCACCAGCTACGACGGCATTGATTTTTCAGCTGTAAGCTGGAAAGATAACAAGCAGGTTTGCTTGCTTTCAACTTATGTTGGAGCGCAACCTTTAGATACAATAGTAAGGTACGAAAAAGCTGAGAAGTGCCGAAAAACAATAACATGCCCTAAAGTTGTTCGGGAGTATAACGCCCATATGGGAGGTGTTAACCTAATGGACTCCTTTTTAGGTAGATATAGAATCCGAATGAAAATGAAAATGGTATATGCGAATCTATGCGAATATATGGGTGTTATACAAAGATGTAAGTAAAAAGAAACTATTAGAACAGAAGCAAATATTGAATTTGTTCGAGTTTAGAACTGACCTGGCAGATGCTTTATGTAATATTAATACATATGTGGCCGTCCGAGTAATACTAGTTATGAAGAGCCTGAACCTAAAAAAAGGAAAAATGTAGTACAGGTCATGCCGTCACAAGATGTGCGACTTCATGGTATCGATCACGCTCAACATCAACAGCAAAATCGAATGAGGTGCATGATGCCTCAATGTAAATTATTGAGTAGTGTAATGTGTGCCAAGTGCAAGGTTTATTTATGTGCCAAAAAGAACTCTGACTGTTTTAATAATTTCCATAAGTAAAATTACTTAACTTACCATACAAAAAAAGACGTTAATGCATAATGTATCAAAAATGATACAAACTTTTTTTATTAAAATTACTTTAAAATTTCAAAAAAAAATTCGTTATTTTTCCCTGATTTAAGACCTAAACATCTAAATCATATATTTTAATCAGTTAAAACAAAAAGTTCATGCACTTAAGGGTTAATAAAAAATAATGTACTTACTTTTCTCCAGCACTCTCAAACAAAATAACACTGACTCACTATAATTTGTGTGATATACTATCTGTTTATATTTTTTTAAATATTTTCTTAGCACTTTCTTTTTCAAGATTCAGGAAACGAATAAACGGATTTGTCTCACATTCGTATTTATAGAGTGACGTAGCGGTAGGTAGCGAAGCTCTGAGACTGCGACTCTCAGGTTTTTACAAGTTCAAAATGTATTGCGACCACAAAGCGAATACCAACATCCTACAACTTACACAATTTTATAAACATATATAATAATTTTTTTACTTCATAGGTACTTTTATAAATAATGTATATGTTTTGATATTATAAGGTAGTATGATGTAAGTAAATAGGTATTATCAGTGTATGTGTTGAGATCTACTATCGTGGAGCCAATTTTTTTTTCGCTGACGTAGACCCCTTGCAGGTTGTCATAGACCCCTAGGGGTCGATATAGACCACTTTGGGAATCACTGATCTAAAGCGACCTGATACTTGGACTGAGAATGAAATGGCTGGTGAAGAATGGTTTCGTTCATTTATGAATAGAAATCCATCACTCTCTGTCGCGTAGCTCAAGCTACTAGCCTTTCAAGAGCGACAAGCTTTAACACAACTAATGTCAAAGCTTTTTATGACAATTTACAAATTGTTATGGATAGACATACTTACGAGCCCCAAGATATATACAATGTTGACGAAAGAGCCGTCCAAAGACCTGATAAAGTACTAGCAAGACGTGGCATACGGCAAGTGGGAACTGTTACTTCAGCCGAACGAGGCACATTAGTCACGGTCGCTTTTGCAGTAAATGCCTTGGGCAATACTATCCCTCCTTTAATAATATTTCCACGGGTTAGTTATCACGATCATTTTATTAGGGACGGACCAGTAGGATCGATTGGGACAGTAAATCCTTCTGGCTGGATGCAAGATGCATCGTTCCTAGTTTTTCTCCAACATTTTAATAAGTTTTCTAATGATTCCCCAACGCATAAAGTCTTGCTAGTGCTGGATAATCATTCCTCGCATATCCATATTAACACGTTGGATTTTTGTAAATAAAATGGAATCACTTTGCTTTCATTTCCTCCACACTGCTCGCATAAACTGCATCCCTTAGATCGATCTGCCTTTGGACTCTTCAAAAAAGCAATAAATACTGCTTGCGATGGATGGATGCGAAGTCACCCTGGAAAAACTATGACGATTTACGATATACCAGGCGTTATCAAAACTTCTATGCCTCTGGCTATCACACAAGCGAACATTCAAGCTGGTTTTTGCAAAACTGGTATTTATCCGTATAATCGTAATCTGTTCCAAGAAATCGACTTTGCACCGTCACTCAACCACGCCACCTGTTTTTTCGCCTGAAATTATTCGGCCTTTTCCAAAGGCTCTCCAAGGAAAAACAAAAAGTTCCAAAACCAAAAAATCGACCATATATACAAACACGCCTGAAAAAGAGATGGTTAGGCAAGAATATGAAGAAAAAGAGAGACGGTTGAAGGCTAAGCAGGTAAAAATGAATCTTGGTGAACTAAAAGGGGAAAACAAAGGAAAAAGCAAAGAAAAAAAAGGAAGACACCACCGTCGTCATCGGATGAAGTAGAGTATTTCTGTATAATTTGTATGGGCGCATATTCTGAAAGTAAGGCTGGCGAGAAATGGATCAAATGCTAATGAAAATGTGAGCTCTGGTCCCATTTAGAGTGCGCAAGTGGTAGTCGCCATTATATTTGTCATAACTATAATGAGTCTGACTAGGTCTCGGTATCTTATTTTTTTAGTTTTTATTACTTAAAACGAACTTTAGATGCCTTCTAATTTTTGATTTTGCATGTTGATACTTATACAAATGTTTAGTTTTTGTTGAAGGAGAGGTTATGAATTAATATTTACTTTGTATTTTAACACAGTTACCCCAATATATTAGAAATTTTTAGTTAAGTTTTTTGACTGATTGTAATATGAAAACTGTTATAATAGATCTGTTTTGTAGAATTATACCGATTAGATTATAATTAAAGACTGTTATAGTACTTGTAACTGTAGACTCTACAGTAACATTTTTTTAGTTGTTTTAAGCCATAAAAGTGTTCCTAGACTTTATTTCTTTTGTTACCTACGTTAATGTTCAATTTATCCAAAAGAAGATTTATGTTGCCTTATGTAAGATATTATTTGCAATAAAAGTGATTTATAGACTGTTTTTGCGTATTTTTGAACCTGTCACTACCGACCCCAAGCACTGTCAGAACCGCCCCTGGGGTGTGGCCGGTTGTGACATTATTCCTTTTTTTCCTGATTTGCTCGTGTAAGGTAACCATTGTACATAAGTGCAAAATTTTTGTATTTTTACGTAGATAAATGTATACTTTAATATAAAAGATATCTTTCTTCCAGTTATGTGGCATACTAACAAAATTATCGGCTATCCGTTGAAACTTGTCACAACCGTACCCAGTCTACCCTACATATTAATTTTATTTTCATATCGCACTTCTGTGTGAGTTAAAAATTTTATATCCTCCAGAGGTATACAGTTTTCTGACTCAATACCTTTTATTTCCCCGTGTATCACTAGTCTTTTGTAGGCGCTTTGAAATTGAAAAGCTGTTGGATTATTATTATAGCCGCCCTTTGATCGTATCGAGCTGAAGAAGCACTCCAGGTGATCCTGGCTAAGTTAGTATATAGGCAAAAAATTAGGTTTACCCGTCACTATGATATCAGCATACATTTTTATAAGCCTTTGTATACATATTGTCTAATATTAAGGGTTTGTCTAGTTTGTCTGGTGGATAATAGATGGCGCCACTATTATTTTAAGACGCACTATGGTTTCGGTATTGTAAAGTTGCTAAGTCAACAAGAAATAATTTGTTAATTTAATTATAAGAAAAGTGATTGTACACGCTGTATACTATTAAGTAAGGTTGAAATAATACTAGTTTTTACGGAATTTATCGTGTATATTTAACTTTTTAATTACCCGACGTTTCGAGAGCTTTACAGCACCCATGGTCACGGGAAGGACTGAGATGTTCAACGTCCAATTATTAATTCCAAACGTTCCAAACGTCCAATTATTAATTAATTAGTATTAAGTAAGGTTTATTGTTAAACAGTGTAGTGAATCAGTAAGTGTCTTTCTTTCTCGAATCTCGAGGGATCCATAGTGCTCCTAGTGTTGTACATGGTTCTTCGAGACGGATTCAAACCGGTTTTTTGATAGTTCTGGAGGAAACTATAAACCCTCTCACACCAGTAGGGGCAGTGGATCGTTGCTCGGTGTGCCCGGCAGAGGTCGACGTGCTGACCGAGGTTGACTGCTGTGACATCACTAGAAGGAGGTGAAAAGGAAGATCGACGACAGAGAAGGCTGTCAGGAACGTTTCGTACGAAGGCCGAGGCGAGGTATACTTCATCGGAATCAAGCACCGCGCGGAGTTGAATAGCGGAGGATGTGATGTGAAATTCGCAGGAAGTGCAGTGGATTGTGCAAGGTTGTATCATACAAAACTGTGAGTACTCTTTGTGTCTTAACCTTAACCAACATAAACTATACTCTTGTTTTGTTTAAAAAGTAATAGTAAAATTAAATGCCAATTTGAACTTTATTTCCGTGAACTTTTTATCTTTGAATATTTGTGTTAAAATTAACTACTAGTCTTATTTGCATGTAAATCGTAACATTAACTTAGTGTATTATTTCCCAAAAACGAAGGTACGGGGAACCTTTGCCCGATTTTGTCAATTATTTTATTGCAAACACTTAGAAAATTTATTGAACAGTTTAAACTTATAAAATTATAATTGTGACTTGTTGTATTGGATAGTTATTAGTTTCAAGTTATTAAAGCACTTAATATTTGTTATATAATTCCTTCCTAAGATACTATCACGATTGTTATTAAAATTCGTATTACGTTGTAATTTCGTAAATAATATAAATCAAAATGAGTACTGAAAGGAAAAGATTAGCGGAACATATGCACAACTTAATATTTTGTCAGGAGGATCTAAGTTCTCGCATCAAAAAGGCAGACGTAAACTTTAAAAAGAGTCCAAAAGAACGTATCACTAATGTCGCCTCTACACGTTGGCCAATACAGTGGCGAATGTAGTGGCGAATATATTGGCCGCGAGTTGGTGACGGCGTCCACACGTTGGAAGGTCGTTCAGTTTACTTCGGTTCGGGCCAATGTGCGGACGAATTTATAAGCACCGTGGCGCAGTGGCTCAGCAATGAGTGGCTGCACCGGGCGCCGCGGGTTTGATCCCGCACGGAACAAGTATTTGTATGTCCTAAAAATAATTGTTTCGGGTCTGGATGTGTGTCCTTGTGCAATTTATGTTTGTAAACTGCCTACGCGATACGGGAGAAAATCCTAGTGTGGGGTTAACGTTTTTATAAAAGAATTATAAAATAATAGTGGATATTAATGGGGTTGTAAATAGATATACGATTAGCTTTATTTATTCTTTACATGCATCATAAACTGGAATAAATACCATTAATAAGAACTTAACTTATTTTAAAGTTAAAGGAGTTATAATCGATTAGTCTATGTTTTAAAATTGGGTTTTGATTCTAAAGTTTAGCAAAATATGTACTTGCATTTCTATCAGACATTTGATGTATTAAAACATCTTATAATTTATTTGGTAATTTAATTATTTTTTGAGAAAGACAAAAACAATAGCAATAAATATAATTAACACTAACTTAATAATAGGTACTAATTATAACTTAGAACATAAATGAAAAACTCATGACGAGCAAAGTGGCTCAGGACCATGCTTTGCGGCAGTCTGTGGAGGAAGATGTTCAGTAGTGGACTTGTGAAGAGCTGTAATGATGATGATGATTCGAAAACTTGCACGATTAAATTATAAGAAATCGACGCCTTTTTATATAGGATAGGGTAACAAACGAGTACACAGTTCACCTGATGGTAAGTGGTTGCTGTGGCCCACAGACATCTACATCTATCTTCGATTATGAATCAAAATGCAGATGCGTTGTCACCCGTGAGGACTAAGATGAAATGCCTCCTTTTCTTTAAAAAGTGTCTCTGGTTCTCTACACTCACTATACGAAACACAGCATCATTAAGCTACTATTTTACATTGATATTCTGTGAGAGCGTGGTCCTTCCCCGGTCGAATCGACCCATTCGTGCTACAACTATACTTCTAATATAACTGCATCGTTCTACCACGTATAAACGACGTGCTTCATTTTTTTTTATTTTAAAATTGTTCTCGTAATAATCTGATTGCAAATAAATGTTCATTATTTTTTTTTATAAATAGCTTATCGATTAAAACAAATGTTTAAAAATAATTAAATCGCGCGAATTAAAGTAGTAGGAATGTTTAAAGTGGAAATTGGCACTAAAAGGCTGGTAATTGGGTCATCCACCCTACAAAGCGTGAATATAAAATTTTAATCAGATGCGTGTAATCACTCTGGGAGCTTGTAGCAAACTAAACTCGCGGCCAACGTGTGGACGCGGCGACCAAACTCTGCCAACAATCCTTTGATCTTTTTTAAAAAACCGACTCCACACGGATCTCGCGCCAACTTGCAGGCCATCGTTCCAATGCATACCAATGAAGCCCAAACACCCCGTCTACACGTTCGTCAATGCTATTGGCCACTACATTCGCCACTGTGTTGGCCAACGTGTAGAGGCGCCGTTAGGAATATATAGAATCACGCTTAGAAATGTTAGAGCAACTTTGGCAGGAATTTTTATTGGGACATAAAGAATTTATTAAAATTGTACCCGCAAAGGAATTAACTAAATCGATCTATTTTAAAAATGAAGTTTATGATAACACAGAAGAGGTTTATTTAAATTACAAAACAATGCTTAGAAGTAACTTATCAGCATTTACAGTTCATGCTTTGGGTGCTAATCAATCAAATAGCGATATGGTTAAGAATAGTGTCAAATTACCTAAGTCCAATATTCCACAATTTTCTGGCAAGTACTCTGAGTGGACTACGTTTAGAGATTTGTTTAAATCTTTAATTCATTCAAATGGTGATTTAGATAATGTCCAAAAATTGCAATATCTAAAAGGGCTTTTAACAGGCGAGGCGGAACGTCTTTTGAAGCCTATTCCAATAACAAGCGATAATTATGAAAGAAGTTGGGCTTTGTTAGAAGATAGGTACAACAACAAACTATTTATTTGTCATCAAATAATAAAGCGACTGTTAATTCAGCGTAATATTTTAAGTGAATCTGCCAATAGTCTAAAGGAGATAATTGATACAACAAATTATTGTTTAGCCTCACTAGCGAATCTTGGTATTAAAACCAGTACATGGGATATCCTTATAATATATATTATCTCATTAAAGCTGGATCCTGAGTCAAGAAGACAGTGGGAATTTTATCTGAGCAATAACGTTTCAAGAGATGATCTACCTAACTACGATTAGTTTCAAGAGTTCCTAACCAATCGGTATAGAGCTATAGAATTCTTGCCTTCCGACTCAAAATCCAGTCATAAAGTTAGTCATACTGTTAAGGTGAATTCTATTCATACAACTAATATCAGTTGTCCATTCTGTTCGGAGGAGCACAAACTTGGTAATTGTAAAAGGTTCGGCAAAGAATCTCGCCACCGTAACTTTGTAAAAAATAACCAGGTATTCTTTTGCTGTCTTGGAAATAATCATTCGGCTAAAATATGTCGCTACCAAATTAAATGTAAAATTTGTAAAAAAAGACACCATACTCTTTTACATCCAGTAACACAACCAGAACAAAATCAGGATAATCAGGAAAACACACAAAATTTAGACATAAAAAACTCTTCTGTTGTTTCATGTATAGCTAGAAACAGGATAAGTCAGCAAGTACTCCTAGCTACAGCTTTAGTCAAAGTGTTATCTAAAACGGGAAACTTACTTACGATACGAGCACTTTGGATCAAGGATCTAAATCATCATTTGTTACCGAATCCACAGTTCTAATGTTAGGGTTAAAAAAAACTCCCATCAAAGACAGAATTTCAGGAGTAGGTGGAGGTAATAATTTAATCTCCAAGGCTATGGTAAATCTAGAAATAAGATCTCGTTTTGATCCAAACGTGGTCATAATTGTGAAGGCATATGTCTTGAAATCCATCACCACTCTTTTACCAACAACTAATATAGAATCTTTGGAGTGGGCTGAACTCTCTAAGATGACATTAGCAGAGCCAGAATAGTCCCCCCAAGTCGAGTAGACTTATTATTAGGAGCTGAGGTATATAGCCAAATCATCAAAGATGGAGTGAAAAAAGGTCCCTTGGGTACACCAGTGGCTCAGTCAACGATATTAGGATGGATTTTGTCAGGTGTTGTTAACATTTCACACAATTCTTCTCGAAAGGTTCACGTTATGCATTGTCAGGTAGAAGACAACGAAATGGTAAAAAAATTTTGGGAATTAGAAGCTGAAATAAGTCTTCCCAGGCAAAGGCTACTGACAGAAGAGGAAAAGCGGTGTGAAGCATTGTTTGCTGAAACCGTGCAAAGGGATAAAGATGGTGGATATATTGCCGTCTTCCTTTTAACACGTCTACTCCCGAAGTAGGCGATTCGTTGAGAATATCTGAAAAACGATTACAATCATTAGAAAGAAAATTCAATTATAACAACGAACTGAAACTTAGATACAGAGATGTCATAAATGATTACCTTTTTCTGAATCATATGGAACTAGTAAAGTCACCAAACAGCAGTACAAGGGCCATTTATATTCCCCATCATGCTGTTGTTAGGGAGGACAAGGAAACCAACGTAGAAACCAAAGTAGAAACCAGGTAAGAGTCGTTAACGATGCATCTTGTAAAGGTTCAAATAATAAGTCATTGAATGATAACTTAATGGTTGGCCCCACCTTACAATCAGATTTAAGACATATTATAATGAGGTGGCGAGCTTTTCCAATATGTCTATCGGCTGACATTATCAAAATGTATCGCCAGGTTAAGGTTCACCCAGAAGATGTTGATTATCAACGAATACTTTGGAGGGAAGATATTACAGAAGAAATAAAACACTACAGAATGCTAAGAGTAATTTTCGGTACTGCATGTGCTCCTTACCTGGCAGTGAAGGTTTTGCAGCAAGTAGCTCTTGATGATGGGGCTGAATATCCATTGGCAACTACTCGAGTTCTGCAAGATTTCTACATGGACGATTTATCATCGGGCTGTCAAAATGTAGAGGAAGGGATAATTGTTTATAAAGAACTTAGGGAATTGTTAGGCAAAGGGGGATTTCAGTTACAGAAGTGGTCAAGCAACAATGATGAACTACTAGAGAAAATGGCAGAAGGAGATAGAATTAAAGGGGAGGATGCAGGAAAGGGATTAAAGCTAAAAACAGATGTAGTGTTAAAAATATTAGGTCTTACCTGGAACCGAAATATTGACTCATTTCAGTACACTGTAACACTTCCGACGTTAAGAGAACCGGTAACAAAATGAAAAATTATAGCCGATATTGCAAGATTATTCGACCCTCTCGGATGGATCGCACCAACAATTATTCAAGCAAAAATTGTTATACAAAAGTTGTGGTTATCAGGAGTGGATTGGGACGAAGAGGTTCCAAACAATATTTTAAAAGAGTGGATAACTTACCGGGAAGAGCTAAAATCTTTAGAACAAGTAACTATTTCACGTTGGTTGGGGTCTAAAGAAGATGCTACTAGAATAGAGCTACATGGTTTCTGCGATGCTTCCAAGGTAGCCTATGCAGCAGTTATATATATGAGAGTCATTGATTCTGATGGCAACATAAAGGTCAGTCTGTTAACAGCTAAAACTAAGGTTGCACCCATAAAACAAGTGTCAATTCCAAGGTTAGAGTTATGTGGAGCCG
The DNA here is from genome assembly GCA_907164705.1 of Parnassius apollo. Lineage (NCBI taxonomy): Eukaryota > Metazoa > Arthropoda > Insecta > Lepidoptera > Papilionidae > Parnassius > Parnassius apollo. The sequence goes on along the minus strand of CAJQZP010000103.1, from coordinate 1,496,111 downwards.
TACTCTTATCAAAATTATTGGTAGAAGTGGGTGACGTGATGAGAATCACAAAGGAAAACTGGTATGCGTGGACAGATTCCTCAGTTATCTTAGCTAGGATCAACAGTCATCCAAATAAGTGGAAGACATTTGTGGCTAATAGAGTGTCAATAATTCTTGAATGCCTGGAACCTTACCAATGGTCTCACATACAGTCTAAGCAGAATCAAGCTGACTGCGCTTCTTGAGGCCTTCGGCCACCTGAATTACTACAGTCGTCCTTGTGGCAAAATGGTCCTGAAATATTAAAAGAAAAATTAATAACACAAAATAAATTAAAAAATTTTGAAACAAACTTAGAGGAAATCAAGGTTTTAATGGTTACAGTCGAAGAAGATTTCTGGAATCGATATTCTTCACTCAATAAGTTGCTTCGGGTGATCGCTTATTGCAGACGATTTTTGAACATGCTGAAACCAAAGGAAGAAAGGCACATTAGTAAAATTTTAACAAAAGATGAAATTAATCATGCTAGAGAAACATGTATAAAGAAAAGTCAAAGAGCAAACTTTACTGAAGAAATTAAAGCACTACAAAGAAAAGAAAAAATAAAAAGAAATAGTAAAGTACTTACCCTAAATCCTTTTCTGGACGCCAAGAGAATTTTAAGAGTTGGTGGGATACTTAACAACTCCAACTTCACTGAAGACAGGAAACATCCAAAGCTGATTCCAAAAATTGGTTTTTTGACATTATTATTAATAGATGAGGCTCATAAAAACACTTTACATGGTGGAACACAATTAATGTTAAGTTACTTAAATTCTAAATATTGGATATTAGGTGTCAAATCCTTGATTAAGGCACATATTCGCAAATGTACAATTTGCGTGAAAAGCGCTGCAGCTTCACAATATCCACTGATGGTACAACTTCCTTCTTTTAGAGTCACACCAGAAAGACCATTTAAGAAATGTGCAGTTGATTATGCGGGACCTATCAACATCAAAACCACCAAGGGTCGTGGTTTCCGATCCTATAAAGGATATATTTGCTTATTCGTCTGCATGGCGACCAAGGCTGTACACATCGAGGCCGTAAGTGATTTAACCTCAAAGGGATTCCTGGCCGCCTTTCGTCGTTTCATTGCCAGGCGAGGTCATTGTACGGATTTGTGGAGCGACAATGGTACCAATTTCGTGGGAACTTCACGTGAACTGCAGGATTTATTTAAAACGGAACAATCATATTTCAGAGAGGAGATAACAGAGAGTTTAGCCAATGTCGGTACAGCTTGGCATTTTATCCCCCCTCGTATTCCGCACTTTGGAGGCTTGTGGGAGGCTGCAATTAAGTCAGTGAAATTTCATTTAAAAAGAATAATTGGGGATCACACGTTAACATATGAGGAACTGGCTACTGTGCTTACACAAGTGGAGGCGTGCCTGAATTCTAGACCACTGTCTAGGATAGGAAATTTAGCTGATGAATTTCTGACCCCTGGACATTTTCTAGTAGGAGAACCGTTGGTTACTGCTCCCGATTATAATTATGAGTCTTCGAGCAATTCTTCATTAAGGCGATGGCAGCTTACACAACGCATGCTACAAAATTTTTGGCGTCGATGGTCGAACGACTATATCAATCAATTACAACAGCGATACCGATGGGAAGACCAAACGCCAGAGCCCAAAATAGACGATGTGGTTCTTTTTAAAGAAGATGGCTTACCTCCTTGTAAATGGCTTCTCGGTGTCATCGTAGCGAAACATCCAAGCAAGGATAATATCACTAGAGTTGTCACTTTACGTACAAAAAATTCTTTGCTGAAGCGACCAATTACCAAGTTATGCGTTCTCCCAACTACTACATAAAAAAATATATAATATTGTTATGTGTAAATGTTTTCCTTATAAATCTAATTAATGTTCTTTTATTTTTGTTTTAAAGTTTCTGTAATTGTATAGTCTGCAAAAAAAATGTATCCATGGTGGGCGGTGTATTTAAAGGACAATTTGACATGTTGTCCTTGGTGGGCGGCATGTCTAATATTAAGGGTTTGTGTAGTTTGTCTGGTGGATAATAGATGGCGCCACTATTATTGTAAGACGCACTGTGGTTTCGGTATTGTAAAGTTGCTAAGTCAACAAGAAATAATTTGTTAATTAAATTATAAGAAAAGTGATTGTACACGCTGTATACTATTAAGTAAGGTTTATTGTTAAACAGTGTAGTGAATCAGTAAGTGTATTTCTTTCTCGAATCTCGAGGGATCCACAGTGCTCCTAAGTGTTGTACACATACTAAGAAACCAATCCAACTTTCCTATTTGTTTGCCAGATTGGTTTTCCCTCTAATTGCAACCCTCTGATGTAGATATTTATAAATTTTACCATAAACACCAATGCCTCCCCAGCTTCAGCTACATTGTGACCATCTACTGATTCCGTTGTAAACCCTGGGTTTGCATCTACACTTTTGTACCATGTGGTAAGTGTGGATGGAAGTGGCAGACAAGTATTAAATTGCTGTCGTACATACGTGTAAGCCCGAGGACTTATAAATTGCAAGCAAAGAGTGAATTTGCGTAAAGATGGTGAATATTTTCTACCACTGGAGGAGGGGTTCAACATTTTTTTTCAAAAAGTCTCTATTGGTAGGGTCAAAAGATTCCAATAAATCCCCATCTTCTTCACTTATCAAAGACTTTTTTTAAGTTCTGCAATAGTATTTTCTAGTTTAGTTACTTTTTTCTCGAAAAGTCTTTAATTTTTTCAGTCATTCGGATGATAGTTTTTCCGAGTGTTTCCATTTCTGTCGCAACGTTCGAAGAGTGTACTCAGGAGTCTTGTCCTAAAACTCAAAAAAAATTTAATAATAAAACTTTGTTACTACAGACAAGATTCTCTGATTATAATACTTACTATTGATAGTTGATTAGAAATTGGAAGGTTTACTATTTCAACTGGCTTTTGACCACTAGTCAACGGCAATAGGTCAACAGTAGGACTAATTTGAAATAAAGTAATTTGTATGTTAAATCTGCCACAGTTTCAGTTTCATAACATCCCTTGATCAAGCGTCTCGATAATGAATTAATGTTCCAAGATTATAATTTGTAACAAAGGTAATTTATTTAAATACTTTAGAATACATTGCAAAAATGGAAGGGCTAAGTGGACGAAGCGCATACGAGTGTGCGCGTAAAAGTGTGCGCGTACGAGTGTGCGCGTACGAGTGTGCGCGTACGAGTAAGCGCGTACGAGTGTGCGCGTACGAGTACTGTTACATCCCTATTTACACGGTCACATCACTATTTGTTAAAGTAAAATGCTGACTTGCAATTTTTGCTGGTTTATTCAAATACAATATTAAAAATCAGCAATAATTTTGCTATAAATACGCAAGACTTTACTAAATTCGTTCAGTTGGTTATTCTTCAGCTAAACTGCTCCCCAGCTACGGACCTGGTTCTTGCCTGCCGGCTGGCTATCAGTGAAAGCTAAGAATACACTCCGGGTCTACTCTGCCCTTCGCCAGGGCTATCGCGCTGTTATAATCCAAGTCGCGTATAAGTTTTATGTAATAGTAGAAATTCTGTGTCCAAACTTGTGTATGAGTAAAACTTTTAATTAATAAATAGTTGTCGAAATTTCAGTACTGGTTTTTTTATAAGTGCTGGATAGGACAATCTAACATTCGGTGTCAGAAGAAAAGGGATTTCTGAAGTCCCCCGGGTCGCCTACTCCTGACGACGACCAGCTCCACACAGAAATAGGTCCAGACTCACGATCCTGAACTAGCAAGTTGGCCACCTGCTGTCCCTGCCTGTCTTCCTGACGCTGTAAAAGGCCGCCGCCAACCCTAGTCATCGCAGACAACGTGTCAGCATCGTTCCATTGTGCGTGAGGGTTTTCTGCCCAGCACCGAGTTATTGGCTGCACAAAAAACTAATATTTCTACACAAAATACATCGCGACACTTGGTTTGAGCGTTGACCCGTACCAACCGCAAACGCTGCACATTTCATCACTTCCGCCGCATCGCCGCACCGTCACCCGACACCGACGTCACCGAGCCGCCGCTGTTTCCATGAAATCGCTGTATCTACTAATAATACTGTGAGTGTTGTTTATTCGATTTATGTTGATTTATTTTTGTCATTTGCATTATTTTGCGTGTGGATATTTTATAATATACTTATATTATACTCTTAATTTCCTACTCCGTTTCACGTAATTAATTAAATTAATTCTTTAAAATGGTTAATGAAGGTGGTAAACTTGAAAAAGAAAAGCATTCAGTCGTGTTCAAGTTTGCAGACTGTAGGCATAGAGGAATTAAATTTTTCAATCCTCACTAAATTTATTAAGGCATTCGATGGCGATATGAATAAATTATCACCATTTATTAGATATTGCGAAAAACCTAACTACTGCGTCGCAACAAAGTATCTTATTCAAATACATAATTTCCCAACTAGAAGGCAAGGCTGAGTCGGCCTGCTCTCTTAAAATTTTTGAAACCTGGTCCGAGTTGAAACAATTTTTAAAATCCACATTTGGTGAAACCAAACATAGGGATCACTTACTTTTAGACTTACAAAGTTGCAAACAAAAATCGAACGAGTCTGTCACACAGTATAGTTTACGAATAGAAACATACCTCACACGTTTACAGACGGACATTACACATTCCACTAGCGACCCTGGTCAATTAAGAGGTAGAATCGCCAGTACAGAAGACTTGGCGCTACATACCTTTTTACTGGGCTTACCTAGCCACATTTCAAATATCGTAAGGTGTCGTAATTCTACCTCTTTACAAGAAGCTATAAATCTCGCTATCCAAGAAGAAAAATTACAAAATTATATTCAATCTACTAGATCTTTCGAATATAGACCAAAGTGTAAACTTTGCGGCAAGTTAGGTCATTCAGAAAAAACATGTTTTTTAAATCGCAAACGTCATATTAACAACTTTCAAAATGAAATCCCAAATCAGGCTCAACCTTCTATGTCTTTAAACTCGCATAATAATAACTTTTGTAGATATTGTAAAAACATGGGTCATGATATATCTCAATGTCGTAAACGCCAATTTAACAACTCTCGTAAAAGTAATAACTCTACCACTCAATTTCAAAAACAAGTACATAATCTCACACCAATAAGCGATTTTGATAATAAATTTGATTATCCAAACTCTGAACTAGATGAAAATTTAAACTAAATAAGGTTCCGGTTACGCGTCGTACGGAATCTTCAACTCAAACCGACGCTTTTAATCTCTTATCGAGACAATCTCTCAATACAATAAATTCACTGAATCTAATACTAATCCTACTAAATCTACTATAAGCACTGAATCCAATTCCAAATCCACTGAATCTAACACTAAACCTAGAAAATCCACTGTATCTAATACAAAATCTACTAAATCCTCTAAATCGAATACCATGTCTATTAAATCTAATAAATCTACTGAATCTAATACTATACCTACCAAATCCAATCAATACTCTACTCCTATGTCTAAGTCTACTAAATCTACTATATCAAATACTCCTACTAAATCTTCAAAGTACAATGCATCTATGTTACCTAACATGTCATACAATGAAAATAACAAATGCCCATCAAAAAATAACAATTTAAATAATGTTTCTGATTCGTATTCTAATTTATTTGAAATTAATTATAACAATAAAATACATTTGCCTCATGTGTATATTAAATCTAAATATTCTGATAAGTTACTAGTTCTTTTAGTTGATTCCGGTGCAGGTGTATCGCTAATAAAACAATCCTCAATGCAAATTCAACCAAAATTAGTTTCAGAAATTGTTCAGTTTAAAGAAATCGACAAAAATACGGAATACTTAAAAAAGTCTTGATCACTTTCAATTAGATTTTATATTTCCAAATAATGACGTTATTTTCGGCTAATTTCATTTATTACCAGATTGTGTCGATGTAGAATTTGATGGCATTATAGGTAACGATTATCTCAAGTCTCATGATTCTAAAATAGATTACAGTAATAAGATTTTAGACATAAAAGATCATGTTCTACAAATTCATTTTTCCAAACCAGAATATACTATTCCAGCACGTTCTGAAATGATTGTAGAATGCTATGTCCTAAATCCCGAAGTAACTACTGGATATATCGATAAGTCTGAAATTCAGAAAGGTGTGTTTTTATCTAGTTGTCTCGTTACACTTAAACAAAACTATCATGTCACTGTATCAATCCTTAACACTAATACTGAAGATGTCAAAATAAAATCTCTTTGCGTAGTTCTAAACCCTTGTGACTTCTTAGATGATTATTTACATAATATTAACACTCTAAATCTTTCTAATCCCATCAATCAAAATACTATATCAAATAGATCCTATGAAGTTAAGAAACAAATACGAACTTCACATCTTAATTCTGAAGAATCAAAAGCCTTATTTGACTTATGCTCTGCATATTCCGATCTGTTCTATTTAGAAGGAGACACTCTTACTTGTACCAGTACCTTGGAACACAAAATTAAAACTACTAATTCACAACCAATTCACGTCAAAACTTATAGATATCCTGAATGTCATAAAGAGGAAGTTAATAAACAGATACAAAAGATGCTCGATCAAAATATAATCAAACCTTCAAATCCCCCCTGGTCTTCTCCCATTTGGGTAGTTCCTAAGAAACAAGACGCTTCTGGTCCAAAGAAATGGCGTATAGTCGTAGATTATAGGAAATTAAACGACGTCACTGTCGGAGACGCTTATCCTATTCCTAATATCACTGACATCCTGGATCAGTTAGGTCATAGCAAGTACTTTACTACATTGGACCTGGTGTCAGGTTTCCATCAGATTCGCATGGATCCAGAAGATGCCCCTAAAACAGCTTTTTCTGTTTCCAATGGTCATTTTGAGTACACTAGGATGCCTTTAGGGTTAAAAAATGCGCCAGCCACGTTTCAAAGACTTATGAATACAGTCCTCGCTGGTCTTCAAGGTCTCCACTGCTTCATATACCTTGATGATGTAATTATATACTCTCACTGCCTCTCTTCACACATAGAAAACTGAAATTAGTCTTCGATGCTCTCTGAAAGCACAATCTTAAGTTACAACCAGATAAATGCGAATTTCTACGACGAGAAGTTGCGTATCTCGGTCATATCATCACTGATAAAGGCGTCTCTCCAAACCCTGATAAAGTCAAAGCCGTATCCAAGTATCCAACACCCAGAAATCCAAAGGAAATAAAATCATTTCTCGGGCTAATAGGATACTATCGAAAATTCATAAAAGATTTCTCCAAAATTACTAAACCCCTAACTTCACTACTTCGTAAAGATGCTTCTTTCAATTGGACTCAAGATCAAGAAAATGCTTTTAATACTCTTAAATCAATGTTATCTAGTGCTCCTATTCTTCAATATCCTGATTTTTCTGAAGAATTCATTCTTACTACTGACGCTTCTAACTATGCTCTAGGTGCAATACTTTCACAAGGAAAAATTGGCGAAGATCTTCCAATCGCATATGCCTCTCGAACCCTCAATAGAGCCGAAGGTAATTATAGCACTACAGAAAAGGAACTTTTAGCTATTTTATTTGGTGTGAAAACCTTCCGACCCTATCTTTATGGACGCAAATTTAAAATTGTGACTGATCATCGCCTTCTCGTTTGGTTATTTAATTGCAAAGACCCTAGAAGTAAATTAGTTCGATGGAGACTTAAGTTAGAAGAATATGATTATGAAATTGTTTATAAATCTGGGAAAACTAACCTCAACGCTGATGCACTATCTCGCCCTCTTATAATATATCCTATCAATGATATAGATCTTACTAACGATATTACATATGCCAAATTTCTTCGATCTCGTTCTAATCCTATGGTATATAGTACTGAAGTCGGTGAGTTTAATCAAAATCTGTTAAGAACACCCTGCTCTACAATCGCTTATCCTACTTCAATTGATCTAGACTCATCTAATCCTTACTATGAAGAAATTATTAACCTCCTAGACGATAAAGAATCTTTTATAAATTCCGAGAAAGAACTATATTCAATAAAGGATACTAAGGTTAATAATAAATTATATATCCATATGTTTACTAAAATTCATCACTATGATTCTTGTACTTATAGAGAATTATTTAAGGTGTTAAACTGTCTCCGAAATGAATTAATTATATTCCATCCTGATGTAAAAGAAATTTCTATGTCTGATTTTTTCCAATCCATCTGACAAACTAGAATTTATTATAATTTACGAAATCATATCTTTTATTTTTCATAACACACATATTAAAATTAATATCTACCACAATAAACTCATTTATCCTAAGCCTTACGAAATTCCTACGATTTTAAGAGATAATCATAACACTCCCATTGGTGGACATATAGGTTCCACACGTTTGTATAATAAACTCAAAGATTCTTTTTATTGGAAAGGTATGAAGAATGATATTGAATCATATATTAGGCGGTGTCCACAGTGCCAACAAAATAAAGCTTTACGTGCTTGCAATAAAGCTCCGATGGAGATAACTTATACATGCCAGGAACCTCTCCAAAGAATAGCAACTGGAAGATATTGTTGGCTTTTTACCCGAATCAGGTCTGGAAAAATACAAATACATAGTAACGTTTCAGGATGATTTAACAAAATACTCCATGGCTTACCCTATTACTAATTCAACAGCTGAACAAACAGCTGACTGTTTGATAAAATTTATTTTTGATTTTGGTATTCCTAAGACTCTTTTATCCGACCAAGGTGTTCATTTATATTGCCGAAGTATACAAACAAATAACTTCTCTTTTCAAAATAAAACATCTTTTTTCTACTCCATACCATCCTCAAACTAATGGCGCTCTAGAAAGAAGTCACGCCACATTGAAAGAATATTTGAAATCTTACGGGAACGACAATCAAGATGATTGGCATAAATATCTCCCAACTGCTCTTGTATCTTACAATTCGTCTGTTCATTCTTCTACTAATTTTACACCACATGAATTACTATTTGGTTGTAAACCAAACCTGCCAAGTTCCATTTATGATATCTGATTATACAAAATTAGACCCTGATTATATAAAAACTTTGAAACAAAAGCTTATAAATACTAGAAACATAGCCAGAGAAAATATCCGCCGTAGTAAAGAGAATTCCAAAATTTATTATGATAAAAATACTAGAAATATTACTTATAATGTCGGAGATATGGTATATTTAAAGCAACATCATAGATTACGCAAAGCCCTTTCTAGCATTTGGAAAGGCCCATATAGAATTATTAAAGTACATAATAATAATAACGTTACTCTTTTAATTAATCGTAAACATGTTAGACATCATTTTGATGAAATTAAACCAGCCCATGATAATTCCCTTCCAGGGCCGTCGCGCCAGGACTTCTCGCAGGACCAAATATGATCACACCAATAAATAATAGTCCAGGTCTTTTCTACGATCCGATTGGTGCACTGAAATATTATAATAATCATTGGAAAATAGTTACATATTCTGATCTATCTTATATACAGCCTCATATAGAAACATTACAAAGAATTCTAGAAACATGTAAACAAATCTGTAATACACATCAATCTACTAAAGTCAAAACTGATTGCTGGAATATCCTAAGTCCTTTAGAAAGTCTTTTTATCAATGTTCAAAATAATTACATCTCCTTATCCCATTTAACTAATGCTAATACTACTCACAAATTTAAAAGATCTGCCTGGATTGGTATAGGTGGTCCAATCTTCAAACAACTATTTGGTTCTCTAGACGAAGATAACGCTAAGGCTTTTACTGATGCGATTAATGCGGTTCAAGACGATCAAAGACACCTAGCTTCAATTATGAAAGAAAATATTCACTTAATAACTTCTACCATTTCATCTTTTAACAATACTATTGCCAAACTTAACGAAAACGAAAATATTCTTAATAGCAATATTCGAAATTTAGGCAAAATTTTAGACACTGTTTCAGCTAATACCAATAAGTTAGAAATCATATCACATTTATCAATGACTTTTAGTGCCTTAGAAAGTCCATTAATGATACTTAATTTTAACCTTGAAGATCTAATCAATGCTATTCTATTTGGGAAACAGAATGTAGTTCATCCATCAGTGCTAAGTCCAATACTGTTGTATAACGAACTGAATTCGAAAAGTAATGATATCCTTTCTAGTTTGCCTTTACATTTATCTCTTGAGAATATTCATACAATAATAGATGTCGCAGAAATATCTTCATTTATCAACGAAAATAAACTAATATTTGCCATTAGAATTCCTCTAGTTACTTTTGTAGATTATAATTTATATCACATATATGCATCTTCCTGATAACAGCAACTGTAAGAAAAAAAAAACTGCGGTTGCCAACCCGCTCGCCAAGCGTGGCAACTATGGCAATATACCCCCCATGAACAATTACACAAATAGACGGCCCCCAGTCCCCGGCGGCCCCGCTATTCCTGGCTACGGTCGCGACCATGGTAACGGCGGGGCAGGGGGTGCTAAGAATCTCCGGTGGAGGTTCGGTTACCACCTACGACGACTCGACCTGGCAACATTTAACGCACGCACCCTGAGGACTGACGAGAAGATCCTGGAGCTGGAAGAAGAGATAGACAAGTTGCGCTGGAATATTATAGGATTATCCGAGGTCCGAAGAGAGGGGGAGGACACGGTGATTCTCGAATCCGGCAACTTGTTCTATCACCGGGAGGGCGACCATCTGTCCCAAGGAGGTGTCGGATTTATCGTCCACAAGTCTCTCGTCAACAACGTTGTAAAGATTGGGAGTGTGTCGACGAGGGTCGCGTACCTGATACTCAGAATCACCAAACGGTATTCGCTGAAGGTCATACAGGTTTACGCACCAACCTCGGCACATCCCGATGAGGAGGTGGAGGAAATGTATGAGGATATTTCCAAAGCCATGCATTCCTCCAGAACCCACTACACGGTGTTGATGGGAGACTTCAACGCAAAACTAGGCAGGCACAAGAGAAAGCGGTGAGCTGAAGTTAGGGAAATTTGGAGTGGGGCAACGGAACCGAAGGGGCCAGCAGCTGGCCGACTTTATGGAGAAAGAGGGACTCTTTATGATGAACTCTTTCTTCCAGAAGCGGCCCCACAGGAAGTGGACCTGGTCGAGCCCCGACGGTTCGACAAAAAATGAGATTGACTTCATTATGACGACCAGACGCCAACTGTTCAGTGATGTCTCAGTGATCGAAAGTGTGAAAACTGGCAGCGATCACCGAATGGTTAGAGGCACACTGAACCTAAACGTTAAGTTGGAGAGGTCTCGTCTAATGAAGTCAACGCTCCGTCCCCCTCGTGCTCTAATCCAGAAAACTTTCAGCTCAAGTTACGTAACCGCTTTCAGTGCCTAGAAGATTGCAATGCAGTGGACGATATGAATGACAAGCTCGTGGAAACTGTCCATGCGGTTGGAGCTAAGTTCTGCAGGACCCGCCGCAGAAGAACACAAAAACTCTCCGATCACACTCTTAATCTCATGGCTGTTAGACGGGAGATGAGGCTGCAATCGTCAACAGATTTGACAGCATACAGGCAACTGAACAGACAGATCTCCAAATGCATGCGGCGAGACTTACGCAACTTTAATACTGCTCGTATTAAAGAAGCGATCGAGCGGAACCAGGGCTCCAAAGTCTTTGCCAGAGATCTGTCTGCCAGTAAGAGCCAACTGTCAAAGCTGAAGACTGAGTGTGGCAGCATCGTTTCCGGGACACCTGAGATTTTGAGTGAGATTGAGAGGTTCTATGGGCAGCTGTACACATCATCGTTAGAGCCACACGCAAGTGTGAGTAATGATCCGAGAGCAAGTCTTATCCGACACTAGTCCGATGATATCCCGGACGTCAGTCTAAGCGAGATTAGAATGGCTCTCCAGCACCTTAAAAACGGCAGGGCCCCAGGCGAGGATGGAATTACAGCGGAGCTTCTGAAAGCGGGTGGAACACCGGTACTTGAAGTCCTTCAGAAGCTCTTCAATTCCGTCCTCCATGGTGGCACTACTCCAGAGGCGTGGAGCAGAAGTGCGGTGTTCTTGTTCTTTAAGAAAGGCGACAACGCTCTCTTGAAGAACTACAGACCGATTTCACTTTTGAGCCGCGTCTACGTGCTGTTTACGATAGTCATTACGAATCGTCTCGCACGCAGACTCGACGACTTCCAGCCTCCCGAACAAGCCGGTTTCCGAAAAGGCTTCAGTACCATAGACCACATACATACCCTGCGGCAGATTGTACAGAAGACTGAAGAGTACAATCTGCCACTTTGCCTGGCGTATGTGGACTATGAGAAAACCTTTGATTCCGTCGAAATTTGGGCGGTGCTACAGTCCCTTCAGCGGTGCCAAGTTGACTGTCGGTATATCGAAGTGCTGAAGTGCTTGTACAGTAGGGCTACGATGGCTATCCGAGTACAGAACCAGAGTTCGAAACCTATCCAACTGCAGAGAGGTGTAAGACAGGGTGACGTTATTTCCCCGAAACTCTTCACCGCTGCATTGGAGGACGTTTTCAAGCTACTGGACTGGAAAGGATACGGTATTAACATCAATGGCGAGTACATCACTCACCTTCGATTTGCCGACGATATAGTCCTTATGGCAGAATCGCTTGAGGACTTAAGCACTATGCTCAATGACCTCAATAGTGCCTCCCAACGGATAGGTCTTAAGATGAACATGGACAAAACAAAGATCATGTTTAATGTCCATGTCACACCTATGCCGGTAGTTGTTGGGAGCACTATGCTCGAAGTTGTTGACGAGTACGTTTACCTGGGACAAATAGTCGGACTAGGTAAGTCCAACTTCGACCGAGAGGTCAATCGACGGATTCAACTCGGCTGGGCAGCGTTCGGAAAATTACGACATATCTTCTCGTCAAGTATACCTCAATCTCTAAAAACTAGATTGTACAAGCAGTGCGTGTTGCCAGTGATGACTTACGGATCTGAGACGTGGTCCTTCACTGCTGGCCGTATGAGGACGCTCAAGGTCGCTCAGCGAGCTATGGAGAGGGCTATGCTCGGAGTTTCTCTGCGTGATAGACTCAGAAATGAGGATATTCGCAGTAAAACCAGAGTGACCGACATAGCCCAACGGATTAGTAAGCTGAAGTGGCAATGGGCCGGCCATATAGCTCGAAGAACCGATAACCGATGGGGAAGAAAGGTTCTCGAGTGGCAGCCTCGTACCGGTAGGCGTAGTGTAGGACGACCCCCCACTAGATGGAGTGACGACCTGGTAAGATATGCAGGAAGTCGATGGATGCAGGTGGCTCAGGACCGTGCTTTGTGGCATTACTTGGGGGAGGCCTATGTTCAGCAGTGGACTTGTGAAGGGATGTGATGATGATGTTGATGATATGCTTTACCAACTCCACACGACATTCAAAATCCAAATACTTTTGCATTAATAAATCCATCCGCAAAATTTCTAGCTGTGACACAGGATAAATTAACATATTCCGCGTTACAAGACTTAAGTGAGTGCAAAGTGATAAATAATAATTACTATTTGTGTAAACTAGGAAATATACAATATAGTGTGTAATAATTTGTGAAGTGAGTATTTTAACTGAACATGTGAAAGGAATACCAGAATCTTGTAATTATAAGATTATATTAGGTGAAATAGATTTATGGCAAAGACTTAGTAATAAGAGATGGATGTATGTCCAATCAGATATATCTAAGATATCTATAACTTGTGATGGTAAAACGAATGACTATAATTTGTTGGGACAGGTATTTTAGACTTACCTAAATATTGTAAAGCTTATCATAAGCTACTACAGTTTGTTCCGTCTCAAGAATTCGAAATTAAATTCTATGTTCCTAATCCAAATTTTAATATTATAGAAGACGATTGTTGTTCTAAAGCTACTGTAAATCAAACATTACCATATTTAACTCCTATTAAACTATCTCATGTGAATCTTGATTCGTTACAATATGCTTCATATAAATTAAATCAAAACGAAGCAGAACTAACTAAAATCGAAAATCAACCTTACCGTATTAAGTACAGCTATTATTTTATATATATATAATTACTAGCCTATTATCTGTCTCTGTATTTGGATATTTTTCTTATAAATTGTATAAATGTCTCTGTTTTAATAATCGAAGAAACAGTACATCCTGTTGTATTAAAATTGTCAATACCTGTATGACTAAACCTCATACAAATATTCGTGCAAGGTCTAATATTGAAATGGCCAATACAAATTATGATACAGAAAGTACTGATTCTAATATAAGTACACCAAGGCGAAACCTTGAGTTATTGTAAAACTTAAATGTACAATATAATTATCACTTTTTCATTGTATTAGTATTATATTTCATTAGTCTTAAGTTAAATGTTCTCTCCTCAAATTTATATTTCTTCACATACTTCTTCTCTATTCCGTATGTTCCGTTTTAAAGGGGGGAGATGTTACATCCCTATTTACACGGTCACATCACTATTTGTTAAAGTAAAATGCTGACTTGCAATTATTGCTGGTTTATTCAAATACAATATTAAAAATCAGCAATAATTTTGCTATAAATACGCAAGACTTTACTAAATTCGTTCAGTTGGTTATTCTTCAGCTAAACTGCTCCCCAGCTACGGACCTGGTTCTTGCCTGCCGGCTGGCTATCAGTGAAAGCTAAGAATACACTCCGGGTCTACTCTGCCCTTCGCCAGGGCTATCGCGCTGTTATAATCCAAGTCGCGTATAAGTTTTATGTAATAGTAGAAATTCTGTGTCCAAACTTGTGTATGAGTAAAACTTTTAATTAATAAGTAGTTGTCGAAATTTCAATACTGTTTTTTTTTATAAGTGTTGGATAGGACAATCTAACAGTACGAGTGTGCGCGTAGGAGTGTGCACATACGAGTGTGCGTAATTTATTTTAATACTGTAGAATACATTGCAAAATTGAAGGGCTAAGTGGAAGAAGCGCGTACGAGTGTGCGCGTAAGGAGTGTGCGCGTACGAATGGTGCGCGTACGAGCGTGCGCGTAGGAGTGTGAGCATACGAGTGTACGCGTGCGAATGTGCGCGCGCGTTTGCGTGGGCGTGCGAGTGTGCGCGTACGAGTATGCGCATACGAGTGTGCGCGTACGAATGTGCGCGTACGAGTGTGCGTGTAGGAGTGTGCGCATACGAGTGTGCGTAATTTATTTTAATACTGTAGAATACATTGCAAAAATGAAGGGCTAAGTAAACGAAGCGCGTACAAGTGTGCGCGTACGAGTGTGCGCGTACGAGTGTGAGCGTAACAGTGTGCGCGTAAGAGTGTGCGCGTACGAATGTGCGCGTACGGGCGTGCGCGTACGAATGTGCGCGTACGAGTGTGCGCGTACGAGAGTGCGCCTACGAATGTGCGCGTACGAGTGCGCGCGTACGAGTATGCGCGTACGAGTGTGCGCGTACGAGCGCGGACGTACGAGCGCGCGTACGATTGTGCGCGTGCGTGTGCGTGTACGGGTGCGTGTGCGTGTGCGTGTGCGTGTGGGTGAGCGTAGGCGTGTTCGGGTGCGTGTGCGTTCGCGTGTGCGTGCGTGCGTACGTGCGTGCATGCGTTTTTGTGTGTGTGTGTGTGTGCTTAATTATAACAAAAATAATACCAAATTATATCTATGTTTTACATTAAAAATATTGTATTCATATTTTTCCTAGAAATAAAAAATAAATAATAATGCAAGGGACAAATAGTTAAAACACTATCTTCCTAAATTAAAAAATAATTTGTTCTTTTGTATAATTTGGGTACTTTTAACTACATAAGTAAAACTGACAACCGTACTCCTGGTCCCGAAAATACAGGATATGCCTTGTTTGGGGCCCGCCAGTAACTTTATTTATAAGTAATAAGAACTTAATTTAATATAACTTACGTGTAAAATTAATTTAATATAAGTTACTATTTTTTTTCCAATGTTCGGGTCTGTAGCTCTATTTCTAGGAATAAATGATTTTTTTTGTTCAGCTTTTGTAAGGAGTTTTTAGGGTTCCATAGTAAAACAAGGAATCTTTATAGTTATTATGTCTGTTTTTCACAGGCATCTTAAAAATATAATATAAGAGCTGTACAGTTAGAGAGGTAGTTGTTATTAGGGCTGGAAAGCATGGAGAGGAGACTTATGTTTAGTTGTGGGCAGGCATTAGGTTGATTTATTAATGATGAGGTACTCTTATTGCCTAACTAATAAAATTTATACAAAATACTATGCAGTTATTTATATTATGTAGTACTGGCACTATAGCACAAAATCTCTATACATATACATAGCACATAGTATATGGCAAAATACTTTATCGGTGTGAATTGAGGTTTTTAAAAATTGTCATGGCAACTCTTTGAATTTCCAGACTAAAAAGTAGCCTATATATCCTAGATCCTTCATGGGTAAATGCATGGAATATATAATGTACAGCAGTCAACATTAATAATTTTTAAGCCAATAGACATTGCTCTAACTATATAAATTATGTTTTAAGCATTAAGTGTAATAAATTATATTCACATACCTGGCATATACAATGTTGGCATAGCTGTATTGGCAATTTTGTTACTGCGACATAGATACTTGACCTCAAAATGTCTGCGACACACACGTCGATACTTATATATGCGCTCATTTTCTAGGCCTATAATATCACCACCAACTGCATACACCCATTTATTGAAACATTCTCGTTCCTTAATTGGATTTGGAAATCGATGCAGCACTTGCATCCTGCCTAGAATCAGTAAAGAAATTTGATTAATATCTTCATATTTGCTGATTTTAATGTCATAGAATTATAAAATTACAATACTCCATGTTTACTAGCTTAACTAGTTGACATATGTAGTTGACCTGTTGTCCTGCTGATACACTAGAAGGGTTGTTGGTAAATAAAACGATCCGCAACAGTGTATGATCTAATTTGGTCTATATTTTTAACTATATTTTCAGTGCCTTTTATAATAAAAATTGACATAACAACGTCAACGTCATTTCTCAAAAAAAGAACTAAATCTTTTTTAAAATTCAAAAATATGTTTTCTTCATAAATTTGGAATATACTGGCGTATAAGTATATATATCATAAACATACCGCCCACCAAGGACATTTAGTGAAGGAATGGCCTTCTAAAAAATTTCCTTCTAAATTGTACTTACATCTAAAATTTGCACTGAGTACTTAATAACAAATTAACTTCATAAACTAAGAGGTAGTAATTCTAAACTTAACTAATAAATGTTATCGTAAATGGAAAAGTAGGTAAACATTTAATATAATAATATTTTACATAAATTTGACATAAAAAGTGAACAATTCATGGATCTGCTATAGGTAAAATACATAATGTTCATGTTGGCCTTTTAATAACTGATGTTTTCGTGCGCAATGTGACCACACGGGTAACGTTATCATCACCGGGGTGTTTCTCTGTAACTCGTCCCAATAACCAACGACTTGACGGCAAATCATCTTCTTTAATCAAAACAATGTCCCCAATGTTAGGTTCCGGAACTTGTGACGCCCATTTGTACCTATTCATGAGCTTTGACAAATACTCCTGGGACCATCGTTTTCAAAAAAACTGTAGCATCCTTTGCACAAATTGCCACCTAGTTAAATAATTTACGCTTGAACCTTTGTAGTCCTTATCTGGTACATTAACTATCGGTTCTCCTATTAAGAAATGTGCAGGAGTTAAAGGCAGGGGCTCACCAGGATCAGTAACGTTGATGACGCTTATTGGCCTCGAATTTAGACAAGCTTCCACTTGATTGAGGAATGTGGTCATTTCTTCGTACGTGAGGGCAGAGTCACCAATAACCCTTTTAATGTGAAACTTGGTGGATTTTATACCCGCTTCCCAAAGACCACCGAAATTAGGAGCATGCGGCGGAATAAAATGCCACTGGATGTTGTTTGCTTCCAGATATTCTGCTATGGCTGGCTGAATAGATGCCAACTGTTGCAATTCTTTGGAGGCGCCTACAAAATTGGAGGCGTTGTCGCTCCACAATTTAGCGCAGTGACCTCGTCGCGACACAAATCGTCGAAAAGCAGCTAAAAATGCTTGTGTACTCATGTCACTTACGACCTCTAAGTCAGAACAGCGCGAGTGGACATGCAAACGAAAAGGCATATGTAGCCCTTATAAGAACGATACCCACGTCCTTTGGTCGCTCTTATACTTACAGGTCCAGCATAATCCACCCCACTATATAAAAATGAATGTGAGAATGAATGAATGAACCGATGGGAGATCACCCATTAGTTGATTTTTGACAGTAGCTCTCTGTTTTGCACAAGTTACACATTTGCGAACATATTGTTGAACTAGAGATCTAGCACCTATTATCCAATAGGCTGACCTTAAATAATTTGCCATTAACTGAGGACCACCATGCAGTGTCTTCTCATGCGCATCTGTAACTAAAAGATGAGTCAAATGACTTGAATGTGGTAGGACTATGGGATTTTTTACTTGGTCATCTACTTCTGACTTCTCAAGTCGTCCACGAATTCGCAAGATATCATTTTTATCGAGAAAAAGTCAGAGTGATATTAGTTTACTTGTTTTTAAATTCAAATACCCTTTTTCCTTTAATTGTTGGTATTCTATTGTGAATGAATCCATTTGTGTTTTCATTATACAAGTTTGTAATGCTGCTTCTATTTCGTGATCTTTCAAATATTTACTGTCGTGTTTTTCCCGTTTTAAAATTCTAAGACAATACGCAATAACTCTTACTAATTTTCGCAGACTAGAATAATTTTCGAAAAACACGTGCTCTGGAACTACAGTCTCTCCGGCATGTACGATGTAATCTTACTCAAAACGTAAGCATTGATTTGAAGTTGAAAATTAAGATCAACCGTGGACTTTATAATCAGATTTACCATGTAATTAGCAATGGTTGACTTGTCTCCTAAACCTAAAATATGACCTCGGACTGGAATTTTCTTAAGCCTGAGAAATTGGACAGTGGACTCTGTTATAAAACAAGCCTGTGATCCTTGATCAAGTAAGGCTCGAACTGTTTGAAATTCACCCGACTTGGACTCAGCTTTTACCAATGCAGTGGCTAATAAAACCTGTCTGGGTTTTAAAACTTCTCCCGAAGATAAGCATGCAATTATTTGATTATCACTTGTTGGGGAACTAGTGTTATCGATAGCAGACTTTGCTCTGGAATCTTGACCCTTATTTTCTGCATAAGGTTCTTTATTATGGTGCAGCAAGGAATGGTGGCGTTTTTTGCAAATTCTACAGACAGTCTGCTTTTTACAGTTGTAAACTGTATGATTGCCACCTAAACAATTAAAACATAGTTTATTTTTTGCTACAAACTCTCGTCTGTTTTCTATGGACTCTTTTACAAATTGCTTACAGAAACAGAGCTTATGAAGTTCCGAGCGGAATTCGCAACGGATATTCGGCGACTTTGTGGCCAGCAATACTTTTGAACTATGGACATGAGAACCATTATTAATCTGGTGAGCCACAATCTTCCTCGGCTCTATAGATTCTAATGCGCGGAAACAACATAAACAATAAATGTCCTAAACTGATTAAAGGTGGGCAACTTGTTGCTGGAGTCATTAGAAATGCTTAACTCCCACTGCTTTCGCGTTTCATTATCTAACTTGAACGTCACTATATGGATGACAATAACGACCCATGTGCTTACATCGATTTTCAAATTTTTTTGTGCATTTAAACAGTCACATGTGGTATCTAGCAGCTCCTTTAATGAGTTAGCTGATTCCACATGTAAGCGTTTCTGGCCGAACAATCGTTTTAAAATACAACTGGTTAGGTACTTTTTATTTGCATAGCGATCTTCTAGTTGAGACCAACATTCATTATAATTGGCATCTGTGATTGGTGTATGCCTACTTAACTGCTCAGCTTCACCGGTTAGGTGACTTTGAAGATAGTGCATTTTTGCACATTATCTAAGGATGCATTGTTGTGTACTAGTGAAACAAAAAAGGTCGTGAAAAGTTGTCCATTCACTGTACTTACCAGAAAAAGTAGGAATTGTTATCTTGGGCAACTTTACAAATGAACTAGATTGCTTAGAAGAACTATTACTACATCCACTATCTTGTGGTAACGGTTCTCTTATACTTATCTTGTTTAAAGTTGATTTCATTAAAGATATACATAGTATGTAAGTATCTTCTGTTGCGTCATACATATCGACAATATTTTGACCTATATCTTCTAACTTAAACTGACCATAAAGTTGAGATTTAGTATTTTTGAACGAAGACCAATCATTTTCTAATAATTCAATGAAAATGCCTTGTTTGTATATATTCAACAGTAAGTCTATCCTTTGGACACTTTTTAAAATTAGTAAAGCCCTTTTGTATTATTTGTTGAAAGTCTTTTAATATATTAATTTGTCCTTCCATCGTAAACAACAATCGTATAGAATTATTAACTAATATTAAAAATAGTATAATTCAATTATTTGTGTAAAGTTAAATTTATCAATCTGAATGTAACACAATATCAACTTTGTAACAGAAAAACCTAAATTGAAACGTAAAACTTAACAAGTTTCTTTACTAAACAAAGCTTGCGAATTTTTCAAGTCTCAAAAACAGTGAAAATTTAGAAGTATTTATAAACAAAAATACACTCTTACAGAAATCGGGCATAGGTTCCCTGTTTTTATAAAACTAGTCTGAGACCTTAATCTAACATGCACAAGTTAAAATCTTCCTTGAAATCAATATTCAAATAAGTAAGAAATTGTCACAGCTCCTATGAAAATAACTAAATTGTACTCACGTTTGCAATTCACTAACACAAACACAGGTTGAGCTGATATTGTACTTGCGGCGTTCCCCTTCGGCTTCACCTTGAACTTCGACACCCGGCTGCTATTGGCGAACTCGAAGATTGAACTGGCGATGTACTACTGATGGCTTCCTTTGTGACGTCACGTTGAACTAACACTCCCAATGCAGCTGAGTTTGTCCACCTTGCTGGATAAAGCTGTTACCGCTTTTGCAGGGTGTGCGGTGCTCTTGCAGCAGCGATCCACTGCGAGTACTATGGCGTGCGGTCCAAACCTGGTACCGCTTATTAACAAAAACTTCTGACTAATCTGGGTCTGATATTCGGCTCGACTGGACCAATGTTTACTAGCTTAACTAGTTGACCTATGTAGTTAACCTGTTGTCCTGCTGATACACTAGAAGGGTTGTTGGTAAATAAAACGATCCGCAACAGTGTATGATCTAATTTGGTCTATATTTTTAACTATATTTTCAGTGCCTTTTATAATAAAAATTGACATAACAACGTCAACGTCATTTCTTAAAAAGAGAACTAAATCTTTTTTAAAATTCATAAATATGTTTTCTTCATAAATTTGGAATATACTGGCGTATAAGTATATATATCATAAACACTCCAAACTGGAAACATTTTTAAATAAATGCTATATTGTATGTTAGGTATATAACTTAATTAACAAATTGTTGATTATAGTTAACAGCATCTATGGCACGACTTTCCATTGACATCCGTCAAATTGAAGGTGGTAGGGGGAGGGGGGTGTACTACGCCCCTTTAAAAGGAAAAGTTGCGGAGCCCCCCATTTTCGAGTTTTTTCATTTTTAATTCTGAGGAAATTTTTCTCATTTTATGTATAAATATTAAGTGTAAAATACCAGGGGGCCGAAAGAGGACGACAGAAGGAACCAGGGGGAACGGGGTAAACCCCTAAGGAAGGGGGAAACCCTTTCACCAAATAAATAGAGGGACTCATTCAGAAGGATTTCTGTATCTATTTGATATAGCCTGTCTGAGATAGCCTTCTGTATCTATTTAGAGATCCAGCCTCGCCTCCGCAGTTGCGGCTTGTAGGTCGCCTTCGGCAACCAGCCTCGGCCGCTTCGGCTCGTCCGATGCCTACGATTTGTTCCAGCAGGCGGAGGCTGCTCTTCTTAAGTGCCTACGGCTCTATAAAAACACTCTAGGGGTAGGACAGACTCGTACCATGTGGAGTCAGGGTCAATTAATTCGATTCCTTGAAATAAGTTGAACCCAACCTATTTTATTTGTTATTTGCCCTTATAAGTGGGTACTGTTTTATACACATATTTTATACAATTTCACACACATATTACTTCAATTAATTCTTAGAAATCATCAGTTTTACATTTCATCCCACAAGCCAGCAAAAAACTGTATGTAAACACTAAACATTTTAATTTTATTAGCTCGTAATGATAATAATTTTGTAATATAAACTGTTAAATATATGTGTATGCATGAAAACTATCGAAATGAGTACAAAATGTAATTATTTACGTAAATGTATGTAAAATAAAATGTTACCGATCTTATGACAACTTAACCATACGTAAAACGAATGTTCAATGGCGAGAATTCGATATAATCTGTGGTAGGGATTGACGTAAACGTTACAAAAATAATTGATTTTCAATAATTTTTTCCTCAAAAAGTACGCATTTCCGCATGTTGAAATTTTGCGTGTGTACTTACAATAATGTAACCCTTCTGTTAAAACAAAATATCATATAATCTAAAGTAGTGATTGACATAAATATTGCAAAAAATAATTGATTTTCAATAAAAAAAATTCAAAAAGTACCCGTTTCCGCGTTGAAACTTTGCGTGTGTGCTTATATTAATGTAACCTTTCTGTAAAAAAAAGTCAACTCCCACAGTCAATTGAAAGCTTAGCCGCATCTATTTTTAATCTACTACTACCTCATGTCATCAAAATGTATGATCAACTTTCTTAAAAATAATACTTATCCAGTAAGGGCATATGCCCACTACGATTAGGGATGCAGGATATTTTAGCTCCTAGCTGAAGTTGAACAGTATTTGATTTAGGAGCCTTAATCCTACTCGTATTAAAGATATACATCGTTGACTTGGATGAACAGGGTATCAACTCAAAAATTTCGACTTTTGACTTATATACGCAGTCTTAATAAAAAAATCGAGATCTTTCTAACGATCAAGGTCTTACAACGATCGGAGGTAAAATAGCGTGGGGGGAATGGTAGTATCTCCGTCCTTTTTGCCCTAAGCTTTGACCAAGATACTCTTATTCGGTCTTACTCTAGCTTCACGCAGCTAGAGTGAAATGTCGCTGTTCCTTGCGTGAACACGGTGTTAAAACCAAAAAGTGCTGTGTTAATTATAAGGTAAGTTTATTTTAAAAATATTTGTTTCTAAAATAATGACGAATTTTGTCATAATACCTGCTTTACGATATTTTTTTATTAAATTATTATGGTTATTTTACAGTATGGGGTACTTATTTGAGATACTATTATGTTGCTTAAACATTAACAGAATTAGTTGTTATTTATTTCTAAAACAAAGGCGAATTTCAAGATAATAACTTCTTAGGATAGTTTTTAATGTAATTATTATTGGTTTTTGTAGAGTTTATGGAACTTATTTCAGATACTATTAAGTTGCTCAAAATTTTATCGAATTAATTGTTATTTATTTCTAAAACAATGGCGACTTTCGAGATAATCATGAGATAATACTGTTTTTTTATGGTAGTTTTGATTGAATTGTTTAGGTACTTTTTTGAGATACAGGTATTGTTATTCAAAATTTTATATACTTAATTATTTTTTATTCCTTTTTAATTAAAAAACATGAATTCTTTTAATATTAAAATAACTTTTGTATTGGTTAGTTTTGTAGTAGGTTTTATTCTGTAGTTATTGCTAATGGTTCGTTATTGTTCAGAAAAAAGTATAACTTTAGGGCTTTTTAGGTAAACGTTTTTTCGTAGATCCTATATTTCCTGGAGTTAACTCTAATGACAGCGTTAAGAATCCGGATTTTTCTTCATCTTTAGATACTTCATGTATTGACTCGGAATCTAACGACAATGTACATACTTCTCCTGTGACTTCACCATCGTTACTTGAAGGGGTGCAATTGCCAAAAAACACTCGTAAAAGATAAAGAAATTAAAAAAAAATGGTTACGTGTTAAGGCGAAAAGACTCAGAAATTCTGGGAAATCTTATGTTACAAAAACCAACACAGTGAAGCCGGCAAAGAAGATTGGACCTCCTTGTACCGAAAAAATATCGTCAAAAATGTTTGTCTGAAATATGAGAAGAAATGAGAATTAGTATTTTCCAAAACTTCTATCGACGCAAAGGCAATTTATAGTTAATTGTATCGGTATTGTCAAACCTAAATATCGCTATACAAACGCTGCTACGCATCGTAAAATCAATAAAACTTACAACAACGAATTATCATTTCATAATTGAAGGAAATATGATTAGCGTTTGCAAACAATTTTTTAAGTCTACACTTAGTATCAATGATAAAATCATAAAAACAGCAGTGAAAAAGAAAGACCCTAATACAAGTAACGTGGTTACAAGTGACTTAAGGGGTAAACATGGAAATCACCATAAAATACCGGAATCGGTTAAATTTGAATTATGTAAGCTTATAAATTCTATACCTACAATAGAAAGTCACTATTGTCATAGTACTACACAAAAAATACATTGATGTAGGGTATTCTTTAGCGCAATACTACTGCGATTATGTGGACAGTTGTAAAAATCAAAACAAGCCGTTCGGCAATTACTTAGCTATGATATTTTTAATAATGAATTTAATATTGCATTTCACTCGCCAAAAAAAGATTTGTGCGATACATGTGTTGCCTTTGATAATGTCACAGGCGAATCAAAGAAAATTTACGAGCCGAATACGAAAAACATCACGCTGAAAAAGACATGTCCAGAAAAAAAAGAGGCGGACAGAAACAGTGTTGATACCGTTATTGTATCGGTTTATGATTTACGGGCGGTTTTGCCTTGTCCCCGTGGTGGTGTTTCTTCTACCTTCTATTATTTATCTAAATTAAACATTTTGAATTTCACAATATATAATTTAAAAACAAAAGAAGTAGAATGCTATGCATGGCACGAAGGAGATGGCCACAGGGGAGTGAATGAAATTGCTTCTTGTATCTGGAAGTATCAAGAAAAACTTGTCAATAATGCGACAGAAGCATTTCACATGGTTTTTTATAGTAACAATTGTTGTGGGCAGCAGAAGAATAAATTCATGTTGCACACCTATCTGCTAGCTTTAAGTAAGTTTCCTAAATTTTTATCAATAAGTCATAAATTTTTGATAAAGGGCCATAGCGCTAATGAAGGTGACAGTGCCCACTCCCTTATTGAAAGAAGAATAAAGGCATCACTAAAATCTGCTGTAATTTATTCACCAGATCAATATTATTATTTGATACGTTCGGCAAAAGTAAGTGGCAAGCCCTTCTTCCTTCCGTTCGTCTTAAACGAATTGTCATACAACTCATTTTTTGACATTAAAGCTATGTCTGACCAGATAAGTAAAGCATAGCCATCAAAAAATACTGCCAATGAACTTGTTAAAATAACAGAAATGAAGATCATTATATTGTCAAGTGAAAATAAAGATTCAATTCTATACAAGACATCCTATTTGGATACAGATTTTAAAGAGGTTAAATTGTTCAATATAAGACGTCGCAATCAATCAAATTTAAAGAACATTGAACTTCAGCAGCTGTATAAAAAAATAATTTAATACCTGAACAAAAAAAAACAAAGTTTCCTAAAGGGGGATGCCCACTGTTCATAGACACTTCGGCCATGGGTGCCCACATATAAAAGCATATGGAAATGATAATATGCAATTAAAATAATGAAATGGTTAAGGAATTGGTTTAAAAAAAGTCGGGATTTTTATGATATAAAGCTTTTTATTTTCACAAATACAGTTTTTTAACGACTACTTTTACCAATTTTATTGCTTTTAATTTCTTTAACTTTTAATTCCCGACGCGTGATTTTTCTTTTGGAGGCCTATGCCAAAAGGCACACCGAACAGAGGGACTTACTTTAACTAGTATTACAATAGGAACTCAAACACAAATATTATGTAACCCCAAAGTTCGGAAATAAATGGTTATATTATTATTATACTATTATTATTAATTCCTGACGTTTCAGATGCTTTATAGCACCCATGGTCACGGGGTACTGAGGTGACTGCCATCCCAATGTCAGTATTGGGACATGGAGTACCTTCAGCTTTTTATTATTATTTTTATAGTCCAATCTACGCAGATTGAACTTACTCTATCTTTAAGTCTTGCAGTGGTATGCTTGGGGTTTGTTTTAATTTTATTAATTATAGTGTCCCAAGCAGGTGGTAGTACCCAACCGCGTTCTCTACTGAAATTAGGATGTTTTTTTAATTTCAGTAGCCTCACATATCATCCTTGGTAGGAATTAATGTTCTTTAACGAGGATTTGTGGTCTATCAAATCTGATGTATGTCTATCTGGTTGGGGTGACACCCTTGACATACGGTAGTACAGCAGGCACATGCTCAACTGCGGTCGGCTTCACTCGGTCACTGTGACGAAGACGTGGGACCCGAAGCTTGATTTTGTGCAGAACCTGCTTGACGTGCTGAAGCTCCGCGGCCAGGTGCTTGTTCTCACAGATCCCATATGCTCTCTGTAACAAAGATTTGCTCATGGTAACTAACTGTGAAGGATTATGGTGAGATTCACCGCTTAAATATCAGTTTGTATGGGTCTTTTTTCTATACACAGTGTGACCTATGATGTTGTTAGGATTTTGGATAACAAAAACATCTAGGAAAGCTAAGAAATTATTTGCCTCAGATATAATATCATAATTACTGAATAGGATTTGGCACAGAGAGTGGTAACGATGGATAAAATTCATAGGAACAACATCCTGATTTAATATTTCTTGGGCCATATTCATGAGCCGCTCTAATTTGTTTCTTGGTACTTGCAATAATGCCTATATGCATTCATCACTATCTCCTGTTCTTACTTTCATCAAATATACAGCAAGTGCAAAGCATCCACTATGTTTACTTGACATTTTGGGCACTTCAGACAGAATTTATTGGCATTGTTCCTTTGATAAGCGTAGATAATAATGTACAGTATATTCGGGCATATTGTAAATATTTTCAAAGTCTATATGATGGTAAATATTATCTTACAATAATGTAGAAAAATCTATAATTTGTGCTACACTAAATGTTTTAATATGGTTATATATTAATTCTAAAAGTAAATAGCAAGAGTTACTATTTAAATGGTAGTTACTGATTCTACATTCTGGAGGTACATAGTAATTGTATTCACAAAAATACATACCCGCAATGCTGATGGAACAGTGAGTTGATTGGAATTGTTACAACCAGGAAAAAAACATTGATTTTGTGTGAGTGGTGCTCTTACAAAATTAGGCAGCAGTATATTGTATGATGTATGATCTAAGCTTTGTTGTTCTAGGTTCAATACATTACTCACTTTAGATTGCTACAAGGATGGACTAGATGATTCAGATGGTTCCCGTTCTAAAGTTTAACGTGTTGCTGCTTTATCAATTCTTCGCAATCATGACACTCACGCGATGACGATGGCAACTGAAATAACATTAAATAAAAAAAAATAAGACAAAGTGAACAAAATAAAATAGATTTGTTTACTTTAAACTCAAATATAGGTAAATGTTACTTAAAACTTAATGCCCTATATTATTTAATAATTAAGGACTGACTGCCTACCAGTAGTCCAAAAACAATTAAAAATCGACTGTCTTATTTCTTGGTATTTGATAAAAATTGTCCATTTCGTAACTATCTGGTGTTAGCTAGCTAATCTTATCGCCGTGTTACAAATAAGCTATTTTGTTTGTCAGGTATAGCTTGTGCATATGTTAAAAAATAAAAAAACTTCATCATTTCATACATTCATCACTATCAAATATCAGCACTAGAATTAATAAATTAAAAACTGTTGAACACTTACTTTTAACTGTTGTCACACTATAATGTGGTCGACAATCTCACTCCATATGAGTTCTTGAGAATTTATTTGAAAAATAACAAACAAAATAACACAATGGCAACTATTTAGTTGTGAATTCACTAGTACCTTTTTACTTGTTGAATTGTGATTTCATTTCGCATGACATATTTCCTATAGCTGTCAGATTTGATGTTGCCACATAACTAACATAAATACAACGAAACGATATCGATTTCTATTCGATTAGTAATTTAATGAAAAAATAATAATATTTGAGTTTCGCTTTCAGTTCTACACGCTTTTTAAAATATATTTTCTTTTATTTTTTTAAATTATGTTTTAAACGTATTTTTTAAAAACAGTTAAAATGTGGAGTAGCGTATTGTTATGCTCTAAACAGTTCATGGTAAATCAGCTAAAAATTCACTTGTTTAATTATCATAACATGATTCCATTTTAAATGTATTGTTAAAACAGATAACAATAACAGTTAAATTGTGCAGTAGCATTTTATTGTACTCTAAAGAATTCATAGTAAATCAGCTAGTAATTCGCTTGTTTAATTATCATAACATCATAATATCCATAGCGATTCGATTATTATTCGATTAATAATTTCATAAAAAGAGAATAATCTTGGAGGTGTTTTAACTTCTGCTCGCTTTTTAAAATGTATTTTCTTTTTTTATTTAAATTCTATTTTAAGTGTATTTTTAAGAACAGTTAATTGTGCAGTAGTGTTTTATGAAGCTCTAAAAAATTCATGGTATATCGGCTAGAAATTCACTTGTTTAATTATCGTAACATGATTTCATTTTAAATGTATTGTTAAGAAAAGATAAGAATAACAGTTATATTGTGCAGTAGCGTTATGTTATACTGCATAGAATTCATTGTAAATCAGCTATTAAATCGCTTATTTAATTATCATAACTACAGATGTGAAGGCGGTTGTTAACGTTTTCAACCAAGCCGATAACAACGGTTGTTTTTGTCTTGAAATTGATAAAAATTGTGCAGTTGCGTTTTGTTAAGCTTTAACCTTTTGAGCGCCACGCCAAAAACGCATTACCGTGTCCTGTACGCCAAAGCGCCAAAACAAAATAGTGTTGCCAAGAGTTGATATATCGATAACGTGAAATAACTTGTTTTTGTTGGTTTTTTATGCTATAAATGACTCTTAATAAACTGTATGTTTTATTTAATCTTGTGCCGTCTTCCACTCTTTTTATATATGTACTTTGTACATATAAACATAAATAAAAAACAAACAATAACAATAAAATAGTAGCAAACATTAGCACTACTCTCCATCCTAATGACGACACTGTCGCGACTGGACGACAACGGCGTAGTTGACCTTCCCTTTTGAAACATTCTTAGAATGTTGTGTATTGATTTCAAAATCGATCTAACCGAAATATACAGACATCGATTCATAATATTTTATGTGTCGGGGAAGGCGTAGGCCAAGTGACGCACAGAAGAAAAGTCTTACACTCTTATGACAATGGGGATTAGATATGATGCTGATGCTGCTAGATGATTTTGAGACTGAGAAAGAAAATGGCACAACACAAAATGAAAAATTGCTCTTCACACCCTAAGTAAAAAAAACATTAATTGTAATTTTGTATTATTATTAAAAAAGGTACATAATTATTCATTAATCAACAATTGTATATAATTATTCGCACTAGGTAAATCAGCCTTATAATACTAAAATCTTGGTCATGGAATAAATAAACATATTTGTTCACCAATCAATCAAAAATTCAATTCATCAATCAAAAATCAAAATTCATCATCATCGACGCTTTCCAAAAATCCGAATGAGTTCTGAGGAATCGTTCATGTTGCATTGCTCTACTTTTCTCGGTAATCACTTATGACGTCATCAGGGTGTCGTCTATACTTGATCACGGTGCCCAGTGAACTGATTTTCGATGACGCGCTAAAGATGCGCTAGAGTTGAGATATTAGATTTATTATGCGAAGATAATCTGATAACATTTTTTTTATTCATGTAGCTAATTATAGTTTTATGTTTATAACCTTTAATTTTATTCAAATATCAATAATAATAGAAAAAAAAACACCATTGAGCTGAATTTTGGATAGTTTTCAAGAAATCTATGCCTCCCGCGTTTGACACTAGCGGTCAACCATAGACCACTTTGGCGTGCTGGACATAGTATTTGCTTAGATAAAAATCCATTTTTATTAGTTCAATGTTTCTTAGTACTTGTGGCTCTAGAAGACTTGTTTTTTATACTCACATGTTGCTGGGTTATTCCTATTTTGAGGAGTGTAGAATTAAAATACCTTTAATAATTTTCCAATATCTATATTTCATATTTTTCGGAGCCGGGTTTTTTGTCAACTATAGACGTCGTTGGCGCTCAGGGCCCGCAGGTGTTGGTCAAGTATAGGCGACTTTGGCGCTCAAAAGGTTAAAGGATTCATGGTAAATCAGCTGGAAACTAACTTGTTTCGTTATCATAACATGATTCTATTTTAAATGTGTTGTTATAAACAGATAAGAATAACTTAACCGATCTTCTTTAAAAACAGATAAGAATAACAGTTCTTATCTGTTTTCAAAGAAGATCGGTTAAGATTAACAGTTAAATTGTGCCGTAGCATTTGTTACTCTCTAAAGAATTCATTAGAAATCAGCTAGTAATTCGCTTGTTTAATTATCGTAACATCATAATTATTTAAAAATTATATTAGCACTGTAATGATGACACCGTAAATAATCAATCGAAAAAGAGAATCGATTTTTTAAATGTGTTTTGTGATTGGCAACACTTTTTTTATTCACAAACTAATGACATAATGATTTACCTAATTTTTATTATTATGTTTCCGGTACTTTTAATTTGTGCAAAAATATTCCCATTGTTTGAGGATAAATGAATACCGCGATTAATAACCATAAATAAAGATATAATTTTTTAACAAATTCACATTGTTGGGCGTTCCATGGCCGAAAATGGGCGTCCCCCTTTAATTGACAAAAATATAATTCCTCAATATTACAGAACTTTTTATGAAACTCTGTAATATTTATTGATAATTATTGCTTACCTATTACTTTTTTCTTCTTTTTTTTGTACTGGTTAACATTACTCTCATTTCTTCATAGATAAGCTAAGAAGAAACAAAGCCATTTTGTGGTTAGATGGATATATTTTAATGTTAATTTTACCTAAAAGACTACAATAATAATGCCAAATATTTTTTACTGAATCATATTGCGAGCTAATTTTGAAGATAATACATATTCTACTGTGAAAGACTGTTATAAGCGTTTTTTGTGATTATGAAGAGTTACATAATGTTGAATTTATAATAATTATTTTATGTGGTAGTTATGTTTTCTTTGTTTGATATTCGGTATTTTAGTGTAAGATTAATGATGCAAAGCATATTGTACTGATTCCTATTATTGTAAGTAATGTTAATGGTGAAAAGAGTTCATTTTATAATAACTACGAGTATTTAATTTTGTTGTTTTCTTTTCATAGTTTTCGATAATCTTTATATAAAATAATATTAATGGTATTGTTTAACTGATTCCTGTTAGTTACTCCACCAATCTCAATCACGATAAAATATTAATAATACAGAAAGACATGGTGTCAAGAAATTTGGTTATTGTATCGATTCTTAAGATTACCACGAGTAATATAATTTTTACGAAACAATAAAGACTTTTTATAACAATATTTTGGTTTTCATTCGGTATTATCTTTGTACTAGTACTAAAAATTTAAGAAACAAGGTAATATAATAGATTTTTTTTTCAAAACATAATAATCAAATTATTAATGTGAAAATAAATACTAACGCTAAAATAATTCCTAATTACATCACATTTCACAAAAAATATATGGATATAGTAATGGAACCCCAGAATTCAATTTAATAGAAATAATTTTGAGTTAAAACTTTGTTTTACAAATATTTTATGTCATAAAGAGTATTATTATACACCTATCTGAATCATTTCAGGATTTTCTCAAAACCACTTAACTAAATATAAGTACACAAAATTGCGAAATATTGTCAAATATTTAGGCTTAAAACGTATATAGGTCAAGTCGGCTAAATAATAATAAAGGCTAAATTATTCCTGGATGAAACTTAAAAAATGCTCTCCTGAAAAATCACTGTTTTTGAGATAATACCCTATTCATCTGGACCGACGACATATAATAATGATATGAAAATAATCATAAGACGTAGTATCTTAACGGATTACCTTGATTTTCTGTACACCCAGGAACACAACAATGTTTATCTGATGACATTATTACACTAAGATTTATTAATATTATACACTTAAAACTATAATAGAAGGAGTCCTGACGTATTTGAAATTTTTTTGATTTTGAAAAAAGTTACTACTTACCAGGGTTGCCATTTCGAAATATTAAGTTGCCGTGTTTTGGGATCTAGATTGCCGTGTTTTGGAATAAAAACTAGAAAATTGCCGTGTATATTTTTATTTATTTTAAATTAACACGTAGGATTAAACATGACATAAAAACATACAAATCTCTTATCGTATCCAAAACTTCTTCTTCCTATTTGTTCAATTTATATTTATTATTTTCCTTCATATTGTCTATCATTTGTTTTGTCGGTTTGAAATTTACACAATTTCCTTGGGATCGGATACAGTGATTAGCTAGTACAGTTAAATAAGGTAAATAAACAGCAGTATATCTTTTAATGTACCTTTTCAAAAAACGAAAGCAGAAATGAATACCATAAACCATGAAGTATGCGCGAATGTACATAATGTGTTGAATTTGCGTCGGTATTTCCCCGCTTATGGAGTCATGACTACGTCTAGTATAATCTAGTGATGTGCGTTATAATGACTTATCGACTACCGTTTAAATTTTCGAAAAAAAAATTGTAACCAGTGGATTGATAATATGCTGCCGTGTACCGTGTTTTATTGTTGAATAGACCTAAATTGCCGTGTAACACGGCAATTGCCGTATAAATGGCAACGCTGAGTCGCTCCAATGATTTATAGAGCCTCTTCTGATCACTCTGGAAGAGAGGATTCTGGTTGAACCGCCTTGACCTCTCGCTAAATCGTCGAATCCGCTTCCCCCAAGCAGCGATTTTTTGCTTCAGCTC
Organism: Parnassius apollo; assembly: GCA_907164705.1. NCBI lineage: Eukaryota > Metazoa > Arthropoda > Insecta > Lepidoptera > Papilionidae > Parnassius > Parnassius apollo. The sequence continues at coordinate 1,462,981 of CAJQZP010000103.1, read as the reverse complement.
ATCTATGCGCTCCGTTAGTTTCTGCGTGATATCCGGCTGGGACAAACTAATATTTGTCCCATTAAACGCCATTCTAATGGTGCGCATAACTCTCAGTCTATTATTACCCGACCTGAAGCTTGTCAGTCTGCCGATAAGGGCCCTTGCCTTTGCGATACGGTCCTCAATTCTTCTTTTCCAGGCTGGGATGGCGCTACTTTGTAGAGTAGCACGTCTAGCCATGGGAAGTTTGGCGCCAATAATACGGCATACTGCCAGTGCGGCGCCAAAAAGAATTGAGTCTGTCTCGCAAATATCCCGGCTGGCTTCCATATAGATCACCAGCATTGGATTAAGAGCCCGCACGACAGCCCGATTTCGCTTGCTAAGGAGTATGCGGCGAAGTCGCGGTCGATTTCCGTGAGGCATGCTGCGCGTTTCCAGTATCGACTCTTCCAATACGCTCCTCATTTTCTCTAGTTCGTGGAGGACTATTCCATCATCGTCTGAATTAACCACAAATGGAATATTGACGGCAGCATCCACATATGCAGTTTGCTGCGCAATTAGTGGCGCCGCATTCCCAGCCGTAGCATTTCCATCCGCATGTTTATATTTTCAGTACTATAAAAATGGTAATGGTAAATGGTAGGTCCTGTGATACTGCACAGAGAAAATTACTATGAGACTTGGGAGAAAACGAAGACTCTAAGTAATTGTTGTAATCATGTCACTAACATTGAGTGAGCTTCCTGATTTTGTATATAAAGTTTTTATCCATAAATGCAGTAAAATACAGAGATTTGATGAGCCTGATGTTTTGTGCAAGAGCATTTTATGAAACACTAAAATATGATTAAAAAAACTAAAGATGCTGATGACTAAATTTTACATTCCTTGTTTGTTATGCTTGTGAAGCTAAGGACATTCCTTGTTTCAACTTTTTGTAAGTTGGTTTCATTCATTTATTTTTTCTTATTTTAGTTTACGTTAATAATTGAAAAGTCTAATTTTAAAATAATTATGCGTAATAATTAGTCATTAGTAATATTATAACTTCTAAGCTTTGGATTGCTTTTTACTCATAATTTATTCAGTAGGACGTTCCCTGTAGTTTGCCCATACCCTTCAAATATAGAATACTATACTGCAATTGTATATAACATATTATTAATATTATATTAAGTTACAATTTTATTGTGTAAATGGATTCTTTGACAAGTATTATTCAGCAGTCAGCATATTGGGAAATTTTGTTATTGGCTAAGTGTCCAAATGCGTATTTCAAGAATGTTTGTTAAAAAAATGCTGCTGAATTTTCTAATAACAAAAATGTAGTATACACTCACTTATATCTCAATTAACATTTTATATTGATATACAGTAGGCACTGAAAGTTATTTTCTTTTCTATTTAGGTACACATGTGGAAAGAGCTTCCAAGGGTGTCAAGTCTACGATAAACCAGGGTGCAATGCATTAATAAAGGAATTTAATACAGTGGTCCCCGGAAATCCATAGGTGGAGGTGTAAGTAGTTCATGTCACCACAAATCTAGCTTGACATATATTGTCTCAGTTTAAATGTGACTATGAGAGCAGCCTCGCAGGCATACATTATTTATTTTACTGTTCTGGGCATCACATTGCATTTTATTTTTATTATTTTAGTTTAGATTTATATTACAAGGTATTTTTTTAAATGTTCCGGACTAGCAGGAGGCTGTGACAATATCCTATAGTCCGACAATTTTGATAATCCGACACGGCCATGCAAAACATTTGTCGGATACCGAGGGATGGTAGCAGCCTCGCAGGCATACATTATTTATTTTACTGTTTTGTGCATCACATTCCATTTTATTTTTATTATTTTAGTTTAGATTTATATTACAAGGTATTTTTTTAAATGTTCCGGACTAGCAGGAGGCTGTGACAATACCCAATAGTCCGACAATTTTAATAATCCGACACGGCCATGAAAAACATTTGTCGGATACCGAGGGATGGTAGCAGCCTCGCAGGCATACATTATTTATTTTACTGTTTTGTGCATCAAATTTCATTTTTATTATTTGTTTTAGATTTAGATTACAAGGAATTTTTTAAATGTTCCAGACTAGGAGGGGGCTGTGACAGTCTGACATATAGCCCAATATATAGTCCGACAATTTTGATAATCCAACACGGCCATGCAAAACATTTGATGGATTACCAAGGGTCAACTGTACTACCATTACTGATCAATATGTATCATCATCTCCGTCGAAATTGTCTGTATCAGAGTCATGATCTAATACCCTAACCTCAATATTGTATTTTTTGTATTTGTAAAAAGCTTCTATTATTCGATTTCTTTTTACTTTTAATGTTTCAATATCTTTTATTTTTGCATCCTCATCTCACACAAATGTTTGCATTTTTGTTATAATTCCTTTGCATTGTCCCCGTGCTACCTTCAGCTTCCTCAACTCCTCTTTCACAGAAAAAGTTTAATGGCTTCCCATTTAACATGTACAATTTAAAAATTACCAAGTAAATGTTATAATTACAAAGTAAAGCTTATAATTAAATGTAATCTTACTAATACATAAAACTTTATACTTCCAAACACTTTCAAACAACAACCAACCACCCACATAGCCACAGACTATCAGTAAGCACATTACTACCCATAGACAGAGAAACCTATAGACAAATTGACGCCTTCTTTCGCATTCGCACACGAAAAAGATAGATTTATGCATATGTCTTGCATAGAAATGAGATAGAGCGGTGTGATTATTTGTCCCTTTCTCCGTGCCGGTTTTTTTGTTTAGCAAACTACACTTTGCTAACCGCTCCAGCGTCCAACATTCGTGACTGATTTACCCTTATACGTCCGGATACGCGTGGCCCTAATTCGGCCGCTACCGCGCTTGCATGTTGTATAATAAAACCCACATAGCTACTTAACTATAATAGATAGAGTAGAGACAAAAACTACTAAAAATTGAAAGAAGAATGCGAATTAAACCTATGTATGTTTTAAAACCCAAAAACGGCTGCCTCCGCATCACAAATCTGCGGTCGACGCCACAGAAAAAATTATGAAAATTTTAATTTATCAAGATCAATGACATTTGGCGTGTGGAATATGCGCACACTTCTTGACCGCGAAGAAAATGCCTGTCCTGAGCGGAAAACTGCCATCGTAGCTCGGGAACTAAGTCGCTATAATACTGATGTGGCTGCACTCAGCGAAACACACCTCCCCGATGAAGGAGAGCTGGTAGGATACGGCGGCGGGTATACTTTCTTTTGGAAAGGACTCGCTTCCTCAGAGCCGCGAAGGTCTGGTGTAGGTTTCGCTGTCAAGAACTACCTTGCTGCTCAACTACAAGAATACTCTGTACAGATCTCGGACCGCATTACCACATTGCGCCTTTACATGGGACATGAAAACTATCTTAATGTCATCAGTGTCTATGCCCCTACGCTAGACAAGTCTGATGAAATTAAGGATAAATTTTACGAAGAATTGACGCGGTACATAGATCGTATCCGTCCAAGGGAGCAAATCCATCTCTTGGGCGACTTTAATGCCCGAGTAGGACGAGATTATGACGCCTGGCCTAAAGTTCTGGCCAGACATGGTGTTGGTAAAATTAACAGCAGCGGCCAACTCTTGCTTAGTTTTTGTGCACAATTACATCTTGCAATTACAAATACTATGTTCAGATTACCTGCCAAGTACAAGGCAACGTGGATGCATCCCAGATCGAAGCATTGGCACCTTATCGATTACGCTATCGTGCGTCAAAAAGACATCTCTCAAGTCCTAGTCACCCGTGTCATGCGTGGTGCTCACTGTTGGACTGATCACAGGCTTGTTGTTATTAAATTAAATCTTCGTCTTCCACGTCCTTGTAGATCTGAAAGATCTAAACAGATACGTCTGAACCTTGAACGATTCCAAGATACTAACACGAGGGCTAAATATGCCGAAACATTGAGCACTGTTCTGCAGCCCCTCGACCCAAAATCAAGTGAGATCAATACTGTCTGGGAGTCTCTATCTCCTCATGTTCTCGACACTGCTAAATCTACTTTAGGTTTGAGAGTTCGAAAACATGAGGACTGGTTTGATGATAATGATGAGGTACTTACGAACGCTATTGATAAACACCGTAGGCTCCTAAAGCAGCACAGTAAAACTCATCAGAGTGTTAGTGTTAAGGAGTTGCGTCATAGTGATCTGGAGCTGCGTAAACTCGCACAACAAGCGAAAGATAAGTGGTGGCAGGAGAAGGCTCGTCAGATGCAGTGGCTCGCTGATACCAACCAGCGCGGTGAGTTTTATTCTGAGGTGCAACATCTACTCGGTACGTCCACAATGGCAAAAGTTCCACTGAATTCAACTAGTGGTGAAGCGCTTTTTAAAAGTAGGAAGGAAATACTCGAGCGACGGGCGGAGCATTTCAACACCCTACTTAACATGGATCATGTTGTTGACCTAGACCATGTTCGCTGCCTACCTCAGCAACCTTTCGCCCTCGAGCTCGATAAGCCAGTCTCGCCTGACGAGGTTGCTCTTGCCATTAAGCAACAGCAAAATAAACGCGCGGTTGGTGTTGATTTTATACCGGGTGAATTATTGAAGTATGGCGGTGGGGATTTGTATTCGGCGATATGGGAACTTTTTGTCGTTATGTGGGAAAAAGAACAAGTTGGGGGATGAGTCGCTCGCGTCCGTAGGCTTCGACCACCTAACCTTAGGCCTACCCTACACGTGTCCCCCGGGTGGTGCTAAACGAGCGACAAAGCTGAAAAAATAGACTCGGCTCCTCGCCGGTAGGTAGCGGCGTAAAATCTACCACCACACCTTGTTCGCACCATGACTCAGAAAATAAAAGAAATGGCCCCGAGTTCCCGGCGCCCCTTTAATGGGGCAGGGGTGCGAAGAATCTCCGGGAGAAAAACCGGCGACGAGGTTCGCCACCCGTCAGGTTTTGTCTCCCGGAGGGACGAAAAGTGGATTGCGGAAACCCGTCTGGATACGCTGAATGTATGTGGAGGAATGAATGATAAGATGGATGAAGTATGCGAAATGATGAATGACAGAGGAATAGATGTGTTATGTGTGAATGAGACGAAACGAAAGGGAAAGGATGCCACTGCACATGGCACGTATACCGCGTATTGGTCTGGTGTAGACGAGACCGAACGGGCATGCCAGGGAGTCGGTTACATCCTTTCAGAAAGAATGGGTCAATGTGTGAAAGAATATGAATGTGTAAGCCCGAGGCTGCTATGGATACGAAATGAAAGTGGGCTTAAAGAAGCTGTTCCTGCTAGGGGTGTACGTCCTAGACATGTCTAAGCCCACTTACATCCGAGAGCAGTTTTGGGACATGGTAAGGATGGTGTTGACAAAATGTAAGGAAAATGAAAATATTATTATGTTAGGAGACTTTAATGGAAGGGTTGAGGTGAAGAGGTCTGGTTATGAAAGGATATTGGGAACGTTTGGTGATGAAAGTATAAATGAAAATGGTGAAGACCTCCTCACCGTATGTGTGGAAAAGAATCTTTTTGTGACGAATACTTTTCTTCGTCATAATAAGATTCACATGTATACATGGGAAAGAGGTGAAAATAGAAGCATGATAGATTTCGTAATTGTGGATGAAAAAATGATGAGCGCAGTCGTAGATACAAGGGTTTACCGGAGGTCCAACGTAGGGACGGATCATTACTTAGTCTTATGTCGAATTAATGGTCTATTCAAGCGTTGACGGCATCGGACATCTGTGTCTACCACTGTGTTACAGCGTATAAGAATAGAGAAGTTACAAAATGAAGATGTGAAAGACAAGTATAAATGTAGACTGAGAGGAAATATTAGATGTTTGAACGAGTTGTGTATGAATGATTTAGACTTGAATACTGTGTGGGATAATATTAAGAAAGGTTTGGTTGATGCCGCCACCGAAGTATGTGGTGTAAGTAAGAGAACAAATGAAAGGAAAAGTAATACGTTGTGGTGGGATGATGAGGTAAGGGTGGAAGTTGAATCAAAGAAGAAAGCATGGTAAGATTTACTAGCAACCAAAGCTGGTAATTCTTCTGGTATGAATGATGACATTGAAAGAAAAAAGGCAGAATTTAGACCTCTAAATAAGAGAGTAAAAGAAGTTGTTGAAAGGAAAAAGAAAGAAAGAACGGATAAGAATGATAGAAGGATATCTGATAATTTCCAGGCTAACATAAAAATGTTCTGGAAACTCGTAGGAACTGCCAGGGGAAATACAAAACAGCCTATAATGAATGCTATAAGAGACGAGAATGTATGTATTCTGAATGATGAAGTTTCGAATTTAAACAGATGGAAGGAATACTTTGAAAGCGTGTTTATGAGTGAAGAGTCGTCTGAATTAAATGAACTAGAAATTCCGAAAGAAGTAGAAAGTGTTATGGAGATAAGTGTAGATGAAATAATGAAAGCAATGAAAAGCATGAAAGCAGGTAAGGCAGCTGGATATGATAGAGTATCACTCGAGATGCTAAGGGCTGGAGAGGGAGTGGTGGCAGGCCTGCTGTACACCTTGTTTAATTTATGTTGGGAATTAAAACGGGTACCGGATGACTGGTGTAAAGCAGTTATAGTACCAATATATAAAGGAAAAGGGTCACAGCAGGACTGCAAAAACTACCGTGGTATCAGCTTAGTATTGCGGGTAAACTGTATGCTAAGGTGTTAATTGAAAGAGTTATAAAAGAAACTGATGGAAAAATTTGGGATGTGCAAGCGGGTTTTAGAAAGGGAATGGGGTGTACAGATCAAGTCTTTTCCATGCGCATGATTGCGGAGAAGTTTTTGGCCAAAAACCAGAAAGTTTTTTGTGCGTTCATGGACTTGGAAAAGGCTTATGACAGAGTGGACAGGAATGTGTTATGGCAAACACTGAACTCATATGGGTTGAGCGCTGGTTTGATACGGGCATTAAGGTCTCTTTATAGGGACTCTAGTGCTTGTGTCAGGATCAATGGGGTCAACTCGGACTGGTTTGGCATCCAAAAAGGTGTCAGACAGGGCTGTGTAGTTTCCCCTTGGCTGTTCAACCTATTTATGGACAGGTGTTTGCAAACTTTGAAAGATGAAGAATGTGGGTTAAGAATGGGCGAGTTAACCGTCAAATGCCTTTTGTATGCCGATGATCAAGTCATTTGCGTCATCGGCGGCTGAGTTGCAAATAATGGTTACATTAATGAACTGGGAATTAAAAGAAAGGGGAATGAAAGTGAACGCAAGTGAGACGAAAGTGATGGTTTTTGAAAGAGAAGAAAGCAAAACGGTATGTGAAATAAGAATAGAAGGAGAGTTAACTGAGCAAGTGGATGAGTTTGTGTATTTGGGATGTGTATTTAGCAGGGATGGTAGATATGATAGGGATATAGAACGACGAGTAAATGCAGGGAATAGAGTGAATGGGGCACTATACTCTATTATGAAGAACCAGAATGTGTCAAAAAAGGCACGTATGGTAATTCATAATGCTGTGTTAGTCCCTACTTTAATGTATGGTAGTGAAAGCTGGGTGTGGCAGAAGAAGCACGAAAGTAGAATAAATGCTGTAGAAATGCGGTCTTTAAGGAGTATGCCAGGGTTGAATCTGAATGACAGGGTGAGAAATAGCGTGATAAGAGATAAATGTGGTATGCAAGATGATGTTGTGACCAGGATTAAGAAAGGAATGCTTCGGTGGTTTGGTCATGTAGAAAGAATGAATGAGGAAAGAGTGACAAAGCAAATTTATATGGCAGATGTGAACGGCCGAGTCGGGAAGGGACGCCCTAGAAATAAGTTTATCGACCAAGTTGGCGATATTTTGAAAAGGGGCCACGTTAGAAGTACCCTTAACCGACGAGCATGTATGCGTAGATATATGGATGTAAAGGAGGCGAAAGAGGTATGTCAGGATCGTGCCTAATGGAAGTCCATAGTCTCTGCCTACCCCTCTGGGTGACAGGCGTGAGTGTTTATATTATGTATTATGTAAGAACAAGTTCCTAATACTTTTAAGGCATCCCTCATACGAGACCTATGTAAGGGCAAGTGTGACCGGTCGAACTGCAATTCTTACCGTGGCATTTCTCTACTTTCTGTGCCTGGAAAAATCTTTGCCAGACTTCTATTAAACCGCCTCAGGAAACTTTCTGAAAGGATTTTGCCGGAATCATAGTTCGGCTTTCGACCAGACCGTGGTACTTGTGAGGCGATTTTCTCATTGCGTCAACTGCAGGAAAAAAGCAGAGAACAGGGTCGTAATATGTATCTCTGTTTTGTAGACCTTGAGAAAGCATTCGATTGTATACCGCGAGAAGCCTTCTGGATAGTGCTGCGGAAAATTGGATGCACGGAGAAGTTCGTGAGACTTATGAGACTCCCGCATGACGACATGCTGAGCTGCGTCATAATAAACGCTGATCAGTGAGAATTTTTTCCCGTTACCTGTGGGGTAAAACAAGGGTGTGTCCTTGAACCCACACTTTTCGCGTTATACTTTGCAGTTGTAGTCCATGAAGTCTTAGAAACTACCCCTGAAGGAATCCGCATTCGTTTACGCAATGATGGCAATCTTTTCAGCTTAGACAGACTTAAGGCCCGTACGAAAGTGTCTTACGCACTTATTACAAAGATCGTCTACGCAGATGTTCTATGTTTTGTGACTGATTCCTCAGCTGGCCTGCAACAGCTCGTGACCACCTCTCATGAGTCGTGCCGTAGTTTTGGTCTAAAGATAAGTGTTAAAAAAACGTAAGTGATGTCTTTGATGGCTACGGTCAAGAGACACTTGCCATCAAACTCGGTGATGACATACTTAAGCAAATCTATACATTTCGTTATCTGGGGAGCACGATAACATCAAATTGCGACCTTGATGCTGAAATCAACAGTTGGATCGGTGCCGCTGCTGCGGTATTCGGTAAACTGGATCGCAAGGTCTTTGGTTCACATGAAAGCTGGCTACTAAAATTGACATTTATAAAGGGGTAGTGCTGCCTAACATATTGTACTCTTCAGAGTCATGGACAGTTTACCGCCGTCACATACGGACGCTGGATCGCTTCCACTTGCAATATCTGCGCAAAATTCTCAACATCCGTTGGTCTGATCGCACTCGAAACACGGAAGTGCTGCGTAGAGCCCATACCATGGGGATTGAGGCCTACCTTATGGAGCGACAACTCCGTTGGTGTGGACACTTATCGCGAATGTCAGACCAGCGTACGGCAAAGTGCATCTTTTTCTCTGAACTTGAGAAGGGCAAGCGTAAGCATGGCGGACAACTCCTCAGGTACAAAGACTTGTAATTAAGCGCCACATGAAGAAGTGCGACATTGAACCTTTAGAGTGGGAGCAAGCTGCCGCTCGACGACCGGAGTGGAAGTCTTTGGTGAAAGCAAAGGTCAAAATGTTTGAGGAGAATCGCTGCTCTTAATTGGTTGCCCGACGTGATGAACTCAAAGCACGCCCACCTTGTGCGATTAACTACAATTTCTGTAACGGTGTGCTCACCTGCCCGCATTGCGCGCGAACATTTGTAAAAATAAGATCGGCTTCGTTAGCCATGCTCGAGCACACCAACGACAGGATCGGAGTTGAAGAGGTCGCCGTGGCCGAAATCGGTCGTGGAATAAATATATTTCAATCGAGTACTTTTACCGGTAAATCACCAGTGATTCTCCGGTACTCACCGCTCCGGTGCAAAACCCTACACATTACCACAGATTCACAGATATCAAGGTAGCAAGCATGGGCATGCAACTTAGAACATTATTTTGAGAACAAATTGATATCTTTTTGTGTTGCCATCTTTAGTGTGGACACGTAAACTAGACTTACTTTTATTCGAACTAGAGGGCACGTTTATATATTAGGTCTATACATACGAAGCAATCCATGTTCTATGCGCGTGCGCGGTGCACTACGCAGTTAATGGCGGTTACTAATTGATATTATTCCGATTTCTCGTGCATTTATGTGTTTTATTTTATTAAGTTTGTGATCTACTTCAGTTCTTTTGTATTTAATCTGCTTAAAAATGTCACGAAAGGAATGTTTTTAAATGTAACAAATTTGGTAAGTACTTTTGTGATATTCGCATAGTTTCAGGTTTATATTAACTTGTAAACAGCTAATATGTAAGAAATTGAAAGTTCAAGGCATGGGCTGTAATCATCAAAAGTCCACTATGCATAGGCTGCCCACGCATTGCCTCGTAGGTACTATTTGCCATAGCTGCCACGCTTGGCAGGCGAGTTATTCTGCCAAGCCTATCTCCTGTTTCAGTTTCCGTCTCTCGCCTCGAAATTAATGATTATATTTTATCATTTCAGATATATTACACAAATTTCCTATACCGAAGAACCCGTCACTTGAAAGGTTTCAGCTATGGACGAGGATAGCTGGAAAATATTTGATAAATAAAACCGATCTTGATATTTATCACAATTACCGGATTTGTAATCGGCACTTCGAAGATCGTTTTATATATCCTCGGACCAAAAGACTTGCTAAAACAGCATACCCCAGTCTTAACCTTGGTAAGTCTTTATTAAAAGTTTTCTCTGTCAATTTAACTAGCAATTGTTTTAACAGTGCAGACTAAAGAATATAACAGTTGTAATATTCGTAAAGATGATCAAACAAACTTTTAGTTTTTACTTATTATGGGTATGTCAGTGTATAGCTTGCCTACAATAACTACTACAACCCCACCCAGTGGTAAGTGGTTATAAAGCCCTAGCGGTGGCGGCCCTAACAAAATTTTTAGGTGGAGCGGGATCTCATAGTGACACCCCTCTAAATACAAAATCTTAGTGTTCCTCTACTATGACGTGATTTTAAATAGTATTAGATGTATCAAATATCTACAGGTGTATATGTTTAAGCACAGTTGTGTCTGTTGCTCTTGCCATAGCAGTTGTTCTGCTTATTCGCATTGCTGCTCTCTGTTAGCTCTCGACAATGGCACTATGCTTGCCTTGCTGCGTTGACTAGTTGTACAGATTATTTCTCATAATAAGAGTTAATAATCTTGTTTGACAACTTTTATTTAAACTGTTGTTCTGCAGACAGTGTCAAAAAAGATAAACTAACTGAACTTCCAACAACAAACTTAATGAAAAGTCTAGATAGCCAGCTTTCTGGTTTATATTTATTTAGCAACAGAATTTTCTAGGGAAAAGATTCCAAGATATGACAGTCTTTCCTGACACATAGTAGAAAAGTATGTTTCCATTTAGCGACAGTAATAGTACAGGTATAGTCAGCATGATACAAAGTACTGTCTACACTTATGAAAAAAATATCCTGCCAATCATTATTTTTAAAAAGTCTGAGAACTTTATGTGGCTCTGCTAATTAAAGATCTTTAAATAATGGGTTCAAGCTCATAAGTTCCTGAACCAATTTACAACGAGACAAATCACATTATGCCCATCTGTTACAAATCAACACAGGCATTTTGATCTTTCAGGAATTATTTTCATTTTGAATAAAAATGAACACATATCATAGAATTTTGATAGTTTAAGTCAAGTAACCAACACACTTTTAATTGTATCAATCACAAGGTAAAAACATTACTTTTAAACAATTCTTTAGGATCAGTCGGTGTCTCATCTATCGCTTTGTACACTAATAATATTTTCTTCCTTTGGGATCAGCTGGCTTTAGAATTGGATCTATCTGTTATTAGAGCAGATGAAAAGGCTTGATACTATTTCAAAATTCTGACAAAATTTTCAAACAATACAACACCTTTAGTAAATCTGTAGATTCAAACTGCATATATTTTTTGTGCGAGCTGCTATGCAGGTCTAGAAAGACTATTATCATTGCAACCTAAAAGATCTTTTGTAATCGCTGCTATGGCTATAGTTCACTGCTAACCATTATGTCTTAATGAATGGGAGTTGCTTAACTGTGAGCAATTTCACTTCTTATAAGCGAAGTAAGTAGTAATATATGTAGCAGTGAATAAAACAAGCCCAATAAAGAAAGTTTTACGTGTTACTCATGTACTTTCACTACTATTACAGGTTTAAATACAGAAACATCAGGACCATGTATACCGGATTTACTTCCTTCATCAATTCCTGATACAAGTTCACATGATAATCGTATAAAAGGTATTCAATTTCTTTTTTTATTTTAAATTATAGGGGGGAGGAAACGAGCATGCGGCTCACCTGATGGTTAGTGACTACAGCCGCCCATGAAGGACTACAACACCATGGGAATTGCAGATGCATTGCCTGCCCTTAAAAAAATAAAGTAGGCTCTTTTCTTGAAAGTCCCAAGTTGTATCGGTCCAGAAAATTCTCTGGTGGTAGTATAATATTAATAAATTCTTAATTACTGTAAGTACATATATTTTATTACTGTACCAGTAAGTTTCTGATAAGTTAAAGATATAGTGGTTGGAATTTACTACAATAATAAGTACGACATTAGGATGTGCTGAGTATATTTTCATAGACGAAACAAGTAAAAAGACTATATATCTAAACCTGGCTCACAACGCACAAGGTAAAAAGCATGTGGGGTACGCAGCTGACCGAAATGGTTGTACCTTGCGTTCGTTGCATCTGAAGTAACTAGGACTCTGATAAAGCGGTTAAAACTCTTGCAGATATAACTTAAAAATTTTATTATCACTGGTCCGCAAGCCATGCAGTAGGAATGCTACTTTATTGTACTGTGCACACTACAGCACCACGCCTTCTCCAAAAGCATTCTAATAGCATATTGCATTATATACATTACAGTGGAAACTCGATTAACCGGACTAATTGTTGCCGTTAGGGATTCGGATAATCGAAAATCCGGATAATCGAATGTATGAAGAAAAGCGGGGTTTTGTGCATTTGTAGTACATATGTACATACATAATGTTATGTGTTTATTAAAAACAACAATATCAACGAAAATCAATGTTTATTAAGAAATTATTAAGAGATACATTTTTCAGTATACAATGAATGCACCTATTTGTGTACATACATATTTTCTTAGATTACACACATACATACTTAAATACTGCAGCCTCAATTATGAAACTAATTATGGCAATAAAAACTTTGTTGTTTGAGAGACCACAGCTGTTCAATACACTACCAGATGACATAAAAAATTGCAATAACATGAAATTGTTTAAAAGTAAACTTAGGAAATCGTACGTACAGTGTAATCTTTTCCGAATATGTGGTATCTCATATGTATACCTCATATTATTATTACCTTTTTAAATATCACTAGTTTACATAATTGAACTTTTTTTATACCCCAAAATAAATGTTTATAAATATGTTAATATACGTTTCTTAAACCTAAAAGTGTTAGCAGAAATATTTTATCACGTCACAATTTCTTTCTGCAGTCGAATGTTTTTTTTTTTAACTACCTAACGTGGTGATGACAGTTTATTGTTTATTCGTTCGCTTCAAACGACAATTATTTTGTTTCAGATCGATTCAAAATGTCGAGTGAAGAGTGTAAACAAAGTTCAGATCGTTTTTGTATGTTTATGGACAGTTTATATTTTCAAAAAAGAGAAGACCCATTGTAGATTCGTTGAAAAGTGCATATCTAAGATATTTTGGATTTTCTGTTGCAAATCAAGATAAAAAGTGGGTGCCTCATGTGTTTTGCGAAAGCTGTAGAATCGTTTTATTCCCGTGGTCATCAGGAGAAAACGTTCACCTACTATTTGGTTCACCAATGCTATGGTGTGTTATTTGGATTGCAGGGTGGTTACACAAAATACTGTTATTTCCTTGTTTGTGGGATAGTGGAGCGAAACAACATCATCATGTTAAAAAAGAATGGCCTATTCGGAATGAGTATATTCCGGGCCGTGCCTTGCCGTGTAGTGGCGGTTAAGAATATCCACTACCCCATATCTTCCCGTGGGTGTCGTAAGAGGCGACAGAGGGAGACAGGCAGGAGATGGGCAGCAGCGTCTTCCTGATGACAACTGTGACGTAATAAAAAACTGCGGTTGCCAACCCGCTCGCCAAGCGTGGCAACTATGGCAAATACCCCCCAATGAATAAATACACAAACAGACGGCCCCCAGTCCCCGGCGGCCCCGCTATTCCTGGCTACGGTGGCGACCATGGTAACGGCGGGGCAGGGGGTGCTAAGAATCTCCGGTGGAGGTTCGGTTGCCACCTACGACGACTCGACCTGGCAACATATAACGCACGCACCCTGAGGACTGACGAGAAGATACTGGAGCTGGAAGAAGAGGTAGACAAGTTGCGCTGGCATATTATTGGATTATCCGAGGTCCGAAGAGAGGGGGAGGACACGGCAATCCTCGAGTCCGGCAACTTGTTCTATCACCGGGAGGGCGACCATCTGTCCCAAGGAGGTGTCGGATTTATCGTCCACAAATCTCTCGTCAACAACGTTGTAAAGATTGGGAGTGTGTCGACGAGGGTCGCGTACCTGATACTCAGAATCACCAAACGGTATTCGCTGAAGGTCATTCAGGTTTACGCACCAACCTCGGCACATCCCGATGAGGAGGTGGAGGAAATGTATGAGGATATTTCCAGAGCCATACATTCCTCCAAAACCTACTACACGGTGTTGATGGGAGACTTCAACGCAAAACTGGGCACAAGAGAAAGCGGTGAGCTGAAGGTAGGGAAATTTGGAGTAGGGCAACGGAACCGAAGGGGCCAGCAGCTGGCCGACTTTATGGAGAAAGAGGGACTCTTTATGATGAACTCTTTCTTCCAGAAGCGGCCCCACAGGAAGTGGACCTGGTCGAGCCCCGACGGTTCGACAAAAAATGAGATTGACTTCATTATGACGACCAGACGCCAACTGTTCAGTGATGTCTCAGTGATCGCAAGGGTGAAAACTGGCAGCGATCACCGAATGGTTAGAGGCACACTGAACCTAAACGTTAAGTTGGAGAGGTCTCGTCTAATGAAGTCAACGCTCCGTCCCCCCTCGTGCTCTAATCCAGAATCCCGAAACCTTTCAGCTCGAGTTACGTAACCGCTTCCAGTGCCTAGAAGATTGCAATGCAGTGGACGATATGAACGACAAGCTCGTGGAAACTGTCCATGCGGTCGGAGCTAAGTTCTGTAAGACCCGCCGCAGAAGAACACAAAAACTCTCCGATCACACTCTTAATCTCATGGCTGTTAGACGGGAGATGAGGCTGCAATCGTCAACAGATTTGACAGCATACAGGCAACTGAACAGACAGATTTCCAAATGCATACGGCGAGACTTACGCAACTTTAATACTTCTCGTATTAAAGAAGCGATCGAGCGGAACCAGGGCTCCAAAGTCCTTGCCAGAGATCTGTCTGCCAGAAAGAGCCAAGAGTGAGATTGAGAGGTTCTATGGGCAGCTTTACACATCATCGTTGGAGCCACACGCAAGTGTGAGTAACGATCCAAGAGCAAGTCTTATCCGACACTATTCCGATGATATCCCGGACGTCAGTCTAAGCGAGATTAGAATGGCTCTCCAGCACCTTAAAAACGGCAAGGCCCCAGGCGAGGATGGAATTACAGCGGAGCTTCTGAAAGCGGGTGGAACACCGGTACTTGAAGTCCTTCAGAAGCTCTTCAATTCCGTCCTCCATGGTGGCACTACTCCAGAGGCGTGGAGCGGAAGTGCGGTGTTCTTGTTCTTTAAGAAAGGCGACAACGCTCTCTTGAAGAACTACAGACCGATTTCACTTTTGAGCCGCATCTATGTGCTGTTTTTGAGAGTCATTACGAATCGTCTCGCACGCAGACTTGACGACTTCCAGCCTCCCGAACAAGCCGGTTTCCGAAAAGGCTTCAGTACCATAGACCACATACATACCCTGCGGCAGATTGTACAGAAGACTGAAGAGTACAATCTGCCACTTTGCCTGGCGTATGTGGACTATGAGAAAGCCTTTGATTCCGTCGAAATTTGGGCGGTGCTACAGTCCCTTCAGCGGTGCCAAGTTGACTGTCGGTAAATCGAAGTGCTGAAGTGTTTGTACAGTAGGGCTACGATGGCTATCCGAGTACAGAACCAGAGCTCGAAACCTATCCAACTGCAGAGAGGTGTAAGACAGGGTGACGTTATATCCCCGAAACTCTTCACCGCTGCATTGGAAGACGTTTTCAAGCTACTGGACTGGAAAGGATACGGTATTGACATCAATGGCGAGTACATCACTCACCTTCGATTTGCCGACGATATAGTCCTTATGGCAGAATCGCTGGAGGACTTAAGCACTATGCTCAATGACCTCAATAGTGCCTCCCAACGGATAGGTCTTAAGATGAACATGGACAAAACAAAGATCATGTTCAATGTCCATGTCACACCTATGCCGGTAGTTGTCGGGAGCACTATGCTCGAAGTTGTTGACGAATACGTTTACCTGGGACAAATAGTCCGACTAGGTAAGTCCAACTTCGACCGAGAGGTCAATCGACGGATTCAACTCGGCTGGGCAGTGTTCGGGAAATTACGACACATCTTCTCGTCAGGTATACCTCAATCTCTGAAAACTAAAGTGTACAACCAGTGCGTGTTGCCAGTGATGACTTACGGATCAGAGACGTGGTCCTTCACTGCTGGCCGTATGAGGACGCTCAAGGTCGCTCAGCGAGCTATGGAGAGGGCTATGCTCGGAGTTTCTCTACGTGATAGACTCAGAAATGAGGATATTCGCAGTAAAACCAGAGTGACCGACATAGCCCAACGGATTAGTAAGCTGAAGTGGCAATGGGCCGGCCATATAGCTCGAAGAACCGATAACCGATGGGGAAGAAAGGTTCTCGAGTGGCAGCCTCGTACCGGTAGGCGTAGTGTAGGGCGACCCCCCACTAGATGGAGTGACGACCTGGTAAGACATGCAGGAAGTCGATGGATGCAGGTGGCTCAGGACCGTGCTTTGTGGCATTACTTGGGGGAGGCCTATGTTCAGCAGTGGACTTGTGAAGGGCTGTAATGATGATGATGATGATGATGATATTCCGGGCAAAATGAACGTTAAATACGTTGTTCGTAGATCCCAATAACATCACCACCCCCTTTACACCAAATTGGGGCTTATGAAAATTTTTGTGAAGGCGCTTGACAAAAACAGTGATGCTTTCCGGTATTTTCGAAAAATCTTTCCAAACATTACAGAGGGAAAGCTGAAAGAGGGTATATTTGTTGCCTCATAAATCTGTAATATCATGAAAGATTCTCGTTTTGGAAGCCTTTTATCCGTTAATGAAAAATCTGCTTGGAAGCCATTCAAAATGGTTGTAGGAATTTTTTTGGGAAATAAAAAAAGTGAAAATTATAAAGAAATTGTTACCGATTTATTGGAAAATTTTCAAAAAGTGGGAGTAAACATGTCATTAAAGATTCATTTTCTGCACTCGCATCCAAATTTTTTCCTGAAAACTTAGGAAGTACGAGTGATGAACAAGGGGAATGTTTTCAACAAGATTTAAAGGTTTTAGAAGAACGACATCAACGATTTTGGGATAAAACGTATTGGGGGATTACTGCTGGTCCATTATAGGAGAAACTAATTCAAATAGTTAGAAAAAGTAGGAAAAAATTTGTAATTTTTAATTTTTTTTGTAGGTATTAATACCAAAATTATTTTTAATTAAGTTGATAAATATTTCTTAAACTAGACGTGGCAGAATTTTTTAATTATTTTTTTTTGAATAATTCTACATAAATGAATAACAAAATAACATCTTTCAGCTGGGGTATGAAAACCGTGTAAACTAGTGTATTTAGACTAGACACGCACGTCAGAGCGGAGTAACAATTGCTAGCTAACTAAAACAACTAACTGAGGGCCAGATAATCGAGTTTCTACTGTATAAGGCAGAATTTGCTATTAAATATCTTTCATTAAAAGGAGATTCCAATACAATCTGATCTATGCTGTCATTATTTCATCTGATCTCTATATGCTTGCTTACCTTTTGTCATACTTTTTTCAGGTACATTGATTAAAAGACTAAAAACTAAAAATAAAAGACCAAAAAAGACAAATAACAGCAGCAGAAAAAATGTCAAAGACAAAATTATTTCAAAAGATTCTGAAATCATTATCAAAGCCTGTGCTTAGACATTGCTAAATATGCAATTAACTCAGCATAATAAAAGAGAACGTGGAAGGCGTTTTAATATTGAAGAAAAATTATTAGCTTTGTCGATTTATAAAAGAAGTCCCAAAAGCTATAATTTTCTAAGAAAATTATTTACCTTGCCCTCAAAGAGGACATTGCAGGATGTACTTAAAAAATAACTTTGAAAGCAGGTCTAAACCCAATAGTATTCCGTCAAATAAAAGATGCAGCACAAAAATTTTATGCGGAAGAACGCTTATGCTTCTTAATGTTTGATGAGATGTCGCTTTCACCATCACTACAGTATGATAAAGCTTTAGATTAGCCGACTATTTGCGGCTTTGAAGATTTTGGTGAAAATGATCAGAATGATAATATTGCTGATCATGTTTTAGTGTTTATGTTAAAGGGTGTAAAAATTCAATATAAGCAACCTACTTTTTTTATATAGGAAAAGGATGACAAGTTACTGTTTGCTTTGCTTTTTGCAAAAGTGCCACAAATGCAACAGTTCTTAAAAAACTAATAAAGTGTATCATCAAAGAAATATTTCAGGCGGGGTTAATTGTTGTTGCAACTGTGTGTGACCAATCAACAATTAACACAAAGGTAGTAAATGAATTATTAAGAGATACAAATGCAGAACATTTGAGACTGGGTAGAGAACACAGGAGCAATGCTTTTCAAATAGAAAATCATCATATATTCCCGTTATTCGACCGCATCCACATTTATTAAAAGGTGTGAGGAATAATTTAACATCGAAGGACTTAAGGTATGTCCAGAACGACCAAGTAAAAATAGCAAAATGGCAACATTTAAAAATACTGTTGGAAATTGATGCAGGATAAGATGAGTTAATGTGTAATAAGCTTACAGAAATGCTGAAAAAATTCCCAAAATGAAGGTGAAACATGCATCTCAAGTTTTTAGCCAACGAGTATCAGGAGCTTTACGATTTTGTGCAAGTACGTATATATAATTTGTTAATTAATATTCAATGTTGAAATTATTTTTTGTAAGATATCTCTTTATCGCTTATTTACTTGTATTAACTCTTACGTCAAACATTTTATTGCTTATTATTTGAAAAGTGCTCATAACATTTTATTTCTTTGCAGAAAATAAGTTGCTGTCACAAGAATGTGAAGATACGGCAGATATACTTCTCCTGTTTGATCAATTGTTTGATTCTTTTAATGGACGTTCTTATAAGAAAACATATAAGATTTATAAAAATTGTGTAAAACCAAATTCAGATCACTTTGCACTATGGAATAAAGTTCTACCAGTTTTAAGGTCAATGAGATTCAAAACGGAGATAAAAAGAGGTAGTGCTACATCATCTGTAAGATATGAACAAGTTCCATCAATAAAAAATTGGATACATAACATTGACACTATAAAAGGTTTGTTGCAATATTTATTTGACAAATACAATGTAAAGAGTATATTGATGCGTAATTTTAACCAAGATCCCTTGGAAAACTTTTTCTCCTCAGTAAGAAGCCACGGGGCTAGAAACAACAATCCTACGTGTCTACAATTTCAAAGTATTTATAAAACATTACTTGTTAATAATTTGAGTTCAACACATTCCTTGGGGCAAATTGTGAGAAAGACTAATAAAGTTTTAAATAATTTAGATTGCCTGCTGGCAAAAAATGAATTACCTCTGCCCCCAAAGGAAAATAAAATTAATATAGACTTTATAGTTCAAAGCTTGGCAGGTAACGATTCGCAAGAAGTTGCAAATAAAATTGTCTCGGAGACAAAAAGGTATGTGGCAGGGCAAGTTATAAAAAAGTTAAAAATTAAAGTTTGCAAATCATGTATTACATGTAACAATGAATTGTGTGATACAACTCCGCCACAAGTAGATGATTACATTTTGTCTGAAGATGTCACGCGAAGATTACTTATGAGACCCTACCAAAACTTTTTAGAGTGTGTTGAAAGAGTAATTAAAATAATAAAAAATGCTTTACAAAATGGCCCCTACAGTGGTATATGTGATAGAATTAAATTATTAATAGATCTTGGTGTGGAATTCGTATCATGTAAAAAGCACAAAGAAAACTTAAAAACCTTTATGATTAATTATATAATCAGCTTAATTATTCATAGCTGGTGCATGAATGTCGGGAAAATATTGCAGGGTAAACATGTTAAAATTTATGAAAATGACAAAGTAAAAATACAAGCTCAAAAATACTATCTGACTCATAGACATAGATCTAAATAGATGTTATTTATCTCTATATCACATTATGATGTACTTTTAACTTTCTAAACTTACTAATTAAGATGCTTAAGTAAATTAGATAACTAATCACATAAGCTGCTTAATGACACCTTAATTTTACTATTATGAAAAAAATAAATAGGAATTATAACCATTTCTATTTTTGGTATTTCGAAAGAATAATTTGGTCTTGATTTCAGTTTATTAAAACATTTTTTCAATAACATAAACCCTCAAAATAAAAAAAGTGATTTGTCTTTGTCTAAAAAATACACCAAAACTGCTTTCTTCACTTCTTCATCACTTAAAAACTTTTTCCCATGAAGTTCTTTTTTTAGTTTAGAAATAGATAATAATCACTGGGGGCCAGGTCAGGACTATAGGGTGGTTGTGGCAAAATTTCGAAGCCCATCTTCTGTAGGGCAGCCATCGCAACATGGCACTTGTGAACAGGCGCGTTGTCGTGCAGAAGAAAGATTCCTTTTGTCAATGTTCCCCTTCTTTTCTCCATTATGGCTTCCTTTAATTGTTCTAGGATTAAGCGTAATAATTTCCGGGTTTGGATACACCTTTATCTTTATAATTAATCAATAGGTTTCCTTCTGAGTTCCAAAAGATTGTCGCCATGATTTCGCAAGTCAATTGTGCCACCTTAAATTTCTTGGGTGGTGGTGTGCCTTTTTTGTGATAATGCCATAGAGTCTTGTTTGGTCTCAGGTTCATAACGGTGAACCCAAGTTTCGTCACCAGTAACAATTTGAGCCAACACTCCATCTTTGTCTTCCATACAGAGGTCCAAAAATGTATATGTATCTGATACTCCAACCATTTCTGCGAGCTGTTTTTTCTTTAGGTGGGCATCTTCTAATATTAATTTTTCGACTTTTTGAATAATTTCCGAATTGGTCACCTCCATCGGCCTTCCTGTCTTCTTCAAGTGACTTTCTGCCTTGTTTAAAAAGGGTATGTCACTTGTAAACCATCGTTTTACTTAGACAAGAGTCTCCGTAAACGGATGACATCTCTTCCAGTATAGTCTGAACTGATTTTCCGTGCTTGGTAAGGAACTTTATAACGGCACGGAACTCGATTTTCTCCATATTTCACAATTTCTTCCCGATTGACTTGTTTCGTTGACGATTGTAGTGTTATGCTACTTACATATCATTTTACGCTATTTTAAATTTATTTTTCCATTCTGTTTTTGATTTTCTGCATTCACCTCAAAACTGGATATTTTGCATCACCTTTATTTCCATAGGATTCTGTAACGTTTTTAAACCATAAGAACACAATAACAAATCATTTTCACTTCGTATTTTCACGCTATCAGCACTTTTTAAATCGGTGTCGATGGAGTTTACCTTTTTCGATCTTTTATTTAGTTCTCCGTAACTCTGCAATTTCGGGCTTCGTGCGCGCTGTTGCGCTACTTTTTTTCCTATATCAATAATATCTCATTTTTCACTTAAATCTTGCCGTTTCTCTATTACGAGCCTGAAACCAAAATTTGACATGTTTTGACATCGTTGTTTATCTGGTTGTCATGGCAATTTTTATTCAAATTCGTTACCGGTCTGATGTTTTTACTTCAAAACTTCCACAAAAATACTCTTTTCTGCTTGGCCATTTACAAAAATTTGTTTTTAATTAAAATAATTTCCCGTTCTTATCTCAGATCCGTCGTCGAGCGCGGAGCTCTCTAAAAAAAGTATAAAAGCCGAACAATCGGCCAATAAAGTGAGTCTCGCTTCAGCTTTCAAACTAGAAGCATCTCCTAAAGGCCTTATCCCGAGGCCGCACTGCCCCGGGATCCTGCAAGCCTTTGCCTTCACCTGAAGTCGTCGCCTAGCCACGCCTACGCCTCCACCTACTAGTGCCCGCGCTATCTTTAGCCGCTGTGCGTGCTTGCTCCAGGCGCTGCGAGCGCCTACTTCAGGCGCTGAGAGCATCTACCAAGGCGCTGTGGTGCCTACTCCAGACGCTGCGTGTACCTACTCCAGGCGCTGCGTGTGCCTACTCCGGACGCTGCGTGTGCCTACTCCAAGCGCTGCGTGTGCCTTCTCCAGACGCTGCGTGTGCCTAGATCAGGCGCTGCGCACCTACCACTGGCATAGCCTGTGCATACTCCGTGAGCGGTGAGCACCACTGCCAAGCGCGGTGTGCCACTTTGGTCTTCGGGCTCCGTTTCAGTACTCACTTATCTTTATTATTTAAAAAAAATAATTGTAATTCACGTCACCCATCATCATCTTCATATTTTTTTTGTATAAAACTGTAAATATCTTTTAAAATTTTAAATAAATTATTCGTTTTTGTTCTATTTTTGTTGTTTCGTTGTTGTTAGGTTAGGTTCTTTAGTTTTTAATTGTCGCTTTACGACACGATAACTCAAAGTTTAATGATCTAATTACAATAAAGCCCGGTTTTTATACTAATAATGAGTTGCTTAATTTTCAAATGTAATAAATGTAATTCCGCGACGTCTCCATTTAACCTACTTACCCATTCCGCGAACTTCAAAACGCACCCTCGTACTACAATACATACAACACAATTTTACAAAATATTTTCTTTCATAAGTACAAATCGTTAGAATACCTTCTAATAATTAATCAAGGTACATAAATTGTCTCGAGGATATGACTTAAAAATTAGTACATATTTTTAAATCACTCCATGCACCATTATTTAGCTTTATTTCTATGAGTTTCAAAATATTTTAATGTCTGAAGTTTTATTTTGTCATTATTGATTTTAATGTCTGCTTTTTAATATTTTACTTATAATTATTACACCAGTTCTTAGTCTATCTTTGAGGGTTTAAACTATGTACAATTATTTTGATCAACAAATTAGTGATAAGGGTCCTTACTTTTTTATGTTTATGTCGTGTTAAAAATTGAAATTTGCTATTTATTAACAATTTAATGATTTCAAATATCCCATTTCGGGGAAATCATTGGTCAAATGTTTTTATTATTTTTGTTATAATCTCTAACACATGAAAAGTTTTCTGAAAGTCGCAAAAGTGTTTTTCTTGAAACATTACAAATTTGATGTATTTGCTTGGTGTGAGGATGTCTTACAAATGTCATCATTACAATTATTACATTATTTACATACCTGCATTAATTTTCATCTTTTTATAACTTGTTAAATAAAAATGTTTTAGTTTTCAATCTCTGAGAATTTGCTAACTGCCAAAATGTGAGCGGTAAAATACCTTCTATTTACTACCACTTCGTTTGGAGTGGAGGTCCTTTTTACCAGTAAATAATCCAGATTTTCCAGGGGGATGAGTCGCTCGCGTCCGTAGGCTTCGACCACCTAACCTTAGGCCCACCCTACACGTGTCCCCCGGGTGGTGCTAAACGAGCGACAAAGCCGAAAAAATAGACTCGGCTCCTCGCCGTATGGTAGCGGCGTAAAATCTACCACCACCCCTTGTTCGCACCATGACTCAGAAAACAAAAGAAATGGCCCCGAGTTCCCGGCGCCCCTTCAATGGGGCAGGGGTGCGAAGAATCTCCGGGAGAAAAACCGGCGACGAGGTTCGCCACCCGTCAGGTTTTGTCTCCCGGAGGGGCGAAAAGTGGATTGCGGAAACCCGTCTGGCTACGCTGAATGTATGTGGAGGAATGAATGATAAGATGGATGAAGTATGCGAAATGATGAATGACAGAGGAATAGATGTGTTATGTGTGAGACGAAACGAAAGGGAAAGGATGCCACTGCACATGGCACGTATACCGCGTATTAGTCTGGCGTAGACGAGACCGAACGGGCATGCCAGGGTGTCGGTTTCATCCTTTCAGAAAGAATGGGTCAATGTGTGAAAGAGTATGAATGTGTAAGCCCGAGGCTGCTATGGATACGAATTAAAGTGGGCTTAAAGAAGCTGTTCCTGCTAGGGGTGTACGCCCCAGACATGTCTAAGCCCACTTACATCCGAGAGCAGTTTTGGGACATGGTAAGGATGGTGTTGACAAAATGTAAGGAAAATGAAAATATTATTATGTTAGGAGACTTTAATGGAAGGGTTGGGGTGAAGAGGTCTGGTTATGAAAGGATATTGGGAATGTTTGGTGATGAAAGTATAAATGAGAATGGTGAAGACCTCCTCACCGTATGTGTGGAAAAGAATCTTTTTGTGACGAATACTTTTTTTCGTCATAAGAAGATTCACATGTATACATGGGAAAGAGGTGATGATAGAAGCCTGATAGATTTCGTAATTGTGGATGAAAGAATGAGGAGCGCAGTCGTAGATACAAGGGTTTACCGGGGGTCCAACGTAGGGACGGATCATTACTTGGTCTTATGTCGAATTAATGGTCTTTTCAAGCGTTGGCGGCATCGGACATCTGTGTCTACCACTGCGTTACAGCGTATAAGAATAGAGAAGTTACAAGATGAAGATGTGAAAGAGAAGTATAAATGTAGACTGAGAGTAGAGATATTAGATGTTTGAATGAGTTGTGTATGAATGATTTAGACTTGAATACTGTGTGGGACAATATTAAGAAAGTTGGGACAATATTAAGATCGTTTCAATATTAAGAAAGGTTTGGTGGATGCCGCCACTGAAGTTTGTGGTGTAAGTAAGAGAACAAATGAAAGGAAAAGTAATACGTTGTAGTGGGATGATGAGATACGGGTGGAAGTTGAATCAAAGAAGAAAGCATGGTTAGATTTACTAGCAACCAAAGCTGGTAATTCTTCTGGTATGAATGATGACATTGAAAGAAAAAAGGCAGAATTTAGACCTCTAAATAAGAGAGTAAAAGAAGTTGTTGAAAGGTAAAAAAAGGAAGAACGGATAAGAATGATCGAAGGATATCTGATAATTTCCAGGCTAACATAAAAATGTTCTGGAAACTCGTAGGAACTGCCAGGGGAAATACAAAACAGCCTATAATGAATGCTATAAGAGACGAGAATGTATGTATTCTGAATGATGAAGTTTCGAATTTAAACAGATGGAAGGAATACTTTGAAAGCGTGTTTATGAGTGAAGAGTCGTCTGAATTAAATGAACTAGAAATTCCGAAAGAAGTAGAAAGTGTTATGGAGATAAGTGTAGATGAAATAATGAAAGCAATGAAAAGCATGAAAGCAGGTAAGGCAGCTGGATATGATAGAGTATCACTCGAGATGCTAAGGGCTGGAGAGGGAGTGGTGGCAGGCCTGCTGTACACCTTGTTTAATTTATGTTGGGAATTAAAACGGGTACCGGATGACTGGTGTAAAGCAGTTATAGTACCAATATATAAAGGAAAAGGGTCACAGCAGGACTGCAAAAACTACCGTGGTATCAGCTTGCTTAGTATTGTGGGTAAACTATATGCTAAGGTGTTAATTGAAAGAGTTATGAAAGAAACTGATGGAAAAATTTGGGATGTGGAAGCGGGTTTTAGAAAGGGAATGGGGTGTACAGATCAAGTCTTTTCCATGCGCATGATTGCGGAGAAGTTTTTGGCCAAAAACCAGAAAGTTTTTTGTGCGTTCATGGACTTGGAAAAGGCTTATGACAGAGTGGACAGGAATGTGTTATGGCAAACACTGAACTCATATGGGTTGAGCGCTGGTTTGATACAGGCATTAAGGTCTCTTTATAGGGACTCTAGTGCTTGTGTCAGGATCAATGGGGTCTACTCGGACTGCTTTGGCACCCAAAAAGGTGTCAGACAGGGCTGTGTAGCTTCCCCTTGGCTGTTCAACCTATTTATGGACAGGTCTTTGCAAACTTTGAAAGATGAAGAATGTGGGTTAAGAATGGGCGAGTTAACCGTCAAATGCCTTTTGTATGCCGATGATCAAGTCATTTGCGTCATCGGCGGCTGAGTTGCAAATAATGGTTACATTAATGAACTGGGAATTAAAAGAAAGGGGAATGAAAGTGAACGCAAGTGAGACGAAAGTGATGGTTTTTGAAAGAGAAGAAAGCAAAACGGTATGTGAAATAAGAATAGAAGGAGAGTTAACTGAGCAAGTGGATGAGTTTGTGTATTTGGGATGTGTATTTAGAAGGGATGGTAGATATGATAGGGATATAGAACGACGAGTAAATGCAGGGAATAGAGTGAATGGGGCACTACACTCTATTATGAAGAACCAGAATGTGTCAAAAAAGGCACGTATGGTAATTCATAATGCTGTGTTAGTCCCTACTTTAATGTATGGTAGTGAAAGCTGGGTGTGGCAGAAGAAGCACGAAAGTAGAATAAATGCTGTAGAAATGCGGTCTTTAAGGAGTATGCTAGGGTTTAATCTGAATGACAGGGTGAGAAATTGCATGATAAGAGATAAATGGGGTATGCAAGATGATGTTGTGACCAGGATTAAGAAAGGAATGCTTCGGTGGTTTGGTCATGTAGAAAGAATGAATGAGGAAAGAGTGACAAAGCAAATTTATATGGCAGATATGAACGGCCGAGTCGGGAAGGGACGCCCTAGAAAAAAGTTTATCGACCAAATTGGCGATATTTTGAAAAAGGGGCCACGTTAGAAGTACCCTTAACCGACGAGCATGTATGCGTAGATATATGGATGTAAAGGAGGCGAAAGAGGTATGTCAGGATCGTGCCAAATGGAAGTCCGTAGTCTCTGCCTACCCCTCTGGGTGACAAGCGTGAGTGTTTATGTTTATGTTATGTAATCCAGATTTTATAATATACTATTAGCATCTTGCTAACAATTTGCCACAAAGGAATAATTTAAATTTAAATTGTTGAACAAGAGTGTATTGAATACTATTTGAATTGTTGGCAGGTAGGATTCATGTTTTCTGATCCGTGGTTTTTCACTAAGGAGAAAGTATTCAGCAGTGTCTTAGTTAAATTAACGCATTAACTAACATAATATGTTGTTATCATATAGATATTGAAACAAAACTTTTGTCGTATTAACATTAGATATTGTCCAATTTTTACTGATGGAAACTGTTTAAAATGATTACATACACTTCCATCTCTTTTTTAACTTCCTGAAATCTCATTGTAATAGGTAAAACTTTGTTTCATAGCATATACGTTCCGAGTTATGTTTTAGACACTTTTTATAAAATCTTTGATTAAAGGAATTAAACAAAATCAAACAAAACTGACTAACTTCTGTTAGTCAGCCATATCTGCAGTATCTTTGCTCTCTTGAGGTAATTAAAAATGTTTTGAAAATAAAATCAAAACAAAGTTGTTAAAGACAAATATTTATTGAACATTAGTTATTAATATGTAAAGACTTATTTTCACAAAGTCAAAGACAACCTAATACACGTTGGTTAAAATTCGTGCTTTACTCCTAATTTTAGGTATTTTATCAGGTTACACTTAGGTATATGTCAGCTTACTTATGCATCATCCAGTAGTTCATTTTCTCCCACATCACTATCTAAGAGCAATTATAAATGTTAAGTTTACTACGTCATGCGTATAAATCTTAAATCATTTGAAATAAAATTTCCCCTTTCGATAAGTGTAAGTATCAAATAAAGAGAATTATTTTTTATTTTAAATTTTAAAAGCATTCTTGCTGTCTTTGTCGTATTAACTTAATTATTGCTTACTTTGGTGTTAATTGTAAATTGATCATAGACACCATTTAATTACGTTTGTTATAGATCTTTTATTATATATATTTTTTAATTACTGTCATCGCAGCATTTTTGCAAAATCTATAACAAGTTGATAGCTTAATATGAACTTTATCTCCTTTATCATCAAACCAAAACATGTTCATGGTCATATTTTCACTCTTAACATCCTCAGTCTTCAAAACCTATGACATTTGCATTGTAATGTAGTGAGGAGAACACTAGCATCTCATCAAGCATTAAGAAACACAAGCTCTCTGCCATGCTCAAGTCTTTCATTTGCTTAAATATAAATGAGTTTATGCCTGACTTAGTTAGTATTTATTTAAGGATATTTTTAATGTCCGTTTTGAGTAAAAAGTGAACAATTTACTTAAGAATATATATCTTTTAAGGCTTTTTTTCTTTTTATCGAAGTGGCTAAACAATTTGTCTTCGAAATTGTACCATCTTCCACGATATTCATATTATACTGTACTAACTGCACATTCAGGAATATGTGGGTGTGCATAGTCAACGATATCGGTTTTATTGAAATATTATTTCTTAGTATTATTTTTGTTGCTTTATGTGATTATATGGTACCTTCCACAATTTATTAGATTGATTATAATTTCGCAAATGGTTTGTGAGGTTGTATTATGTATAAGTATGTTATAATACATATATAAAATGCTGATTTTGTAAAAAATATATTGATTTACACATGTACAATGGTATAGTGGGCATAAAAAAGTCACTTTTGTAAATTATTTGTATTTTTAAAAGTATATTTACTACACACATTTAAAAAAAAGTTATGTTACCAAAATATGATAACGTTATCAAGTACATATTTTAAAGATTAATAATGCTGCTACAAAATGTATCTTTTTATATTAAGTTAAAGATGTACCACTATTAACAATTAATTAATACTAATTCTTGAAATTGTGGAAAAGGAGCAAACCTTTGGAGAGGATTCAATAATCAATGTGCTCTTAAATGGATTGGGAAAGCACAGTTTTTCTTGGTATTACTACTAGAGTCATGCAACTGACATTGAAGCCATATTTGTTTTTTAAGAGAGCCGTACGTTCAATTTATATCCTAAATTGTAAAGAGTCGCGTAGTGAAAAATGTAAAGAAATAAATCTATTATTTATTTTATTTTTTATTTTACAACAACTAAAATACATACTAAACAAAGTTCATAAGTACAGTGCAACATAAACCTATATAAGATTTTTCTGCACACTGCAGTTTTCGCTCGTTACTATAAAAATAACATTAGGATGAGTTGTAGTGGCTAGTTACAGTAGTATACAGGATATTTGGAGGAAATATTATTTAATATTTTTGTAATATATGGTAATTATATTAAAAATATTAAGTATGTTAGTTTTTAGTTTTATTATGTTAGTTGATTCAAAAAGTATGTTTTTAATTTGTATTTAATATTTTTGGGATTGATATTTTCCTTTAAGGTTTTAGGTAGTTTATTAATTAATTTAGGAATAATAATCTTATTTTGATGGTCGCCATACATATCATGTGTTTTAGCTATAATTAATTTAGGGTTATATATACTTCTAAGCTGGTGTTTGTACGTCGGTATGACTTGGTAATTTTGTATTAAAGAACTGCTCTACAAGTAAAGTAAGTTTTATTTTTTCTTCGATTGGCAGCATACAACAGAATTTAAATAATTTGTTGTAATTGTCATTATATTGTTGTTTTATTTTAAGGGTGTGTTGGATGTTTTATTAACTTTGGCATAGCAATATATACGAAAATGTAATGTATGTGCATAAAAACAGAAATAGCTTTCATAGGAATAAAGATGCTTATATTTTAAAAACTAGGAACAAACATAAGCTTGTAACACCAGTTACTAGACTCTACTGAGTCAGTAGTGCTTTTATGGGGCAACATATACGCTTTTAAAACAAAATTTTAGAAAATGTACAAAATTTGTCAATAAATAAGTTGAAATGTTTTATTTAAGGAAAAATGTACAAAGTGTTATTATAATATCAAAAAATACATCAATAATAACCCCTGGGATTGAGGTGATCGCCACCATGCTCGTACTATTAAAATTTATTTAAAAAATGTATAAACAAAATTATTGTAAAGTGAAATATGTTTTAAAAAACGTCCCGCTGGGTTTCTTGTTGGTTCTTCCCAGGACAGAGGTATCTGTAGTAAATAAAACATGACTTTCAATAAGTATTATGTAATAATCTATATTTAATAATAATAATTCTATTGTATTGTATTCTCTGTAACATAATATATTTCCTAACTTAACTAACCAGTTAAAAAGAATGTGTTTAAAGAAATCAATTGATATTGTGCAAATATTGTTAAATTTAACACATCTAATGTTAATAATTTAGGCAAAGAAGTTTTAAACAATAAACATTTTAAATATATCCGGTTTTTATTTTATTAATAGGAACTAGCAATTAGCACAAGAAATATAAAGAACCATTAATTACATTGCACCACTTGTGCAATGTAATTAATGGTTCTAAAAATATAAAATTGTAAAGTGCAAATAAAGGGCGGGCCCAAAGCACTCTTAATTTTACGCCATCTGACGGATGGACACTGAACTTAACGTAAATAAAATTTGAGTTGCTCATCTATCTCTAGCACTGACTTAGATCTCTAGTACATAGTCAGTAATCTATGGTAGCAAGCTACAGATCAGTGTTGCCAACAGTTAAAATAGCTAACTCAAACTTCTAAAACTTCCAGAAAACCATTAATAATGCTATTCTCATAATCCTTAAATTTTTCATCAAATTTTTTTGTTTTTTACGAAAGAAAATAGGTATATTAATAATTGGTTGCCTTTATTATTACACACTGTGTAACAAAATATGAAATGTCTTTGTAAATAACCAATTAACTAACGTACAATTAGTAAATCAATCAATTCAAACTAAGAATATAAGACGGGTCCGTGGATCAGTGGCTTTGGAATGAGTTCCAGCACTGAGGGCTGCAGATTCAAATCCCACACGGAACAGGTATATGTATGGCCTACAAGTAATTGTCCCAAGTTTGTATTATTGTACTTGTGAATTTATGTATGTAAGCTTTTGCTATATATAAGCCCCCACAATACAGGAGAATCCTAGTGTAGAGGTTATGTTATTTACAAAAAGCGAGCGAGCCTTAACATAGTCGCATATGATGTGTAACAACTGACATCTTACCTTGATAATAAGTAGTAATTAACATCATATCCCGAAAAAAAAAAGATTCAGGTATTATTTCAAATAATTCTAATAACGAAAAATGATTCGACAAACGCTGTATTATTAATTGAACAATGATTAAAAATTGTACAATACCTATATTTATACGCTATTCACTAGGATAACAGTCCTAAGCCTGTAATAACTATGGAGTGAAATCAAATATATGGTTTTTCTTTGTTGGTTGGGGCAATATATACATTGCTTTTGTTAAGACTCCCAATTTCCCAATCCCAATTCCCCATATAGTTACAAAACAAACAATAGTATTGTAACTATATGGGAAACTAAATTACTAACCATTATACCTACCAGGCAGTAAAATCCTTACTGTTTACAAACTTAATCAATAGAAATTAGACTCACAATTTACTGACATTTGTACTGCACATGATTTTTTCAAAGTGAATGCAATTCAAGAGTCAATAACAAAATTCCAGAAAATGTTTACTCAGCCCATGGATATCTATCAAAGTGAGCTCCAAGATGCAGCACCTGCGACCAACATTGCCAATTTGACATCTGAATTCGCCTCATCCAGACTGTTTGACCACACACAAAATACGCGCTTAGACGTGGAGTTGCGGAAAACAGCCCATCGTAAACTAAACTATGTGTCCAGACTGTTTATCAAGCAGCCCTTCATAATCTTCAAGACCAGGTAGGCCTGCTGGTGCAACAGGTAGATAAAATGGAGATGCGAAGCCGGCTGAAGATTCTATTACTTCATGGCCTTCCAGAGGAAATAATGAGGACACTACAGGTATTAGTGAAGGTTCTTGTTGACCGGTTAAAGTTGCCTGGTTTCTCGGACAAAGATATATCTCGCTGCCATCTCATGGGCCATACTTCCTCCTCTGACAAACCAAGACCAATCCTGTTTAAGACGTAGGAGTTAGAGGTGAAGAACAAGATCTAGCAAGCTAAGACGTCTTTGAAGAGGACTGGTATTCTGTCGGAGATTTTAACAAAGACTCGACATGAAGCTTTTATGGCACCTCGACGAAAATACGGAATAGCGGTGGCGTTCGACATCGATTTAGCTCTGTGACCCAACTCGATAAAATTGTTGAGCCTCCTGTATCGAAGTCGAAGACAACGGCCGCGGCCAGGGCACCAGCTGGAGCCTCCAAAAGTCGACGTGTTGGCACTGCAGGCAAGAAATAGTGTCTTCGCGTAAGTTTACATAGTTTTTAATTTTAATTTTTATTATTGTGTAGTCTCCGTCAACACTATGTTGCATCTTTTCAATTGTGTGTGTTATCTTAATCGTAGTAGATCGTAGTTATCTCAAACATTATAATTTACCTTCATTATTCTGTTATATTGAATTCCTGTACATACAACGTTATAATTTGTGATATTGAATGAGATTATGAGTATGCACAGAGTAATTTCTAATATACTGAAATAGAGAGGAATCTCAAGCTTAAAAATGAATGTGCTGCTGTCTGGTGGTGTCAGATGAAACAACTTTTTTTTTATCATATAGCTATACTATACACCTAGTATATATAGCTACTTTTTCTATATACCAGTTTCTATATATTTTTTTAGTTTTATTTATTGTAAGAAATTTATTTATGTGTACTATTTCTTACAATAAGTATTATAGATTCTGATGTAAAAATAAAAACTCATTTCAGAAAGAAAAATGCATTTATTGAATAAAACGTCTTTTTTTACACTTGTGGAAATATTTTTTGGCTTTCATTTGACATATATCATCATTATCATCACAGTATCTTTTCCCACTGAGTATCTTATTTATATTTTTGACATAATTGAATATGAAAAAGCGGCTAGACAAATTTAATAAGTAATCAATTATTTTATTTTTGTGTAAATTACATTGCAGAAATTCAAAATCTACATAAATTAATATCAAGGTTTTTATTAATTCTTTAATAATGCAAATGGCTTTAGAAAATCTTGGAACTTTCCTGGGTGTTGTGGAGCAATTGACGGCAAGCACGTCGTCATTAAAGCTCCATTTGAAGCAGGAAGCTATTTCTATAATTACAAGCAACAAAATAGCCTTGTATTAGTGGCTTTGGTAGATGACAACTATTGTTTTTCATATATCGATATCGGGTGCAATGGTAGAATATCTGATGGAGGAGTTTTCCGAAACTGCAACTTAAGTGATGTTTTGGAAAATGGCTTGCTACCAGAACATCATGTTATAGTCGGAGATGCTGCCTTCCCTCTGAAGCCTTATTTGATGAAGCCATTCGGAGGACAAAATTTAACACAAAGAGAAAAAAAATTTAATTACCGGTTGTCTCGTGCTAGACGTATTGTTGAAAACGCCTTCGGGATATTAGTTAGTAGATTTCAAGTATTCGGAAAACCACTGCCTTATTGCCCAAACACTGTTGTTAAATTGTAAAAGCTTGTTGTGCTTTACACAACTGGCTCAGAATCATCAAAAGTTCGATATTAGAACATACAATGGACTTTGAAGACACTGAGAACGAACATTTTGTAGAAGGGAGCTGGAGACAGTTACCTTCAGAGGGACTTGTGCCAATACCTAGACACATGTACAACCATTCGTCGCAAAACGCACGTCAGATCAGAGAAAAGTTTGCAGACTATTTTATGGGCGAAGGATCTGTCTCCTGGCGGGCACGAATGATACACTAATTTTTATGTAAGAAAAAAATCATACCACATTACTACGCGTCTTTCTATTTTCTAGGTTTTATGCTTCGTAACACATCGTGTAGTATGTCGAACCATTTTACACTCGGCTTGTATATGGAATCTGCTCCAGCTCCAGATTTCATTGAATCGTTAATTTTCTTTACCTCTTGTGAATAAGTTGATCTTATGTTTTTAATCTGAAATACAAAACAAACTGTTAATAGAAAAAATGTTGTTATTATTATAGAAGTTATAATAATAACAAATTTTTTTCTATTAACAGTTTGTTTTACACCCACCCACCCCCCACACACACACACACACGTGCACATACATTTACCATCAGCGGGAACAGTGAACCAATTAATAAATCAGTAGAAACTACTATATTAGAAAAGTTACAAAAATTACATTGATTTGATAAATCACATAATTAATTAATTACATTAATTACTCACTTTTGTGATAACCGCGTTAACGTCGAGGCCAGGAATACCCATAGCTTCTTTTAAGGCAGTGTATGCCTAATGCCTAGCCTGTTTGTTTTTGTATAAATTGTTTTTAACGTTCCACAAACATTCGTGAACAACATATTCAGACACAAAGGGAGATGCCCATTTTCGGCTATAGAACGCCCAACAATGTGCATTTGTTAAAAAATATATCTTTATTTATGGTTATTAATCGCATTATCCATTTATCATAAAAATATGGGAATATTTTTGCACAAATTAAAAGTACCGAAAAGATAAAAATAAAATTAGGTAAATACGTAATTCATTAGTTTGTAAATAAAATAAAAAATGTTGCCAATCACAAATATCATTAAAAAAATCGATTTCCCTTTTCCGATCGATTACTTACGGTATCATTATTACAATGCTAATATAATTTTTCGATAATTATTATTATGTTATGATATAGGTGTAAAGCAACCGTTTAAAATGAATATTTATCCAATGCAGTCGATACGCAACAGTTGTCAACCACTTGTTAATCCGACTACAGACGAAAAAGGATGGTTATGTTTTTACTGTGTGTGCGGGTGGCTAAGCTGAATCGTTTTTGCTATGGTGTTGAAAAACGTAGGATGAATTTTACTATAGAGGGCGCTACTATCAACGAAAATGTTTTTTGCTAAACTCGTAAAGTACTTGACCGATTTTGAAAATTCTTTCACCACTAGATTGTTGTGTATAATTGTCTAATATAGGATGCATTTTATTGTAGAGAGCGCTACTTTCAATGTATATGTTTTTTTGGCTAATCTCGAAAATTACTTGACCGATTTTGAAAATTATTATTATACCATTACATTGCTACTGAGCGCGTTATTTGTGTGATAAAATTATATAATTACAATAATTAATTGTGAGATTAATATTTTCTAAATAAATAAAACTGAATACCTACCTCCAATAACTCCAATTATTATTTTTACAACTTAAGAATTTACACACTTTAGCTACTCAGATTGATTGTTATAGATATAAGTAATGAATCTAAAGCAAAAGAGCTCCGCTTTAACGTAAAAACTATTTATTAAAATAAAAACAAAAAGTTGAAAAAAAGTGGCTCAGTGCCAGTCGAACTCGCGTGAAGATTTCTGTAGTAACAAGCATAGATTTTACATCGAGTCAAAATATCACTATCATTATCGCCAGCAATAAATAATTTTGTAGCACAAAGTTGTATTTGCGGTTCTTGAAAATGTGCTACTTGTATGTCAAAAAAAAAAAAGAACTATTATACATTATAGGGGTTTCTGTGGTTTATACATTACCAAAGAGAAAAAACTTATTGCACATGCAACTTATTGTTTTTATCCATTTGAAGCCATCAAAAGCGGTTGTCGACCGTTGAAAACAAAAACAACCGTTGTTATCGGCTCGTTGATAAACTTCACATTTATAGTTATAATAATTAAAAAAGCGAATAATTAACTGATTTACCACGAATTCTTTAGAGTATAACACTACTGCACAATTTAACTGTTATTCTTATCTGTTCTTAACATTACATTTAAAATGAAATCGTGTTATGATAATTAAAGAAGTTAATTTCTAGCTGATTTACCATGAATTCTCTAGAGCATAAAAAAACAATACTGCACAAGTTAACTGTTCTTAAAGTACATTTGAAATAGAATTTCAATAAATAAAGGAAAACATATTTTAAAAAGTGTACAGAACTCAAAGCGCGTCAAAGACTATTCTTTTTTATGATATTATTTATCAAATAAAAATCGATATCGTTTCATAGATTTTATGACAGTTAAGTGGTAACATCGAATCTGACAGCTAGGCTCCTGTCAAGTCAATACGAATTCGTTTACGACGGTTTACGAGTTTTGTTTTGTTGGAAATTGAATTGTTAATCTCTCAACAATTGGTTAGAACACAGCAGGTAAATAGTTGGTACATGTCACGAAGTGTCATGTCTTCTTTCGAGAAATGTTTTTTAACTAAGTTTACTTAAATAATATCAATATAATAATTATAGCTTCTTTATTAGGTACAAGTTTCGATTGACAGTGTACATGTAGTGTGCCACTCGAAAAATGCACCAATAGTTTGTCATGAACATGTATGCATAAGCTGTGGCAAATCACATATGAGAATAAGATCGCACACATTGTTTGGATTCGATTCTCCACATGAGGAACTCATAAAGAATGAGGTTGCCAATGAAATTGCATCACGTGAGGTAAGTGTTTAACATTTTTCTATTTATTAAGTGTGGTACTCATATCTGATAGTTAAACATGTTTTTAAACCGATTGCATGTCATCTTAAGAACTTGTTTTATTTTTTCACATCTGCATAAACTGTCTGACAAACATACTAGATTATTTACGAGATTAATTACGTGATTTATCATTGTTTTTGGACTGCTGGTAGTCTGTCAGGCCTTAATTATTAAATAATATAAAGCATTAAGTCTGCCTTTGTGCAGTAACATTTAACTTGATAAATAATTTATTTATATTTGAGTTTAAAATCAAATAAATTTCTTTTTTTCACTTTGACTTAATTTTTTGTATTTAACATTATTTCAGTTGTCATCGTCATCTCGTGCTTATCATAATTGCTGGCAAAGGACTGATAGAACAACATCACATTCAACTGCAAAATGGGAACCATCTGAATATTCTAGTTCATCCTCATAGCAATCTGAAGTGAGTAATGTATTGCACCCATAACAACAAAGCTTAGATCAACAGATCATCACACATTATACTGCTAACTAATTATGTAAAAGCACTACTAACACCCAATCAATGTTTTTTACCTGGTTGTAATAATTCCAATCGACTCACTGTTCCATCAGCATTGCGGGTACGTCTCTTTTGCGAATACAATTACTATGTATGTATGTTATACGTGGTAGAGTCATGCTGCAGTTATATTAGTAGTATAGTTGTAGCACAAATGAGTCGGCTCGACCAGGGAAGGACCACACTCTCACTGAATATCGGCGTGAAATAGTAGCTTAATGCTGCTGTATTTCGTATGGTGAGTGTATAGAACCAGAGACTTTTTACTGGAAACGAGGTATTCCATCTTATTCAATTCAATTAGTGACAACGCGTCTGCATTTTGATTTGTAATCGAGTATAGATTTAGATGTCTATGGGCCACAGCAATCACTTACCATCAGGTGGACTGTGTGCTCGTTTGTCGTCCTATCCTATAAAAAACAATGTACTTACCTCTAGAATATAGAATATGTAATTACCATTTAAATGGTAACTCTTGCAATGTACTTTTAGAATCAACAAAATAACCCTATTAAAACATTTAGTGCAGCACAAATTGAAGATTTTGCTACATTATAGAAAGATAATATGCACATCATATAGACTGAAAATATTCAGAGTATGCCTGAGCATACTATACTTTTTTTTATTCAGGACAACAAACAATTACATAATAATGCTTAAACAAAGTAACTATTTGTAAATAACATTAGTCTTAGTCCTTATGTAACCAGCACCGTTATCCACAAAGAAATATTAAATTGGTAACAATAAATAATAATGAGAGATGGGAATACTTTATGAATATCCTATAATAATAATATTAACTAACAGAGTATAAGTGAAAAAAGAAATATACATTATTATCTGGCTACAAATTCTGTCTGAAGTTCCGAGACTGTCAAGTAAATATAATAGATAGTGACGAACAAGCAAGTTCCATGCAAGTTCCAAGAAGTACATTAGAGCTGCTCATGAATATGGCCTGTGAAATATTAAATGAGGATTTTGTTTCTATGAATGTAGACACAAATCATATGTCCCAAGCAGAAATAGCTGTAAGAAATTTTCTCATTCCATATGGAGTTTGTCGGGTACTGTTGTCTCCAGCAGATTGGTGAATCTCAGTTAATGACAAGATATGCTGATAAGTCCAGAGCCGTGACTATGGGTCGATATGGATAGTAAAGGTGGTGAATGACATTTTTAAAACCGAATTTAAAATATTTCGCCAAAATTACTTTAACAGGGCTTCTACACATTTGATGATAGAGTAGCTGCTGCTCTAATTAATAAATTCCACACAAAAATAAGGGACAGGGATTATGCGGCTTAAATACTTGAAATAGTTCACTAAAATATCATCATCATCATCATCACAGCCCTTCACAAGTCCACTGCTGAACATAGGCCTCCCCCAAGTAATGCCACAAAGCACGGTCCTGAGCCACCTGCATCCATCGACTTCCTGCATATCTTACCAGGTCGTCACTCCATCTAGTGGGGGGTCGCCCTACACTACGCCTACCGGTACGAGGCTGCCACTCGAGAACCTTTCTTCCCCATCGGTTATCGGTTCTTCGAGCAATATGGCCGGCCCATTGCCACTTCAGCTTACTAATCCGTTGGGCTATGTCGGTCACTCTGGTTTTACTGCGGATATCCTCATTTCTGAGTCTATCACGCAGAGAAACTCCGAGCATAGCCCTCTCCATAGCTCGCTGAGCGACCTTGAGCGTCCTCATA
Source organism: Parnassius apollo (assembly GCA_907164705.1). Classification (NCBI taxonomy): domain Eukaryota; kingdom Metazoa; phylum Arthropoda; class Insecta; order Lepidoptera; family Papilionidae; genus Parnassius; species Parnassius apollo. The sequence continues at coordinate 1,424,112 of CAJQZP010000103.1, read as the reverse complement.
CGGCCAGCAGTGAAGGACCACGTCTCTGATCCGTAAGTCATCACTGGCAACAGGCACTGGTTGTACACTTTAGTTTTCAGAGATTGAGGTATACCTGACGAGAAGATGTGTCGTAATTTCCCGAACGCTGCCCAGCCGAGTTGAATCCGTCGATTGTCCTCTCGGTCGAAGTTGGACTTACCTAGTCGGACTATTTGTCCCAGGTAAACGTACTCGTCAACAACTTCGAGCTTAGTGCTCCCAACAACTACCGGCATAGGTGTGACATGGACATTAAACATGATCTTTGTTTTGTCCATGTTCATCTTAAGACCTATCCGTTGGGAGGCACTATTGAGGTCATTGAGCATAGTGCTTAAGTCCTCCAGAAATTCTGCCATAAGGAATATATCGTCGGCAAATCGAAGGTGAGTGATGTACTCGCCATTGATGTTAATACCGTATCCTTTCCAGTCCAGTAGCTTGAAAACGTCTTCCAAAGTAGCGGTGAAGAGTTTCGGGGATATAACGTCACCCTGTCTTACACCTCTCTGCAGTTGGATAGATTTCGAGCTCTGGTTCTGTACTCGGATAGCCATCGTAGCCCTACTGTACAAACACTTCAGCACTTCGATATACCGACAGTCAACTTGGCACCGCTGAAGGGACTGTAGCACCGCCCAAATTTCGACGGAATGAAAGGCTTTCTCATAGTCCACATACGCCAGGCAAAGTGGCAAATTGTACTCTTCAGTCTTCTGTACAATCTGCCATGCCTTGCGATCGAGCGGAACCAGGGCTCCAAAGTCTTTGCCAGAGATCTGTCTGCCCGTAAGAGCCAAATGTCAAGGCTGAAGACTGAGTGTGGCAGCATTGTTTCCGGGACACCTGAGATTTTGAGTGAGATTGAGAGGTTCTATGGGCAGCTGTACACATCATCGTTGGAGCCACACGCAAGTGTGAGTAACGATCCAAGAGCAAGTCTTATCCGACACTATTCCGATGATATCCCGGACGTCAGTCTAAGCGAGATTAGAATGGCTCTCCAGCACCTTAAAAACGGCAGGGCCCTAGGCGAGGATGGAATTACAGCGGAGCTTCTGAAAGCGGGTGGAACACCGGTACTTGAAGTCCTTCAGAAGCTCTTCAATTCCGTCCTCCATGGTGGCACTACTCCAGAGGCGTGGAGCAGAAGTGCGGTGGTCTTGTTCTTTAAGAAAGGCGACAACGCTCTCTTGAAGAACTACAGACCGATTTCCCTTCTGAGCCGCGTCTACGTGCTGTTTTCGAGTCATTACGAATCGTCTCGCACGCAGACTCGACGACTTCCAGCCTCCCGAACAAGCCGGTTTCCGAAAAGGCTTCAGTACCATAGACCACTAAAATATGGAGACAAATAATGATTTGTCTGAGTATGCTAGGGAAAGCAATCTAAATAGAGCTAGGGCAGACTATAGAAATATAAATGTATACTAAAAATGTTAGGGAATTTTCTGTTTTAACGACTTAATATTAATTGCTTGTGGCACATACCAATTAAAGCAAGCTCACTCCTATTATGGTGAGCATATAAGATTTAATGGTTGCTACCGGACAGAACTCTGAAATAACCACAGGAGCAGCATTTTGGAAGAAATAAACTTAAGCCCTAGCTGATCTTTACTTAGGGCTAGAATTGCAAGTCATCACCATTAGTCGTAAACTGTATTTTATATATATTTTAATTAGTGGCAATGGTTCTGGTAGAAATGCAATTAAAAAGTACTGTCGGCCGTCGAACTGTTAGATGCTGTGCCCATGTTATGACAGTAATATGGTATTTGGGTTGGGCACGGCATCAGACTAATATTTTGCTTCCTGCTCAGTTCCTGAATGATGTATAGATGTGTAAATTAGAGGCAAATAATTCCTTAGCTTTCCTAGATGCGTTAGTCATCCAAAATTCTAACAACACCATAGGTCACACTATGTATAGAAAACAATGAATCTCACCATCATCCTTCACAGTTAGTTACCATGAGCAAATCTTTTTTACAGAGAGCACAAGGGATCTGTGGCAGCAAACATCTGGCCGTCAGTTCTGCACGTCAACAAGCTTCGGGTCCCGCGCCTACGTCACAGTGACCGAGTGAAGCCGGCCACAGTCAAGCGTGTGCAGTACTACCATATGTCAGGGGTGTCACAGACTAGATCCGCTACATCTTGAAACGAGCTTCTATTAGAACATTCTACAAGCCTCTGAAGAAGATTAGTGAGTTCTTACCATCAATCAAGTGTCATATTCTTCTAAAAGGTGCAGGAGTGTACACCCTTGATTGTGAATGTGGTCACTCATATATGGGGCAAACGAAAAGAACAATTAAAACCCGCGTAAAAGAACATATAGCTGACGTGAAGCATTAAAGTTCAGGGAAGTTTGCAGTTTGTGATATCCTAGACGGCCCCAACCAGATATACATAAATCAGATTTGATGGACCACAAATCCTCTCGAAGGAACATCAATTCCTATCAAGGATGATACGTGAGACTATTGAAATTAAAAAAAATCCTTATTTAAATAGAGAAGGAGGCTTGGTACTACCACCTGCTTGGGACCCTTTTTAATGAAATTAAAACTAAACCCAAGCATACCACTGCAAGGCTTCAAGACACAGTAAGTACATTCTGTAGATCGGACCATAAACGAAAAATTAAAAATCTGAAGGTATTCCAGGTTAACAGACATTGGGACGTCAGTCACCTCAGTCCGCCGTAACCATGGGTGCTGGGAAGCACCCGAAATGTCGGGAATTAAAAATCAAGGAAATAAAACGCGATAAACTTGATAAAAGTAGTTGTTAAAAAACTGTATTTGTGAAAACAAAAACCTATATATTTTTAAAATCCCGACTTTTTTAAAGCAATTCCTTTACCATTTTATTCTTTTAATTGCATATTATCATATCTATATACTTTTATATGTGGGCACCCATGGCCGAAGTGTCTATGAAGAGTGGGCAATCCCCTTTCTTTTGAACACGTTCAATACGATCTACGTGGACAGCGTACTATGGAAACCAAATAATTATGTTGTACTCTAAAATACTGCGTACTAGGGAACAGTACAAAATAAGAAAGCTTCGTGGATTTTTAAGTCTTTGCAGTTCTAAATATAAAGCCAAGAACTTTTGTACTTTTAGATATCACATGATCGTAATGATCGCGGAACGTAAGCTTTTCATCAAACAGTATTCCAAGATCCTTAACTACGGATTTTCTATCAAGTACCTGTCTATTTATTTTATACTCAAATGTAAGTCTGTGCTTCTTGTTACTAAATGATAACAAAAACATTTTCTCGTATTGCATGCATTAGATTTTCTTTACACCATTTATGAATGGAGTCTAAATTCGACTGAAGATTGAACGAATCGCTGACTGTGGCCGGATTTACATTTGTCTGACGTGTTGTGTTGTGACGCATCAGAATGGTATCGGTTTCATACATTTAGTATGGTGAGATTTATATTTGTGTGTCGCGATCTGTTGTGATGGCTTCTGATGCGACGCATCAGACGAGATTCCGATCGCATCAGAGGGGTGGAGGTGGGTGGGCGGGGGAGCGGCCGCCTGGCGACGCAGCAGACAAGTGTGCACGCGACAGTATTGCGTTGTGACGCGTCAGAGCCACGTGCGTTTTTTGTTTATCCACTCGATTTAAAGTTTTAGAAAAGAATTTAAAGTATGGACGACTTGATAGAAATAGTACGACAATATAAAGTGATTTATGACACCAAATGTAAAGAATATAGGGACCAATCCATTAGAGCATCTGTTTGGGAGGAGATAGGAGAAAAAATTAAACAACCCCGTAAGTACTATACTGCTTTATTTAATTAAACCGTGTTCTACCTTGTGTAATAGCTTGCATTTGCCATGGAACTTGTCCCTGGGGACTTACAAAATATGTTTTATATGCTTCACGAACTTGAATAGCTTCTTGAGATGGATTTCTATTTAACGGTTCGATGTCTACTAAGCCATTACCGTCGCTCACCTCGCTTTCATCCATCAAAGTTTCTTGTGTTTCCTGTGTGTCTTGGGTCAAAAAGTTATGAAGGCAGCAGGCAGCAAGTACGATCTTGTCCGCCATGTTTGGTTGTACTTGTAAAGGTCCCTGAAACACTCTAAATCTAGCTCGTAATATTCCAAATGCATTTTCTACAGTACGGCGAGCACGTGATAAGCGATAATTAAATATTTTATTTGGGTTATTGTTAACTAATTTAGCTTTACTGTAAGGTTTTAATAAATACGTTTTCAGTGGGAATGCCGCGTCTGCCACAATAGTGTAGGGTAAAGGTTCTGTATTTTGGTTTATAGGTTTATTCGGTGGCACATTTAATTGACTGCTTTCAAACATTTTTCCCATTAACGACTCTTGGTAAATGCCACCATCACTATTTCGGCCATACGCTCCTACATCTACCATAATAAATCTGTAATGCGCATCAACAAGTGCAAGCAGTACAATAGAATGCTCATTTATATAATTATAAAAAGTGGATCCTGCATTTATTGGACATATTATAGAAATATGTTTTCCATCCAATGCTCCAATACAATTCGGAAAATGCCATACATTTTCGAATCCTTTCGCAATCTCTCTCCACATTTGTTCTGTAGGCTGGGGCATTACAATAGGGGCCAAATTCTTCCAAATTGCGTTACATACTTGTTCTACTATGATCTTTACTGTAGCAAACCCCATACGGTAATTGAACCCCAATGATCGAAAAGAATTTCCAGTTGCCATAAATCTGTAATATAAAAACACAGATAATTTATTTTTGTTTCAGCGGAAAAATGTAAAGATGACTGGAATAAATTACGAAATAGCTACGTCAACGCATTGAAACGCCGTAAAAATAAAAAAGTGGGCAAGCCGCTCAATTTATCCCGCCATGGAAATATGAAGAACAAATGAGTTTTTTACAGCCATTTATGGAATCAAGGTCGACAACAACAAATCTTTCATCACCTCCTGAATCTCCAGAATTTCACTCAGAAAGTACTCAATCAGACAATTCTCGTCCAGCAACACCACATACTGGTAGTTCCTCGCACTCCCAACAGCCTGTTAGAAAACCAAACTTACAGGATCTATATGATATGATGAAGTCTTCGCACGATTTGAGAATCCATAAGCATCATTCAAAGCAGCAGCAGGATAATATGACGGATGAAACAGACTTGTTTTTTCTGAGCATGAGCAAAGCAGTTAAAAAACTTCCGAAACTAGATCAGACCAAAATAAAATTGGATTTGCACACTGCTGTATCACAAGCTGAAATAAGGAAACTTCAGACACAAGCACAAATTCTTAGAACACCAATTAATGTGACTCACCAGATAGTTACTCGGCCACAACAACCGCTGCCACTCCAGCTACCCATTCAACCATCCACATCCATGACGACATTTCCAGCAGTCCCAGCTACACCAACTCTCGACAACATCAACTCTCAACAATCGGCCTCAACACTTTATAATTTTGAAGAAGATAACATCTCATCATATTATAGCAATGCAGACTTTTCTGATGATAACTGATTACCTTTCTTTACTATTAATGTTAAAAAAAATCCTTACCTTAAACACACAGCAAGTCTTTCTTTTGTCCCTATAGGTTTACGAAACTTCGTATGTATTATTATGTCCCCTTCAATCAATGAATGAACTTCCTCGAACTGTGCCTTGGACATTCTAAAATACTGATAAAATCTTTGAGCATCGTTCTCAATCTCTTTAACGAGACAGTGAAACTCGCCTTTAGACTCTCTTTTATTATTCACTGGATGAACCCAATATCTTCTTCTCTTTATTTCTTTCTTTTTTATAAGAGTTGCCAGCACCAAAAATTCAATATCTTCTTCATACTCTGAATCAGAGTCGGATGATTCATGGGAAAACATTGTAAACGTATGAACTCTCCGAGAGCTATGACTGTATTGATTCAAAATATCGTCAGAGACCGTCAGAACACAACATAAAGATGTGAACACTAGCCATCACGTCAGAGCCCGTCACGACACAACACGTCAGGCAAATATAAATCCGCCTTGTATCGATAACAGAAAATATCTTCAAATCATCTGCATACAACAGGCATGGACATGTCAATTTATCAATGAGATCGTTAATAAACGTAACAAAAAATAAAGGACCTAAATGGGACCCTTGTGGGACACCCGATGTCACAGAAACGGGTGAGGATTTGAAACCTTTTATAGTAACTACCTGACTTCTCCTGTTGAGGTGTGATTCAGTCCATTTCAACAGACTCCCATGTATTCCATAACATGCTAATTTAATACATAAAATATTATGATTTACTCTATCGAATGCTTTTGAGAAATCGGTATACAGGTTGTCCGGTAATGAATGGATAACCTTGAAATGTCTTATAGTACAACTTATGGCCGTCCTGAAAAAAATACGAAAAATAATATATCACAAGTAGTACCTTTGATATATTTTTTTTTAAAGAAAAAGTCGATTCTTTTCTATCTTATTTTACTGTCTTGAACACTATGACCAAAAATGAATGATTTCTATTGGTTTTTTGTTATATTATTATTATACACTAACTGTGCTTATAGGTAAAATGTAAACAATATGAATAGCTTTTGCAGTTTTTATTTAAAAAATTCGCAAATCAATTTATTTCTGAAAAACATGCAAAAAATATTATTTAAGCGAAGTTCAAACCTTTTGGGTATGAAAAAAATGTATGAATGTATGGGTGACCAATAATTTTACAATAATATCGGTTTCGTGTAGATTTTATAATGGTATAATTCATAAATGTATCTTCCATAAATAGTGACTTATTGCCATTAATGTAGAAAAGGAGAAAATTTGACTAAGTAACAAAATTTGCAATATGGGAACATTTATTAAATTGAATTGTGTCTGATCATTGGGGATTAATAAAAACAACATTTAAAATTAAAATATTTTATTTTTCATTAATTTACAACAAATGTTCAAATTGTTTGCCTGACACTCTTATGCATGCCCTACATCTTCGGATAAATGATCTGAGCAGTCTAGTGTACCGTCGCTCGCATATTTTTGATGCGGCTTCTCTGACACGACTGCGCAGTTCGTCCAAAGACCGGACGGGCTTACAGTATACTTCCTCTTTCAGACAGCCCCAGTAAAAAAAATCCAATGGATTTAGATCCGGTGAACGTGGAGGCCACAAAATTGGCCCTAGACGTCCGATCCATCTATTTGGGTATCTGCTATTTAAATATGCACGAACCGGAACAGCATAATGCGCAGGACAACCGTCATTTTGCAGCCAATACGATTCCCTCAGCTCCTCGGGAACCTCTTGTAATAAATTGGAGAGATCAGTTTGAAGAAACTCCAAATAACTTTGCCCCGTTAAATTCCCCCGGTAATTCAAATGGGCCAATTATCATACCATTTAATATTCCGGTCCAATAATTTATTTTAAATTGGTATTGTGACCTGTCTTCACGCATAAGATGGGGATTTTCTAGTTTCCAACTATGTAAATTGTGTAAATTTAAGTAACCGTCTCTTTTAAGCGTTGACTCATCGCTCCACAAAATTTTATTAAAAAATTGCGGGTCCAGTCCAAAAGTCCAGTTTAGTCCAGAAACAAGCCAAATCGTCGAAAATATCACCAAACGCAAAACAAGTCCAAATCAATAAGAAAAACAAATAGTCCGGTAAAATAGCCAAGTGGTCGTTTTAACACTGATTTAAATAATTGCAAAGGAGACAAAATAAATACATGCGAAGTCGAGCAGGTCGTGTGACGCACTAAGTTCTCTTTTACAGTTAGCTCTTCTCTCTCCCACTTACCCAATTCAGACCTCTCTTTGTCTAACACAAAAGGCAGCAGGTAGCAAATATGAAGGTCACACGACCCATTTCACGCTAGTAAAGTAACCATTTCAAGATTTAAATTGGTTATTTTATTACATTTAAATAAGTTAATTTCTAATACTTAATTTGGTTTCAATTTGTTTAAAAATAGCTGTTTTCATGTATGATCAACTCCTGATGTGTTTTTATTAATTCCCAATGATCAGAGACAATTCAATTTAAAAAATGTTCCCATATTACAAATTTTGCTACTTAGTCAAATTTTCTCCTTTTCTACATTAATGGCAATAAGTCACTATTTATGGAAGATACATTTATGAATTATACCATTATAAAATCTACACGAAACCGATATTATTGTAAAATTATTGGTCACCCATACATTCATACATTTTTTTCATACCCAAGAGGTTTGAACTTCGCTTAAATAATATTTTTTGCATGTTTTTCAGAAATAAATTGATTTGCGAATTTTTTAAATAAAAACTGCAAAAGCTATTCATATTGTTTACATTTTACCTATAAGCACAGTTAGTGTATAATAATAATATAACAAAAAACCAATAGAAATCATTCATTTTTGGTCATAGTGTTCAAGACAGTAAAATAAGATAGAAAAGAATCGACTTTTCTTTAAAAAAAATATATCAAAGGTACTACTTGTGATATATTATTTTTCGTATATTTTTCAGGACGGCCATAAGTTGTACTATAAGACATTTCAAGGTTATCCATTCACTACCGGACACCCTGTATATAAAATCAAAAAGTTAGGAGTAGACTAACCCCCGCCCCGTGTTAAGTGTACTTGTTAAATAAAATAAACAAATACATAAATAAAATCTTCTCATGGTAATTTTCAGGTGCTAGTGTTGGAACCTTCATTACCTGTTCAGGTGCCAACCATAGCCAACCCTACTACATCTTTACCTGTTCAACCATATGTGAACCAACTACTGATGGCTTGAAGGTTTGTAGTACTTATAATAATTTTCACTCACATGTATAACATTATATATATATATACAACATTAAAACTTGTGAAACTTTTGTTCACGTTTTTGGTCTTATAGAGTTTGATGATGATGTCTTACTGGCATGCATTTTTAATTTGAAAAATTAATTAACTATTAGCTCTAGTAAACAATTACGAATTAATTTTTAAAATACCTTCATCAGCGACAATGTTATAAAGCTACAAAGATACCAATTAGAAAGAGAAGTCCGATAAAGACTATGATGGCAATGTCTGTGCCGTCCATACATCTGCCATACAAAACAGCATTTTCGCGAGAGGGATAGATATAATTATTTAAAATGGTTGTATCATGTTTGTTTTTATATCAATTTTGATTCTATTGCCCTGTTAGCATTATGTTCTGTATATTTTTAGATAAATTGTATGGTCTTATGAATATTTTTTCAAGCATATTCCCTATTTAGAGCACAGTGACCAATTTCTCATATAAATAAGAAACAAACTAATGCTTGCTAATTATGTAGATTGATATTACCATAATGATTCTTACTCAGGTAATGTTGAAACTGATCATCACCTTTGTTCACAAAAATCGTCTCATTGTAATTTTCAGATGCTAGTATTGGAACCTTCATTACCTGTTCAGGTGCCAACCATAGCCAACCCAACTCAATCTTACCTGTTCAGATGCCAACCATATGTGAACCAACTACTGATAGCTTGAAGGTTTGTAGTACTTATACTAATTTTCACTCGCATTTGTGTATGTACAACATTATTTTTGGTCTTATAGAATTTGATGATCATGTTTTCATGAACAATCTTAATTATAATATTCTATTATATATTATATATCTTTTACATTTAGCTCTTCTCTCTCCCACTTACCCAATTCAGACCTCTCTTTGTCTAACACAAAAAGGCAGCAGGTAGCAAATATGAAGGTCACACGACCCATTTCACGCTAGTAAAGTAACCATTTCAAGATTTAAATTGGTTATTTTATTACATTTAAATAAGTTAATTTCTAATACTTAATTTGGTTTCAATTTGTTTAAAAATAGCTGTTTTCATGTATGATCAACTCCTGATGTGTTTTTATTAATTCCCAATGATCAGAGACAATTCAATTTAATAAATGTTCCCATATTACAAATTTTGTTACTTAGTCAAATTTTATGGAATATTATACACTATTTATGGAAGATACATTTATGAATTATACCATTATAAAATCTACACGAAACCGATATTATTGTAAAATTATTGGTCACCCATACATTCATACATTTTTTTCATACCCAAGAGGTTTGAACTTCGCTTAAATAATATTTTTTGCATGTTTTTCAGAAATAAATTGATTTGCGAATTTTTTAAATAAAAACTGCAAAAGCTATTCATATTGTTTACATTTTACCTATAAGCACAGTTAGTGTATAATAATAATATAACAAAAAACTAATAGAAATCATTCATTTTTGGTCATAGTGTTCAAGACAGTAAAATAAGATAGAAAAGAATCGACTTTTCTTTAAAAAAAAAATATATCAAAGGTACTACTTGTGATATATTATTTTTCGTATTTTTTTCAGGACGGCCATAAGTTGTACTATAAGACATTTCAAGGTTATCCATTCATTACCGGACACCCGATATATGCTATCAACCTGTTTTTTCTTGGCGAAAGCACTACAAAGATAGTGTTTGTATTCAAGTAAATTAGAAGTCGTCGATCTGTTCTTAATGAAGCCATGTTGTCGAAGCGATATGAAAGGTTGAATATGATGATAAAGAGAATCATACACCAATGATTCAAACAATTTACCAAGGCAAGACAAGATGCTTACGGGTCGATAATTTTCGCAATTTGATCTGTTTACCTGCATATTCCCGGAATTAAATACTAACATAATCTAATGTTAGTGGATACTTTGCCAGATGTGCTAAAAAATGTCTAGTAAAAATTTTTTTTGTTATTCCTATTAAAAAAAACCAATGAAAATAATCCTTAGTAATTTAAAAGCAACTATCAGAGTCGACACCAATTGCAGACAGTCAAGGACAGATCTTGTATCTAAATGCCTTTGTTGACAGAACCACACCCTCGTATTATCCTCACTTATAAAGATATTGAAATCAAAACCATGGATTATCAAAGGTGCTTGGGCATTAGGTATTTTATTAACACTAATAGGTGGTGTACAATTAGTTTTTAAAATGATAACTTTTCACGCTCATCAACAGCTGCCCATCCTAAAACATCTACAACTAGAACCGCCAGTTAGTCACTTATCCCCATACCTCAACCACGGCAATCTTAAACATCTGCGGATCTGGGATAAATTAAATGTATATAAGATACTTCCTCCGTATAATATTACACAAGTGCATGGGATAATCTACTGGGAATCATTGATAACATACAAATGCTCCTTTCTTTCTTCCCAACCCGAGATGATTTCGACGATCCCTGTACTAACTGGTGAACTCCCCCTAAAAGATGGGTGGGACCTATTATATTGTTACGCGCCTAAGTCGACGGCACTAGCGCCATCTAGTGTCAGAGACGAGAGCGAGGGGAGCTTTCCAGAAAATGACATCACTAATCTTTCAACCGACAGCGCCATCTAGTCCCGAACCGAGGAACTGAACTTCTAGAAGTTCAGTTCGAACTCTCGGTACCTAGCGCGTGTTTACTTGAATATTCTGGATATTTCGGTGCTAATTTATATTTATAGGCGCTGCAAGATGCGATCGGTGAAGTATTGAAGTTGGCGAGACAAGCGAAGCTTCGGAGCGGAATAAAGTGAATCAGTGTGATTAATTATTAGTGTTTTTAACTTTAATTAGTGTAAAGTGAATTAAAGTGTTAATTTAGGTAATTCGGTATCGGCAATTTTTATTGTGACGAACCTCAAGCTCGTAACAATTGGTGTCAGAAGTGGGATAAAATTATGCCGATTTTACCTAAGGAGGAAACGGAGGGTGTCCGTACTCGAAGTCAACGCCAGCAGGAGACGGACCAAAGAAGATTCGGTGGTGCAACGCCGCAGACGTCGGAGGGCCAGCCACCGGCTGCAGGCCCGTCAGTAGCCCCTACATCTGCAGCACCTGACTTAGGTGCTCTGATGGTGATGCTGCAGGAGCAGGCTCGCCGACAGGAGGAGCAGGCTCGCCAGCAGGCGGAACAGGCTCGCCAGCAGGCGGAACAGGCACGCCGATAGGAAGAGCAGCTGCGGGGCGGACAGGAGGAACAGGCCCGCCGACAGGAAGACCAGGTGCCTCGGCGAACCCCGTCGGTTGGAAGAGGAGATGCTCCTCATGAAGGACCTTCACGCTACCTTCGGGAAGGAGATAAAGGAGGTGAAGGATAGGGTTGCTCAGCATGGCAACCGCCTGTCGGAAGCTGAAACCCAAATCGCGAAAGCTGAAAACCGAGTCGAGAAAGCTGAAATCCGAATCGGCCAAGTAAACAAACGGGTTGACAACGTAATGGCTGACATGAAGAAATCACTGGACGAACTCAAACTTGGAGATGGAGCTACAGCTCCCGTAGTAGCTACAACACCTTCGCTACGTGGGATCAAGGTGCCACCGTTCGACGGTACCTCTTCCTGGTCAGCCTACAAAATCCAGTTCGAGGCTGTTATGAAGGCGAACGGCTGGAATAAAAGTCAGGCCATGACTGCTCTCACACTAGGCCTGCGCGACCAGGCCTTAACAGTTCTGGAAGCTCTCGGTGAGGAAGTGACTTATGAGCAACTCCTTGAGGCATTGGAGGCGAGATATGGCGACGCTCACCTGGAACACGTCTTTCGTGCGCAGCTTAAAGATCGCGTGCAGCGCATCAACGAAAACCTGCAGCAGTGGGCTCTAGAGGTGGAGAAGCTGGTGCGAAAAGCATACCGGTATGTACCTGCGCTCATTGAAGGGAACCTGGTGCAGACATTCATCGACGGCATCCGCGACCTGGAAGTCAGAGCTGCTGTGAGGCTCGGGCACCACGAGACGCTTAAGGACGCCTTGGCCCATGCACTGGAGGTGGAAGCCGTGCGGCAGGATCATCGTTCCCATCGCGTCAGGGCGGTTGCAGCAGCTACAGTTCGCGACCGCAACAAAGGATACAGCCCTAGGTGCTATGGCTGTGGGGAAAAGGGCCACCTTCGATCCAGCTGCCCTAAGCGAACCCTAGAAAGGAAAGGTGAACGATCACAGGAGGGTAGTACGGCCAACAGCAGCAGGGAAACGAGTAAAAGCCAGAACTGCGGGGCGGGTGCAGGCTGATGCTAAAAGAGCCCCAAGGATCTCGATCTCACAAACCCACGATGGGAACAGTCTAATCATCAAGGGCGAGGTCAACGGAATGCCGTGTAAACTGACCATAGACACTGGAGCCTCTCGTACGGTTGTTAGTTCCCAACTAATAAGTCAGTTCCTTGGGGACTCCGCATACAACCGAGAACGCATTAATTTGGTAACAGCCACCGGTCAGCGTATACCCGTCCGTGGAGAGAAGGAGATGGAGTTGAAGCTAGGCAACGTGATCTATCAGCATAATGTCATCGTGGGTTGATATAATGGACGACTGCATCCTAGGCCTAGACTTTATGAGGAATAATTGTTGTGAGATCGACGTTAAGCAAGGTGTTTTGAAATGTGGACAGGAGGAACTTTTTATGGAAGGTGCGTTACCAGGGAACGTGTACAGCATTAAGAAGATTGTTCTTCCGCCGAGATCGGAAACGATTGTTCCGGTTAGTCTTCCTCGAAACGCTGGGCAACCTCACCGTTGTGTAGTTGTGGAAAGGGTAAACAGTGACCTTCCATGGAAAGTAGCTCGAACCTTGATCAAGACCACTGACATCTCAGGAGTACGTGTGCTGAACCTTTGTGACCGGGAACAGATTATAGAAAAAGGCACACTGGTTGGTACTTGTGAGGAAGTGGATTGGTTACGTCGGTGCCAATATATATCGAGTGGGACCCCCAGCAAGGATTCAGAAACGAGAGTGATCACACTTTTGGAAGACTGTCGCAGTGTTCTCTCCCCGAACGAATTGGTCAAGGCGAAGAAGTTGTTACTCAAGTACGCCGATGTATTCTCATCAAACGATGCTGACATGGGAAAGACTGGCTTAGTTCAACACAAAATAAACACAGGAGAAGAATTGCCTATCCGTCAGCGGCCAAGAAGATTGCCGGTAGCACGTGAAAAGGAAGTGGAAACCATGATTGAGGGAATGGTGAAGGATGGTGTTATTGAACCTTCCTCTAGTACATGGTGTTCACCCGTGGTGCTGGTAAAGAAGAAGGATGGAAGCATGCGGTTCTGTGTTGATTACCGCCGTCTGAACGACGTTACATAGAAGGACAGCTATCTCTTGCCAAGAATTGATGACACCCTGGACATGCTTACAGGAGTAAAGTGGTTTAGCACGCTGGATCTAAAAAGTGGCTACTGGCAAGTTGAAATTGACCCTAAGGACAAGAAGAAAACTGCGTTCTCGACGGGAAAGGGTCTGTGGCAATTTAAAGTAATGCCGTTTGGGTTGTGCAATGCTCCAGCAACGTTTGAAAGGCTGATGGAACTTGTACTTACCGGGCTAATTGGCGATGCCTGTCTGGTCTACTTGGATGACATCATCATCGTAGGCCGGACGTTTGAGGAACACCTTCAAAACCTGGAACGCGTGCTCATGAAGATTCAGAGTGCCAACCTCAAGTTGAGTCCGAAGAAATGTTCACTATTCAAACGGCAAGTTAACTTTTTGGGGTATGTAGTATCGGAAGAAGGTATCCGCAAGGATCCAGAGAAAATCGCCGCTGTCAAGGATTGGCCGGTTCCAAAAGACAAGACACAGGTTAGATCATTTTTGGGTTTGTGTTCCTACTACCGGCGATTTGTGAAGAACTTCGCAGATATAGCCAAACCTCTGCATAAGCTAACCGAGGAGAAGCGACATTTCTGCTGGGATGAAAGTTGCAATATCGCATTCCAGGAGCTAAGGACCGTTTGCGCAAAACACTTATTTTGGGATACCCTGATGCAAGCAAAGAATTTATAGTTGACACAGACGCAAGTGATACAGGGCTCGGCGGTGTGTTGTCTCAGCGGAACGGTGATCGAGAGGTTGTGATAGCGTACTTCAGCAAGTCGTTGTCAAAACCGGAAAGGAACTATTGTGTCACAAGACGCGAATTGCTAGCTGTGGTAAAGTCGTTGCAGCATTTTAGCAAATATCTTCTGGGGCGAAAATTTCACTTACGAAATGACCATGCTGCACTAAAATGGCTATTACAGTTTAAAAACCCAGAAGGACAAGTTGCGAGATGGATTGAACTACTGCAGGAATACGACTTTGAGATCGAACATCGCAGCGGGAAATCTTATGGCAACGCAGATGCATTGTCACGAAGACCTTATCCTGAAGATTGCAATCATTGTACTAGGCAGGAGAGTAAGGAAGTGGTATCCGTTAGGATGCTCAGGACAGACCACCTCAGCAACGAGTGGAAGGACAGCTTACAACATGCACAGCAGGAAGATCCGGACATTAAGCCGATTCTGGAATGGATGAAAGCCAGTGCTCCCAAGCCCAAGTGGAGCGACGTCTCAGCGATGAGTTCGACCACTAAAAGCTATTGGGCCCAATGGGACAGCTTGCTGCTTCAGGATGGAGTTCTGTGCCGTAAATGGGAAAATGTTCGGGGAGACAGCTGTCACTTGCAAATGGTTGTCCCTAAAGCTAAAGTACCGGATGTTCTACACCTGTACCATAATGATTGTTCCGGAGGCCATCTGGGAGTCAAACGAACTCTACTGAAGATCCGAGAACGGTTTTATTGGGTCCACTGTCGAAACGATGTCGAGGACTGGTGTCGCAAATGTACAAGTTGTGCGGCTGTAAAGGGACCTCAGACTCGTAGTAGAGGTGCATTGAAGTTGTACAATGTTGGTGCACCATGGGAGAGAATAGCCATTGACGTGGCGGGGCCGTTTCCGGAGAGTGAAAGCGGTAACAAGTATTTCATGGTTGTGATGGATTACTTCACTAAGTGGCCAGAAGTCTTCGCCATTCCAAATCAAGAAGCTTCAACAGTTGCAGATAAACTAGTTCATGAAGTCTTCTGTCGTTTTGGAGTACCTTTGGAGATTCACAGCGATCAAGGAAGGAATTTTGAGTCTCAAATATTCCAGGAAACTTGCCGAGTTATGGGTACTCATAAAACAAGAACGACTTCTTATCACCCGCAATCTGATGGAATGGTAGAACGATTTAATCAGACATTGGGGAGGTACCTAGCAAGAGTTGTAGACAATCGGCAACGAGATTGGGACAAGTACATACAACCGTTTTTATTGTCATATCGAAGTTCTGTTCACGAAAGTACAGCAGTGACACCAGCTTTCGCAAACTTTGGAAGAGAATTACGGCTGCCTGCAGACCTGATCAGCGGGATACCACCTGATATCCCACACTGTATAACCGATTATGCAAATGACTTGCGGAACAAAATGAATGACATTTTGAGCACGTCGACAATCGGGCCAGCAAATGTCTGAGAAAATGAAAACCCGGTACGACCGCAAAATGAACAATAAAGGGTTCGACGAAGGTTCACAGTGTGGTTGCACAATCCAGTCCGCAGCAAAGGGAAATCTCCTAAGCTTCAAGCTAAATGGGACGGCCCGTACCGGATTGTGACCAGGATCAACGATGTAACCTACCGGATACAGAAAGGCGCAAGAGGGAGTCCTAAGATCGTCCATGTGGATCGCCTGGCGCGTTATTATGGGGCCGATAATGCTCGGGACGAGCATGTCTTAGGAGGGGGCAGTGTTACGCGCCTAAGTCGACGGCAATAGCGCCATCTAGTGTCAGAGACGAGAGCGAGGAGAGCTTTCCAGAAAATGACATCACTAATCTTTCAACCGACAGCGCCATCTAGTCCCGAACCGAAGAACTAAACTTCTAGAAGTTGAAACTCGAACTCTCGGTACCGTAAAACGGGGTTACTTTGCGAACTGGGGTAACTTTGATGATAGCTAAACTTGGTAAGTTTTTTCGGATTTAATGCGTGATACTGAACGCAACCAAAATTTTGTTTGTTCTGTTGGCCAGACTGACATGTCAGCCATATTTTGCCGAAGCGTCGACTATTAGCTGTTGTCAGAAGCAAATAAAAATAATTGTTAAACTTTAGTGTAAAATAGCATTAAAAAATTTGTGTGAATAACTTCAGTGGCACAACCGTAAGTATTATTGTTTGGTTTTTAGTGTTTCACTGTTTTAATTGTACGTTTCTTTAAGATTAAGAACATGTTTGCATTTTATGTTTACGGCCGCCATTTTATTTTCCATGAACACTTTAGTTTACCGGGGTTACATTGATAGAGTATACGAGGCGACTTTGATAGTTATCAATTTTTCCCCAATGGTGGTTGTTCCCAATCTTATAGGAGTAATGTATAGGTTATCAATTTAATCTCTATTTCTTGTTTTGTTTTAGCTGCCTCAAGGTTCGCAATTACAAAAAGTATACAGAGGGTAATGGAGAAGCAATTAGAGAAAATTACCAACGACAGATCTATTAATGCTGCTTCACTTCAATATAAAATTCCGTATGGAACACTTTATAATAAATATAAAGGATTACAAAAGATTACACGGAAAAACGCCTGGTGGCCAACCTGTTTTCACGCATCAAGAGGAATTAGTAATTTTACGAGCTGCGGCTACATGTGGTGATTGGGGGTTTCCTCGCTTTTCGAGGTTTCGCTAAGGCTTATTTAGATCGACAGTGAAAGATTATAGAACGGTTTTCAAATAACCTGCCTGGTGTCGAATGGGCCATTAGTGTCCTGAAGCGTCATAAGCACTCCTATGGTCAAAGACTATCCACTAATATCAAAAGGTCCAGAGCGACTGTCGGCCGGGAGTCATTAAATAAGTATTTCGACAATCTTCA
The DNA here is from genome assembly GCA_907164705.1 of Parnassius apollo. Lineage (NCBI taxonomy): Eukaryota > Metazoa > Arthropoda > Insecta > Lepidoptera > Papilionidae > Parnassius > Parnassius apollo. The sequence continues at coordinate 1,406,278 of CAJQZP010000103.1, read as the reverse complement.
CTCTGAGATAGAAAATGTACCACCGTCCAATATATTCAACTATGACGAATCAAATATGGCAGACGATCCTGGCAAAAAAATGTGTATATAGAAGAGGAGTAAAATACCCTGAGAAAGTAATGAACTATTCGAAGAGTTCTACTACAGTTATGATTTGTGGTTCTGCAGACGGCACATTATTGCCGCCATATATAATTTACAAAAGTACTCACCTGTACGATACATGGCAAGAGAAAGGTATTGTAGGTAAACCATGCTGTGAAAAGCCATGCTGTAGCCGGGGATGTCGGTATAATAGAACAACTAGTGGATGGATAGACACACAACATTTAGGGATTGGTTCATGACTTGTTTTTTGCCTCATGCCAAAAGATTAGACGAGAAAAAGGTGTTGATAGGTGATAATCTATCGTCTCACATTGACAACGATGTATTAGGTGCATGTGAAATAAATAACATCAGTTTTATATGTTTGGTGCCAAATTCAACCCAACTAACCCAGCCACTCGATGTCGGCTTCTTTCGTCCTTTAAAGATTGCATGGCGACAAACGCTTGAAGACTGGAAAAAAGCCAATTTACGAACTATATCTATACTTAAGGAGTCCTTCCCACATCTGTTGAAAAAGACAATAATTAATATGGACCAAAAGCCACCAAAAAATGATAAAGAGGCTTGCACAGAATTGTCAGCTGTGAAAAGAAATTTGGTGAGCAGTTTTAGGGCTACTGGTATCTCTCCTTTTGATAGGAACAGGGTGTTAAATAAATTGCCACCTGAGTCGCCTTCTCCTGAAATCGAAACTGGCGTTCGAGATTCCTTAACAGAGTTTTTAAGAGAACAAAGATTTAGGAATGAATCACAGCCACCAAGGAAGAGGACCAGACTACAAATTGAACCTGGTAAAAGTATATCGACACTTAATGAAACATCTTGCCCCACAAATCAAGAAGTTGATGTAGTTGAGGTCCAACACACCTCAGAGCGAAATGATAATCTCGTACAAACTGAATCAATATCGATGCAAATTCCTCTTTCTGTTATCAGCGAGCCATCCACAAGCTATAGAACTGGTTACGAGGACACCAATGATAATCTTACCGATTGTGAGTCTGATAATGAAAATATAGCACCGAATTATACTAGAAATACCTCAACAGATTTGGCACAAAATCCCGCAATAGGGCAGTTTATTTTAGCAAAGTTTGGATCACAAAAGGGAAAAAAGACATATCATTATGTATGTTCTATTGAAGATATCATTGACACTAAACTTGTTGTTCAAGGTTATAAGTCCCAAAAAAAAAACCAAAACTATTTTTAAGGAAGTTCCTAAAGATTTATCAATTATTGAAATTAGTGACATTATTACTTACCTGCCTAAACCGAAATATATCAATGAATGCTACTCGTTCCCCAATGATGTGATGATCAAAGAATTGTAGAATTTATTATCTATATTTAACTAACCTTTTGTAAACATTTAACATGTTGATTTTTAAGCTTTTATTTTATAAAATAGGTTTATATAATTATAAGACTGTTGTTTTAAGTGATAAAAATTATGCATGTCGAAAGTAAATGTTTAGACTGATTAATGTTAGGTTACTGTTACTTAATTTTCTTAAATAATAATAAAAAATATTCGGCTTATCTCGGTTGTTTACACTGTAATATACCCACATATCAAATTCACCCCTTGACTCAAAGTAGCCCCAAAAATTTTCAAAACGCAATATTTTCTAAACCATAGCTTCTAAATTATTTTTACTTATTGATTTTTGTCATGTATTGGGGTCACTCTGCGATGAATTAAAAAATGAGTACCATATCAAAGTAGCCCCATTTTCAATAAAACTTTGATAAGCAGGTTTTTATGTTTTTTCTAAATAATTATTTACAAATTTATATTTTTTTGTTGTAATAATTAATTTGCGTGGTGAGTCTTCACCACAGTATTTTTTTTAACATTTTATCGTTTAAATTGCAAGCGTGGGATCCATTTGAAGTTTAAAATTAATCAATGTCACCCCGTTTTACGGTACCTTGCGCGTGTTTACTTGAATATTCTGGATATTTCGGTGCTAATTTATATTTATAGGCGCTGCAAGATGCGATCGGTGAAGTATTGAAGTTGGCGAGACAAGCGAAGCTTCGGAGCGGAATAAAGTGAATCAGTGTGATTAATTATTAGTGTTTTTAACTTTAATTAGTGTAAAGTGAATTAAAGTGTTAGAATTTAGGTAATTCTATCGGCAATTTTTATTGTCACGAACCTCAAGCTCGTAACAATATGAATTCAAAGAAGGGGACACCCTTTACATTAGAGATCTACCATATTTTGAGAGAATTCAGTGTTCTCCGGACAAATTACGAGGCCTTCATGAGATTCGACAACTCACTATAATTAAAACCTTGTTTATACTCGACGACAACAGATTTAAGTCAAACCTCTCTTCTCATGTTGATTCCTCCTATTCTCTGATTATTTTAGGAAAAGTTGGGCAGTTGTCCTCTCTCAAAATATCGGATGTGAAGAGTATCATGGTTTTTCCAAATCCCAAGCGGTTGTAACCCAGAAAAGCCACTCTCAATTACGGTTAACTCCCATCCCGGATGATCTTCCCATTCATATCAATTATAAGGATCCAACTTCTAAATGTTTTTCCACCATGGGAGAGAGAACAATATATTGGTCTCAGAAAGGGTATTTCTATACCTTACAATATGAAGGTTCAAGTGGCTGCAGTCTCGACGTAGATAGCGACTCCATCGCAAACTACCGATCGCTAAATAATAACAACAAAAATTGCTTGCCGTAACGATGCTTACAATAAATGCAAGTCTCTACAATCGAAATTCCGTGCAAGATCGTTAATTATATTTACTTTATGTTGTTGTCACGCTAACGAAAAACGTATTCATAATGCGGGTTTTCTTAAAAAAAATGTTGGCTGTTAAAAAATAATAGGGAAAATTTGCAGACATAATTTTATAAAAATCATTGCTTTTCTTTGAAAATTGTAAAGAAATAGAAGAAACCTTTTCTTATAAAAATATTTTGTATGTAACCTTACAAGTAGCTTTTACCGTTTCTAAGAATTGAACTAACTTGTTAAATATCAAAGGACATAAAAGTTTGCCTCCTTGCACTATTATATGTCTGTCTCGGTTTGACAATGCTGACATCACGGAGTACCTTGGCTGACATTACCTACGTATCATTTATTTTATGCTACACATTTTATAAAACATATCATATATTTTAATATATAAAATATAGTTTATATAATATTTTCAATGGTGGGGGACAGTGACGCAGGCGCAGGCCCGGTTTCGAGCTGCGTTAAGTAAGCAACCCGAAAAGTATAACTGGTACAAACTGTCCAAATAATTATATGTGTACACCTATTTCGAATCTATCGTTGTTTATTGAATGGTTTGTTTAGAGACTGTAATTTTTACAATTTGAATATTTACTTCTATGTACGTTTCAGACGTAAGCGTACATCTCGAGTTACGAGTGGGCAGCTTGAGATACTATTGTCCAAGCTGGAAGCTAGTCCACATTTGTACACCAGAAAATTTAGTGGCCTGCAGGGCAAGGAAATTTTTGAAAAGGGCTGGAGGGAAGTTGCCGACGAGCTCAACCAGCTTCCCAACGGATACGTCAAGACGCCTGAGCAATGGATAACAGTTAAGTTTCTACTAAAGTATTTTTCTGATTTACTACTAATGGCTTATACATAAATCGGTCAGCACATTATGCAGCGCCAGTGTACCTAATATTTACTTAAGTAATATAATTATTTATTTGTAATATAATTATTTATTTTGTAGGTATGGAGAGACTTCAAAAGCCGAGCCTGCACTAAAGCGGCAAAATTAAGACGAGAAAGGATGCGGACCGGCAACCAAGGCATCACCACTGCTCCACTGACTGAGGTGGAAAAAAAAATTGTGTCGCTGATAGGTGTTGAATACACATTTGGCAGCGACTGCCCTGACTCTATGCCAGAGGAAGAAGTGAGTTCAATAGTGTGTAGTATATACTATTAATAATTACTTATATACAATTTCATATACTTAATCAAACTTCATAAACATAGTTTTTGGTTTTAATGCAATTTACAATAATAAATAGTTTTACTAATTATTATAGACATTGCAACATGAGGTGGAGGCTGGGGTAGAAATGGTAGAAGTCGTTTGTTTGTCTCAAGGTAAGTTTTTAAGATATATTAAAAATATTACTTAAAATACATAATTATTTATTTTGTAGGTATGGAGAGACTTCAAAAGCCGAGCCTGCACTAAAGCGGCAAAATTAAGACGAGAAAGGATGCGGACCGGCAACCAAGGCATCACCACTGCTCCACTGACTGAGGTGGAAAAAAAAATTGTGTCGCTGATAGGTGTTGAATACACATTTGGCAGCGACTGCCCTGACTCTATGCCAGAGGAAGAAGTGAGTTCAATAGTGTGTAGTATATACTATTAATAATGACTTATATACAATTTCATATACTTAATCAAACTTCATAATCATAGTTTTTGGTTTTAATGCAATTTACAATAATAAATAGTTTTACTAATTATTATAGACATTGCAACATGAGGTGGAGGCTGGGGTAGAAATGGTAGAAGTCGTTTGTTTGTCTCAAGGTAAGTTTTTAAGATATATTAAAAATATTATGTAAATTTTGTTGCAATGTAAATGTAATTACCTACAATGTATTAAAACACAAACTTTAATTACAGGTAATGAATACCAGTTGCTTGAGACTGAGAGAAACAAAGCATCGCCAGAACCACAAATTAGTAAGTTTGTTATTTTTATTACACCTACATTCATACCTCTCTACATGGTTATATTGCACTAATATGTTTAATGTGTTTGATTATTTCAGTAGCAAGTGGCAGCAGAGCCACACCTGTTGCTTCACCAGCACCCAATCAACAACAGGTGCAAGAAATAACTCTGCAGTCAGCAGCACCACAAATAAGTAAGTTAGATCTTTGTTATTTATATAATTCTTATTTACATACATTATATATTTATGCTCCGCCGTTTTATCCACTATTTCAAGATAAAATGGTCTATGTGCCAAATTTGATATAGGTCTTCTGCTGTTTTAGTGTGATTAATAAACAAACAAAAATCTTTGCAAATATTCACCTTTATACTATTAAAGTAAGATTGTGATCATTTTATGTGTGTTATTTCATTACTTCAGCAGAGAGAGGCAGCAGAGCAGCAGCTGTCATTACAACACCACCCACTGTACGACAGGAGAGGCCCAGAAGGATAAGGAGTAAGCTTGAATTTCAATTAAGTGCTAATTATATAAACATTAGTTCACAAGATGATCCAGCTTGAGCAGAATAAAGCCAAAAATTATTTTAATTACAATGCAATAAATTTTGGATATTTTTAGATCTGAATCCTCGCCGATCTACTGCCGAGCAAGCGAACATAGCTCGAGAGGATTTCCTGGCAGTTGCAAAATCTAATGCAGATTCAATGGGGGTATGTTATAACATTACTTCTACATTCTGAACAAAACAGAAGAAAAAATCAATATATTTTTACGTGGTGGAGCCATGCTGCAGTTATGTTAGTAGTATAGTCGTAGCAAGGGGCCGGCTCGACTGGGGAAGTACCACGCCTAAAACCACGATAAGTGGAGTGAACAGGAGACCCTAACCTAAACCCTTGACTGGTAACGAGGCATTCCATTTTAGTCCTCAGGGGTGACAATGCATCTGCATTGATTCTATGGGGGGGGGGATTTAGACATAGACATGCGTCAAGTCAAAACATCAGGTGGACTCTGTGCTCGTGTGGCTTATGTTGTTAAAAAAAATGTAAACTATTGTTGATCTGTCAATAGATATTATATGCTACAGCGTATATTATCTAAAGATTCACTAGCATGCTAGAGAGAATTAGCAAGCATTTCTCGATCTATCTATAGTTTTCATTACAGATGCTGGCAGAGGCTGCCAACATTCAGGCCGAGGCTGCCAGAATGCAGGCGGAGGCAGCAAAAGTTCAGGCCGAGGCATTTCATTTGTTAGCTAGCTGTTGATAAAATTGGGTGTTCTTAATAATAATAAATAAAAAAATATGTTTTGTTTTATTTCAATTCACTTAATAGAATAGAATCATTTTTATTTAATATAGATTTTTCAGTAATTTTTTATGTTTACCACTGGTTCGAAGATTACCTCTGTCCGGAAGAACCAGCAAGAAACCCAGCGGGACTTTTTTTTAATAAATTCAATTTACACTATATTACTTTATACAAATAATATGAAACATTTACTATACACATCATTCCAAGTAAACATTGTTATAGCTATCAACAATGATTTCTGTGTATGTGGTGACATATGGTTCCATCAATCTATATTTAACACGCATGTTGTGTAGCACTGCACATGCATTTACTATAAGGCCAGCAGTATATGGCTCATACATTAACTGGCGTTGATGAGACAGACACCTAAAAACAGACTTTAGCACACCAAATCATCTTTCTATGATGTTTCTGGCTGAACCATGAGCATCAGTATATCTGCGCTCCGGTGTCCCAAGGTGTTGATTTTTTATTGGGGTCGTCAACCATGGCTCCAAAGGATATCCATCATCACCTAAAAGTTTTAACATCGAATATACATTTGGCAGTCTTACAAACATTCTGTTCTAGTAACCTTGGTCTTTAACTTTCCAAGTAACCGATCAATACGGCGATCCCCATTGTCAAAATGTCGCTTCATGGTGGAGCGTACAGGTGAATTTGCCCATATGTGAGCATCGTGTCTAGCTCCTGGCCATCTAGCATTGATGTTCAAAATTAACAGGTCTGGGTCACACACCTAAAATAATTTAAAATAAACTTAGTTAGGAGTGTACTTATTTGTGCTAATAAATAATTAATAGATTTATTTATTATTGATGATGTTCTGGAGTGTAACTAGGTGCAATAAAAATATAATCTAAGCCCTTAAGACTAATGAGTATAATTTAAACTTTTTCACTTAAACTGTTCAGTAAAATGTATCCAATAACACTTTTTACTATCAATAATAAGGGGAAGATACTTTGCTCATGTTTTTAAGCAATTTATGCAGGCTGGAAATAGCCTTAATACCTGTTAATCTCAAATTGTTTTGACTAAGCTTTTGATATTAGATTACTCATAAACATGATAATTGAAGGGCTAAGTGGACATAGGTGGTAAAAATATGGTAAAGAAAAACCCAAGGACAAGCATATAATGCAAAGCAACATTCAATTACAAGTGCTATGAAAAGTTTTGGGGTATTGACCTCCTTTCTCAATACTATAGCTTAAAAGTAACACTGAAAAAAAAATGTATCTCCCAAAATTCATCAGATCTGAAAATGTCATAACAAAAAAGGAAAAGAAGCACAACTTATATCTGTGTTCTACCTAATGATGGTACTAACATAAAAGTTTGTGAGACCGTATTTTCCAATATGTTTCAAATTGCTTATAGAAAAGTAACAGCCATTTAATCAAAAATTAAATTAAATGACGTGACAGCGCTCAAAGTACAATGGGGTAAAACTCATACTTATAAACACGAATTTATGTAGAAAATTACATATGTAATCATATTAGAAGTTTTCCATCTGGAAGTTCTCATTATTTTTGTACTCAAAATATCTACAAACAGTATTTAAATCCATTACTTTCTGGAAAAATGATGTATTCAATGCATATTTAAAAATGTAGGGAAAAAAAGAAAACTACCAAATCAATCTCATCAAGGATTGCACTTATAGCAATATATTCAATACAAAATTTTAACATATTTAAAAAGCCTAGAACAGTGTATGTAACAAATGTGATTCAAATACACACACTGAAGAACATATTGATGACTATAAAATAGCATTTGAGTTACAAAAACAAGAAATAGATATGGGTGTTAGTGGACAAGATATACCATATATTTTGATATGCAAAGCATTTTATTTGAGGCAAGTATGGTTTTATAATGAAGGTATCCATATCATTAATAGAGATGGGCATAGGTCTTATTTTGGCACTGGAAAGAAGACTGGTGAAAGGTCTCAGTCTCAGTGGTTTTATATTATTATTCTAAAAATCTCAATAATTAATAAATAGCCTTGTAAAAATCATAATTTTTTTTAATAATAATACTATTTCTTATAAATCATCATCATCATCATTACAGCCCTTCACAAGTCCACTGCTGAACATAGGCCTCCCCCAAGTAATGCCACAAAGCACGGTCCTGAGCCACCTGCATCCATCGACTTCCTGCATGTCTTACCAGGTCGTCACTCGATCTAGTGGGGGGTCGCCCTACACTACGCCTACCGGTACTACGAGGCTGCCACTCGAGAACCTTTCTTCCCCATCGGTTATCGGTTCTTCGAGCTATATGGCCGGCCCATTGCCACTTCAGCTTATTAATCCGTTGGGCTATGTAGGTCACTCTGGTTTTACTGCGGATATCCTCATGTCTATCACGCAGTGAAACTCCGAGCATAGCCCTCTCCATAGCTCGCTCAGCGACCTTGAGCGTCCTCATACGGCCAGCGATGAAGGACCACGTCTCAGATCCATAAGTCATCACTGGCAACATGCACTGGTTATACACTTTTTTATATAAATAATGGTAAGTATTTAATTTTTTTTACCACATAGAACCGTTATAAGTTCTTCTTAACAAAACTTAATATGGTTTATAGTAAACAAAGGTGATATGCTCACATTTTCATTGCTTTTTAATAAATTTGGATAGAATAACCTATTTTTAATATAATATATATTATAATTAATCTTATCTAAGTATTGGTACTAATACTGTATTGTAAAACTAAGATTTAATTACTAATTTCACTTTTGGAACTATTTGTTAGTTAACATCTTTGTCCACTTATCCTTCAATTGCAAGTAGCCATAATTTTACAATAATATGTTGACCACGAATTATGAATTTTGATATTGTATTACTAAAAACATGTTACAGAAGACGCTGACTCCACTGTATAATTGTTATTGCTGGTCAAACCAAGATCTCATGCTCGTACTTCCACTCAATAGACTTATTTTGGCCATCTTATAAAAGCCCTTGCTTTTAGTACAAGTATTGATAAATAATTTGTTATAATTCTCATCATAGTAATGTAATCACTTAGTTAAGGGTGTCAGTATTGCACTAAAATAGTTTTAATACATTATTGTAATGTAATAATGTAATAGTAATAAATATCATCGAGCCATATTTAGTTATTTTAAAAAGCTTCAGCTTTTCTCCAAAACTTAATTAGCAAGTAAATAGGTAAACAATAATTACTGAAGATAAACTTACAACTTGTACATTTAATGAATGGCCCTCATGGTGACCACTCACATATGCCTCTTCATTTTTGGAGCTAGAATTTTTATGTGTGTACAGTCTATATAGCTCCTATCGCATCAGGAAATGGTTGTGGGGCATTCCTAAATTTTTTCTTTAGCTGCTCGCCGCTCATCATGGGTCATAGGGAATTTTATATATCTTCTCAATAATTTTTCATCAATAGCCTCGGTTACAGCATGTATAACTCGGCTAACCGATTTTTGGCTCATGCTGCAACCCCACTGCAGGCCAACAGGTAGCTGATAGCACCCACTTGCATAAAATCGAAGTGCCGTCAGTATCTATTTAGAAAAAAATGAAACTAAGAGTTAATACAAACAAAAAAGAGTAAGTTTTTAGGGGTATATGGGCAATTACATGATGACACTCACTTGGGACTCCACAGAAAGTCCGTAAGGCCGTTGTGAAGAGATGACCGAAGTACACCTACGAGCTCGCTAAACATATTTTTTGTAATTCTGTAAAGGTACAGGAATTCACTATCCTTAGAGGAATCTAAAGGATTTTCACTTTGGCGCCGGTTTCGTGCGATTTGCCGCCGCATAACCATAACACGCCTGTGTTCTAGTTCTGACAAATCCCATGCTAAATATGATTCCGCCATAATTACTTAATACTTTTATTATAACTTTATATTATAATAGATAAAGATTATTTATAAAATTGTGAAACAACTTATGATCGTAACGAACACTTAGCGGGCTGTCAAAAATGGTCGCTAAAATAATAGCAAACTTAACAAATAATTGTAAAGTTTACGATTGGTACCGATAGCTTTGACAGTACAGACTACCAAAAATCGTAATATTCCGATTGTTATGACTTAACAACCGATATTGGTTGTAAAGTGATCGTTATCTATGTCGAGACTGCAGCCGCAGATCTCATCAGCCCTTACCACAGAGTTTGAACTCCGACTAATGAGATAGAGTTTTAACACATATGATGTGCCAACACCAGGTAACAGATTGTTTGATCACTACGATCCAAGTAACAATTACATCCTTAGAAGGAAGGTGATAACTAACTACACCTTCAAACTCCAATCATTCAAACTCTTACACTCCCCATCTATAGATATCACATCACGATCCCCATTAAAAAACCAATCAAAAGAGTGCATAGAGCATTAACCCACTCTATATCCACTGTCTAACTGACCCTATCTCCTGACAATATTCACAGCTTTGGACAACTCATCTCTTAATACCCGGTTGCTATGATTCTGTGCAATAAAATGGCTCGACATGTTCTATTTCAAGCCTTCTATTATCTCATTAATTCCAGCCTTATTATATTGGCAATGCCATTCTCACCCAACCTTGAATCCATAACACGATCCAATGATACAAAAATAAGATTTCGAGTGAACGCCAGCATCGAGTATCATCTTCCTCGTCCAAATTGTGAATCTCTACTAGATATTAAAAATGAACAATATCCTTTTTCCGTATCACTTTGGAAGATAAACTTATCTGATTCATCCATTCAAGGAATCCTGATGTGGTCCGAATTAGTATCAACCACATGTACTTTCGGATTTTGGGGGTCTAAATCAACTAACACCTTAGGGACAACTGTTATTCCTGTTCAACGACCTATTAGCACTATTGATTTCTCGAAGTATTTCTCAAGCCCGATTGATGAAATAGTAGAAGACCCTGAGATTCCATGGAATCAAAGGTATAGGTATACGTGGTAGAGCCATGCTGCAGTTATATTAGTAGTATAGTTGTAGCACGAATGGGTCGGCTCGACCGGGGAAGGACCACGCTCTCACAGAATACCAGCGTGAAATAGTAGCTTAGTGCTGCTGTATTTCGTATGGTGAGTGTAGAGAACCGGAGACCCTTTTTACTGGAAACGAGGCATTCCATCTCAGTCCTCACGGGTGACAACGCATCTGCATTTTGATTTTTAATGGAGGATAGATGTAGATGTCTATGGGCCGCAGCAACCACTTACCATCAGGTGGACTGTGTGCTCGTTTGTCACCCTATTCTATAAAAAAAAAATCAAAGGTATCTTTGTTATTACTGTCAGAATGATTATCCTGGAAAATATGAAAGGACATTATACAAGCGAGTTATTATTTCAATATATCCGGATGGGAGCATTCGTCATCCCATTGGAAACTGGGGTCATGTAACAAGGAATCTTTACACAGACGGAAAGAGGTATGTTTATATTTCAACTAACTCCTCTCAGTCTAGTCCTTGTGCGTTTCGGGTACATGAGGTTCGATATGGTATTCTATCTGTTTCAGCATCCAACACTTTGATTATCTCTCTTCCCTCCGTAAAACAACAGTATTCCATCCCTGAAGGAAGTGATTATCTAAATTGTAACATAGGGGGACATACTTCTCTATTATGGCACACCGCAGGAGGATAAATAGTCTCTTTCTCTGGGGAAGGTATCCCTATGACTCCCAAATATCTTAAATTACCTATCTCTAAATTACACTCTCCATCGACCAAAAAGGACACCTACCCCTGATATTATCAAACTTAGATTCACACTCTTCAACTCTCATAAATATAGTCTCTCGTGCAGTGGACCCTATGGAATTTTCATCCAATTTACGCTCAGATCTGGGATATGCGCAATTTAGATTTGAGATAGATTTTATACTAAAGCAGATTAACAAGAATTTAATACTAATTCAAAATAACATTTGTGGCTTTTTTCACCTCAAGTGGACAACCCTATATCCTCCAGATCTTCCTCGGAAAGTAGCTCAGTATATTACTCATTCTCCTTTTGCCATCGGGGAATTCCGAGATGGAATCTATAAGGTTACATCAACTGTAGATTCCCAGATACCGATCTCTCTTGTTGTCCCTTTAGTGAGAAGAAATGGACTGTTTCAAGTTAAGGATGAACACAGAAATGACACTCTGTGGGTGGAACCCATTACTGGAAATTTGTATCAAGATTCACAATGGACTCATTACTCTATGGTCGCTTCTTGGTTGCCTATGATTAATGGAACTGGAATTGACCCTCTGACAGGAAGGGTTGTTAGTTGTGATACGGCCAACACCCCAATATCCCTTATTGAGCAAGCTGAAGAGTACTATCCCAAAGCTCTATATACACGAGGCTCCCTGTCGGGGATTTTAGAGGACAATGTATTCTATAATGCACCTGCCACCCCACAGGGTAATTCCTCTCTTAGCTTCTCTTGGTGGAGTCCATGGGTTAATCACATAATTATGGCTATTGTCTCTATCATCCTATCTATTGTAATAAATCCTGCATTTCCGAAATTTCTCTCCTCTTGTGCACTCGAGAGGAGATTATAGAATGAACTCTTCACCTCAAGGGAAAGAAGAGATCTCAACTGGTTCCTTAAGTCCCATAATTCCTCATTTTAAAACACTCAACTATCTTTAATCATCCTAATTATAAAATTCTGATCCAACCTAGTGTAAGAAAATTATGTGATTGTTGAAATTTTAAATGCATAACTGTCGGCGACAAGCATAATTAACCAGTGACGAACGGTGCTTTAAGACTATTATGATTTCCTAATTAGTATAGTTAGTGTCGATGGCAAGGCATACAATTTACTAGTGACGAATTGTGTTTTGTTTATGAAACCATTATAATTTCTAAATTAATGTAATTAGCGTATTAACTCATTAGAATATAATTTAAATAAAATTATAAAATTTAAAGGTTAGCTCTCAATAATAATTGTATAAGGAAGTTTTTAAGCGAAATTTGCATTGTAAATACTAATAAAAATTTAAGTTTTGTTTAGCGCTTGAAAACTAGTGTTAGATTAAAGGTTTAAATGTAACATAATATAAACAAAAAGAAATAAGTAAATCAGACATCTGATTTAATAAATATATATAATAATCAGCACAGTACGCGAAGGGTCCTGAGCACTGGCAAATACCCCTGATATTTATAATGTATAGTAAACTAACAATTTTGTAAGGTTTTTGCTCTAGAAGTTTTGTGTAAAGAACTTAATAGTTTATATTATTATTTTATATTATAGAATAGTACTAGAGCAATCTAACAATGTATAAATTGTAAGGGTTATGTGAAAGTTTTAATAAATAAAGGCTTCTAAGGTTTCGGTTTGAAATAAAAACAACACGCGAGACAGGGAAAACCGCGCTAACGTCCGTACGGTAACGCCAGCGGTTATAAAAGTCGAGCAAATTTCGGCTCAAATCACAGATCCATGAACATCGCACGGTCGCCCAGCAGCAGGACATCCAGGTGATCTTGCTGGGTGAAACTCGACCATCAACGCATCTAAAGCCGCCAAACTACACGATCTACAGGAGGGACGATGTCAATTCTCAAGGGATCGCTTATAGAGGGACAGCGATTCTGGTGAGGAGAGACATCGTCCACCAAGAACTGGACCTTTCAGACTTCCAGACGATGCGTTCAATCGGCATAAAAATGGAGGCGGCGGGCGAGGAACTAAGGATCTTTGCAGCATACCGCCCGCCAGGGACTCCATTCTACTCCTCAGACATCCGGACGGTTATGGAAGGTACGACACCCAGCATCATCGCCGGGGACCTGAACGCCAAACACCCGGCGTGGGGGTCAAGATTGATCAACCCGCCGGGTCGTGAACTATATGACGATGCAGAGAGCCGGAACTATGACGTTCTATGTCCCGAGGAACCAACGCACATCCCTACCGACCCTAGGAAGCGTCCGGATGTATTGGACATCGTGCTCACTAGGAACGTCAACTACCCAGTAGTGGTAGAAGTGCTGTACGACTTAAATACACAGCACCTCCCGATTCTGATTACCCTTGGCACTAAGGCTTAATATGGTTTATAGTTAAGACCGTTCCGTCAAGACCAAGATCAACTGGAGGCTCTACCACCAACACCTGCAGGAGAGACCTCCAGTCCACAAACCGATCCACTCAGCGGACGACGTAGAGGCCGCTGCAACCAGAATAACCGCAAGCATCCAGGAGGCCCTCAACGCGGCCTCTACGATCGTCCCTCTCTCGGGAAGAAAGGAAGAGCTGCCGCTTAACATCCGCGTGCAGCTGAGACACAAAAGAGCGCTGAGAAAGCTCTAGGCGCGCACTCGCTGCCCCAGAATAAAAACAAGATTGAACACCCTTAACGGACGAAATGTCGGTTGCAATACGGCCTGTATTCACAGAGGGGAGGCCTGGGAGCGGCGCATTTGGAAGGCAGATGAACATCAAGCGTCGCTCTATACATTGAACCGGCAGTTAAAGAAAACCCGACCACCTGTTTTCCCGCTGACCAACAACGCGGGCGAACAACATTATGATGCCAAGGGCAGAGCGGATATCCTAGCTGAGCACTTCGAGGAGCAGTTTACGCCGAAACCAGCAAGTGCTGAGTTCTTGGAAATCCACACCCGGAAGGAGAGCCGCGTGCAGGAGTTCCTATCGTCGCCCGCACCACCGCTTGCAGGAGAGTGGTTTATCTCCCCCGCTGAATTGCGGAGGACAACAACCCGCATGCAACCGAGGAAGGCGCCGGGGCACGATGGGATTACCAACGCTGCACTACGACAGCTGCCCAATAGAGTCTTTGTAGAGATAGGTCGACTCTACAATGGCATATTGCCGACATCCTACTTCCCGGAGGACTGGAAGAAAGGCAAAATCATCGTCTTGCCGAAACCCGGGAGGGACAGGCCGATCACGTGCTACCGCTATGCTAAACTGTTCGAAAGATTACTGCTAAGACGTCTCCGCCCGTGCATCCAACTTCGGGCGGAGCAACACAGCTGACCGGAGTGCTACACCTGCTTGCGGCCGAGCACAACCGCGGCCGCACATCGTTGGGCGTCTTTCTAGATATTGAGAAAGCGTTCGACCGGGTGTGGCACCCAGGATTTCTTTACAAGTTAGACGATCAGTCCAGTGTCCCTCCTGCTATATTGCGGCTAGTGGCGTCCTTCCTCGTAAACAGGAAGTTCTACGTCTGTGTAGAGGACGCCGAGTCCGCAATTAAACCGATAAGAGCTGGTGTGCCACAGGGCAGCTGTCTGTCTCCAGTCCTGTACGCGGCTTACACCAATGAGATACCTACCCTGGCAGGGCATCTGCACGAATGGGAGGACGACGTTGAGCTGGCGCTTTTTGCGGATGACAGCGCATACTTCACTTCGTCCAGAAGAGCCCATATCGCCACTGCCAGGATGCAACGTCTGCTGGACCTGCTGCCACCATGGTTGGATGAGTGGAGGATGGCCGTCAATGTTAGCAAGACGACCGCTTTGCTCACTCGCCGCTATAGAAATCTACCACCACGGCTAACCCTCAGAGGCTAGGAGATCGCATATGAGAAGGCCGTGACCTACCTTGGATGCCGGATTGACAGGATGTTGCGCATGACTGCACACATCGACTTTGTTATACGCAAAGCTCGATGTGCACGGGCAATGCTCCGTCCTGTCCTGACATCCAAGTTACCGACAAAGTCGAAGTAGACCATCTACAAAATGTACATAAACCCCTGCTAACATACGCTGCTCCGGCCTGGTATGCACTCCTGAGCGATCAGAAGCGGCGACTACAAGCCCAGCAGAATTTGTCATTACGAATCATAGTCGGTGCGGGTCGGTAAAGATAGAGAGCCTACAAGAATTCGTGGTCCGGCTGTCGCGCGGTATGTTTGACCGTGCCGACAACGGGCCACATGAACACCTCAACGGCTTCGCGCCGTTGCACTCACGGCCCCCGTACGGGCGACCCTATCCAAGAGAACTCCTCCCTATATAGATTAGGGAGTCTGTCTGGGAGTCCAACTGCGACAAAAGTCGCTATTATAAGTACAACGCCTTTTACCTTCAAAGGCGCCCAGGACCGGCACACTGTAGTGTGCCGTGAGGAATGTCCGGGTAAAGGGGTATACCCCCACGCCCGATACCTGCTGGACACGAACAAGCTCAGCTCAATCGCTGACAGCCGTAGAAGAGTCTACAACAACAAGAAAAAAGGAAGCCGAAACCTAAGGAACAAGAAGCTACTTAGGAAAAAAGTGTTTTAATTGCCTCCTCCCGGCTGATCGTCCATCTCTCTCTCTCTCTCTCTCTCTCTCTCTCTCTCTCTCTCTCTCTCGGGGTCCTAGTAGGGTCGTACTACCCTACTTCGATGGCAACAGCAACGAGTGTTTAGCCTTCAAGGTGGTCTAGGAAGATACCGCCCCGATGTTCAACGCAGTTCAAAACATGGCTCGACTAAGAAGAGCACTAAAGGGCAACTCAAGAGCCTGCTGTACTCTGAAGCTTCTCCACTGGAAGTAATGCAGGCCCTCAGGAGACGGTATGGAAGACCTGATGCATTGGTGCTGGCTGAATTGGACAAAGTCAGGGCGATACCAAAGATTTCCGAAAATCCAAGAGATATATGCGTCTTTGCGAGCCAAATCAACAACAGCGTAGCAGCAATAAAGGGTTTGAAGAAACCGCAATACCTGCATTCACCTGAAATGGTCCGATGGTATGACTTTACGGCAGCAACAGAAGAGGGCGAGTTCTCCAACCTGACGATGGTCTCCAAGTTCCTGAACAGCGAAGCAGATAAATGTGGAGCCTTCGCGACCTCAGAAGAGAAGAGCGGGTTCAGAAGAACTCATCGACAAGCGACGCATTCTACAAGGGAAAAGGACTTTAAAGAAAAAGATATAAGACGGTCAATAGAAAAGACTTGTCCTATGTATCAAGGTGGACACTTTCTCGTCGACTGCCAGAAGTTCTAGAAGACGTCAGTGCAAGATCGATGGGCAACAGTAAAGAAAAGTCACGTTTGCTTCAAATGGCTTCAAAGAAAACATCGAAAGGAGAGCTGTAAGAAACCACCATGTAAGGAATGCAAGAGGTGGCATCATCATTTGCTGCACGTCGTATCAGAAAACAGGACCTCGGGAGAGAAGAAGGCGGAAACACAAGAAGAAGTAGCAAGCGTCATGACATCAGTGAATGCAGTCAATAACGCAGGGGCATACCTGAAGATAGTTCCAATGGAAATCTTCGGGCCAAAAGGATCCAAAAGAATATTGGCCCTCATGGATGAAGGGTCGAAAGTGTCGCTTATTGATGCAAAGGTGAATGAAGAAGTCGGCGCTCAAGGCAACAAAGAGGAGCTGGTCATCGAGACAGTAGGAGGCAGACAAATTAAGAAGAAGGATTCTCAGACGCTGGACCTTGTAGTGAAGGGGGTTCATCAAGGAAGCAAGAAGACCTTGAAGAGAGTCCGAACTATCAACGAGCTGAAGCTTGCACTACAGTTCCTAGAGAAGAAAAGGATAGAAGAATGCCAACATTTGAAGATGATCGCAGACTCTCTTTATTACAAAGGGGAATCACCACAGCTGCTCATCGGTCAAGACAACTGGGAGCTGATAGTGACTCAAGAAGTAAGGAAAGGGAAACCAGGAGAACCAGTTGCTTCAAGGACAGGGCTTGTATGGGTGCTCCACGAATTAGATATCGGGGCTGTAAGAGTAGTACACTTCATGAAAACGTGTCTACATGTCAGCACACCAGATGAAGAGATGCATCAAGCCATCAAGGACCACTTCGCAATCGAGGCGCTTGGCGTGCAACCACGAAGACCCACCACAGATTCAGAAGGAAGAGCACTCGCCATCCTAGAGAAGACCTGCAGAAGACTTGAAGATGGACGATTCGAAGCTGGACTCTTATGGAAAAATGAAGATGAACAGATGCCTGAGAGCTACAGTCTGCCAAGAACCGGTTGTTCAATATTGAAAAGAAGATGCATAAGGACCCTCAGCTGAAGGCAGAACATATCAAGCAGATCCAGCATCTTATCGACAGCAAGTATGCAGAAGAAGCACCTATGACACAAAAGGACTCCAAGAAGAAATGGTACCTCCCTCACTTTTCCGTAGTACATCCACTGAAGAAGAAGATAAGGATCGTCTTCGACGCTGCAGGGCTGCAGCCAAGTCAAAGGGAAGAAGCCCCAACGATGCTCTACCGCCAGGACCAGATCTACTACAGTCGCTCTTCGGGATACTACTAAGGTTTCGACAGGGGCCGCTAGCTGTGGCAACCGATATCGAAGAAATTTTTCTTCAAGTTCGTATTCGACCAGAAGACAGAGATAGCCTGAGGTTTTTGTGGCGCGGGGCTCGTCGCGACGTGCCTCCGAAGGAGTACAGGATGACATCTGTTATCTTCGGCGCAACATCATCTCCTAGCACCGCAATCTATGTGAAGAACCGAAACGCAGCGGACTTCTAAGAGCAGTATCCAGAGGCAGCAAGGGCGGTCGAGCTGAACCATCACATGGACGATTACCTGCACAGCTTCCACTCAGAAGAGGACTTTAGAAAAATAACAACGCAGGTGGACTTCATACACAAGAAGACAGGCTTCGAACTCAGGGGATGGGCGTCAAATCAACCCGAGCTGCTGCAAGACGTAAAGATCGACACTATTGAGAAGACAGAAGTGGACCTAGGCGAGAAGGAAGAGAAGACACTAGGACTACGCTGGTTCACGAAAAGGGACTCTATCGGCTTCAGGGCAAACCTCCGAAATACACCAGAGGAAATAGCAAGGGGACTCAAAGTGCCTACGAAGAGAGAAGTCACCAGCGCGGTAATGTCGACCTTTGATCCACTTGGTTTAGCATCACCAGTTCTCATCCAAGGCAAGAAGCTACTTCAGAACATATGGCGAAGTGACGTCGGTTGGGACGACTAAATAAAAGAAAAGGAGTACGAAGCATGGAAAACATACCTTGAGAAAATGAAGCTGCTCCAAGACCTGCAAGTTCCGCGTTGTCTGGCGCCACATTACACCGAGGGGGAGCTACACACTTTCGTCGATGCGAGCCAGCTGGCGTACGCAGTGGCAGTTTATCGGAGGACAGCAGCTCAAGATGGGACTTACCACGTCAGCTTAGTGGCAGCAAAGGCGAGAGTCACTCCACTGAAGCCAGTGTCCATCCCGAGACTCGAACTACAGGCAGCCCTCCTAGGAAGCAGGCTTGCTCATTCAGCGGAAGAGGAATTGGACCTGAAAGTAACAAAGAAAACATTTTGGACAGACTTCAGCATCGTACTCTCCTGGATAAAAACAGACCCGAGAACCTTCAAGACGTTCGTGGCTCATCGCATGGCGGAGATAGAGGACTTCACCAAACCGCAAGACTGGAGATGGGTGCCTACAGCGCAGAATCCTGCAGATGACGCAACGCGCGACGTACCGGAATACTTCGATTGCAACCACCGATTGTACACCGGACCAAGCTTCCTGCAAAAAGAAGAGGCACATTGGTCGACACCAAGAAACTTCAAGAAAGTAACCACCGGCGAGGAAAGGGCGGCGGACGTCGCAGCAACAGCGCAAACAGCTCATCCATTACCAGACCCCGAGAGACTCTCTTCATGGAAGAGGCTTTGGCAAGCCACAGCGAGAGTACTGCAGTTCTTACAACTCTGCAGAAAAAGGGAGAAGGTCAACGTCCGCAAAAACGATCCCACCTGGAAAATAACACGAAAGAAAGGAACGAAGACTGTAGAGAAGCAACGCAGATCTTCCAAAATAACAGAAAGGATATATATACCACTGGACAACAAACTACTTGAGCAAGCTGAAACTCTTTTGCTGAACAGAAGCCAAGACAACAGTTTCAGAGAAGACATCAAGCGCCTTCAGCAAGGGAAGCAATTAGAGGGCAGCAGTAAATTGAAAAGGCTCGACGTAGTACTAGAAGAGGGTCTTCTGCGGCTGAAAGGAAGAATCGACGCGATACGAGGCGTGACCAGGGACTACAAACGACCCATCGTGCTCGACAGCAAGGACAAGACAACACAACTAATCATAGAAGAATTTCACTGCCGCTTCAATCATGGAAATCACGCAACGGTGATGAATGAAATACGACAATGTTTCTGGGTACTCGGTCTAAGGTCAGCAATCAAAGCGATTCAGCATCAATGTCAATAGTGCAAAACAAGGAAAGCAAGACCGCAAGAAATACCAATAGACATGGGTAAGTAATGCGTGTAATATTACGCGAGTAATATTGCTCGGAGAAGTGATGCAACATTACTCATTACGCGTCAAATCCAACCATTACACATCACTCACATCACCCGCCCGAAACCATGAAACGAAAAACGTCGCGCGCATTCGGTGTCATTCGGGCATACTCGGGCTCTGTCGTGACGTACGTAAAACGCGCGAGCTTCGCGCCGCCCCGCGCTTGTGGTCCGCCAATTTCTGGAATTTCTCCGTGTAATGTATGCAATTTTGGTGTTTATTATAAATATACAAAGGGCCATTTCTCCGTAATTATTTTTATGCATTAATGATTTAATGTAATAATAGGTTAGCTTATTTAGATTTGTTTGAGTCAGGTCAGAGGTCAGTCGGTCAGTGTTGTATTTTACTAATAGTAATTGCACGCGTACGTACGTTAGTTACGAGAGATAGTAAATTCGGAGTTAACTGGTGATCGTAATTAATTATTACATACAGTAGGTATTGTATTACTAAAACTTTTTTCATCTTAAAACTATAAAAAACGAAGTATAAATACAGTGTATCTAATATTAACCAAAAGTGTGTGTATATAAACTCTTTAGTTAGTGTTAAGCAGAGAATTTTACTTACAGTGCAGTGTAACACTAAATTAGATACTTAGCTAGGTATCTTTTTTGTGTACCTAGGTATCTTTTTTGTGTACCTAGGTATCTTTTTTGTGTACCTAGGTATTCACGTGTGACTATTAATTAGTGGTGAATTTGTTACCTAAAAAGTGAGAATATGGCATCAAAACGGAAATTTAGTCCTCTCTGGAACCATTTTGACAGCACAGAGCCGAAGAAAGCTAATTGCAACTATTGCTCAAAGATACTAACGTTATCTTTCAGTTCAATTGGGACCTTAAGTAGGCACATGAAAGAAGTCCATCCGACGGTAAATGTCGCACCGAAAAGGCTTGAGTCAATAGACGAAAGCGAAGAAAATTCCAACCAGAATGTACAAGTGGCCACCACAAGTTCTACAATATCAGTGGTGACTACAACCACTTCTTCTGGGACCAGACCAACTGTAACAACAGCTAACATTATATCAGCTACAAAGGGTAAGGTGGCCGGAACTACAGTAAAAGATTACATCGTAGTCAAAAAACCTCTTCCACTAATTAGGACGCAACAGCTGGACGAGCAGCTAATAAAAATGATAGCCAAAGGCTATCATGCTTTCAGACTTGTGGAAGAGAAGGAATTCCGAAAATTCGTGGACATGCTTAATCCTTCATATAAATTGCCCACTCGTAAAACTCTTTCTGAAAGCCTTCTGCCCAAGTTATATAACAGGACGATCTAAAGTATGAAAAAAGAAGTTGGTGGTGGGTCAGGCACTGCCGTTTGCATTTTTTTTTATTTATTTAATTCCAAAACTCTTGTGGCTTACAGAAAATCCAACACGCACACAAGGTTTAATTTTACATGCAAAAAATATTTCAAAAAAATCATCCAATTATAACAAACGAATTAATAGGTACCACT
This sequence comes from Parnassius apollo, assembly GCA_907164705.1. Classification (NCBI taxonomy): domain Eukaryota; kingdom Metazoa; phylum Arthropoda; class Insecta; order Lepidoptera; family Papilionidae; genus Parnassius; species Parnassius apollo. The sequence continues at coordinate 1,384,320 of CAJQZP010000103.1, read as the reverse complement.
TATGAATTAATAATTAAAAATAATAATCATAAATTAAACAAATATGCAATATTAGTGTTATTATATCTCTAAGCCTTTAGCAGCGCGTGTTGAGAAATTAAAATATGAAAATAAAATATTAAAATATGAGTATAAGAAGAAAAAGATCACAATCATACAATGTCAACTCATTACTACTGATGGATGGCGCTCAGTAACGAATGATGATTATATTGGCATCACGGCCCATTTTATAACCCTACCTAAACCCACATTTTACGTACTGTCATGATTGGTTGTTTACAATTTAACGAGAGTCACACAATGATAAACATATCGGAATTTCTTAAAGAGAAATTTCGTGAATGGTGCATTGACCAGAAAATTTGCGCGATTGTCAGCGACAACGCGTCTAATATTCTGGGTGCCGTTCGAATCGGCGGGTGGCGTTCTATAAGATGTTTCGCACATACTATCAACCTAGTTGTGAAGGACAGCCTAGAAATTATCGCTGATACAATCACACCGTGATCAAGGGGAAAAATGTGGTGGAGGTCTTCAATAGAAGCATGCCTGCGCAGAGAAAATTTAAAGAGATACAGGAGCAAATGCATTTGGCACCACTGAAATTGAAACAAGACGTGTGCACTAGATGGAACTCTACGTACGATATGCTCAACCGGTTCCTGAAGATAAAAGAAGCTCCTATTGCTTCAATAGCAATTATGAGAGCCGAATTGACCCTGGCGCCCAACGACTGGATGATTATTGATAGTGCTGTGCAAACTAATGTACGTACAAATTCAAAAGTTTTCGAATGAAACCGTGGAAACCATTAAAGGTCTTGTTTCTTTTTTTAAAACAGAACTATGCATCATTTCGGTGATATAGAAAAGAACATGTTGCTTAGGGAAGCCATACAGGATATAAGAAACTTCGAAGCGGCGGCAGCTGATTTAAAATTAAAAATTGGGAGGATAGTTCTTTTAGACGAACGCCCTTTGCAACCAGCAGAGCCTGTCGAACCAACCACAGGTTGCTCAAAAGTAAGCTCACTTTGGGAACAGTTTTATGAAGAAGTGGCACGCCAGGTACCCGAAAATCCGGTTGCTGCGAGTATAGTAGAATTCGACAAGTATATGAATTAGCCGCAAATCAACCGACACTGCGATCCATTATTATGGTGGAAAGAACGAAAAGCCATCTACCCACGCCTTCACTCACACATGCTAAAAAGACTGAATATAACAGCGACATCCGTACCATGTGAGCGGGTATTTTCAAAAGCAGGGCTAACACTTAACGATAGAAGAACGCGCTTAACTACAAAAAAGTTAACGCAGTTAATGTTTATAAGCTGCAACTGAAGAAGTCAGATGAAATATAAATATTAGGGTAAAAACGTATCTTAAACTTGTCGATTTATGTATATAGTAAAAAAAACGCTTCAAGCACAAAATAGAAGATTCTTGTAAATATAAAAAATAATGTACATAATGTATATAATGATCAAAAATCATTGTATATAAGTTGATTTTTAAATACGCCTTTCTTCAAACAATCGAAGATTGCCAGTCCTAAGCCTGGATGGAGTCCCTTTTGGTTATTTTGTTCGTTCGTGGGCCTAAGTATGAAGGAAAATCAACTTTCCACTCGTGGTTAAATATGCATAAATATACTCAACTGCATAACATACCTATTGCGGTCCGTGTACTATACATACATACGTACCTACCGTACCTATATATATATATACCTACCTACCTACCTACTACTACACTACACCATATCACAGAATAAATAATAGTTACATACACACACATAAAACTTATTTGCTCAAAAAGAATGTTCGATACGATATTCACAATAATTACTTAAAACATGTTTTGTTGCATTACTTCCCAAGTGATACGAGTGTCGTCCGTCGAATGTGATCGACAGATACCAGTACTATTGTCGGTACTCAGTTGCCTGTAATGCCAAAATCTCGAGTGATGTTTAGAGTGATGGTAATATCACAAAGTGAATTCACTCTAACAAAAGTGATGTGTGATGTTGCATTACTTCTTCGGGTACCGTTTTGCGCATGTCTAAATACCAACAGGCAACTTACCGGCGGAAAGGCTGATGCACGGAAATCCTCCTTTTACGTGCACGGGCGTGGACTACTTCGACCCCCTACCATGACAATCACCGTAGCAAGACGGCACGAAAAGAGATGGGGGCTCTATTTACATGCCTCACAAGGGCTGTGCACATTGAGCTAACTCCTTCGCTCTCCACCGACAGCATGATCATGGCGCTACGACGATTCGCCGCAAGAAGAGGGATGCCAAAGAAAATCTACAGCGACAACGGGACCAACTTCGTCGGCGCCAAAAAAGAAATAAAAGAAGCGTTCGACACCTTGCAGCAAGAAGACCTCACCTCAGAAGCAGAGAATATCGGCGTGCAATGGAAATTCATCCCTCCAGGTGCGCCAAATATGGGTGGCGCATGGGAACGTCTGGTGCGATCAGTCAAGACCGCACTAGACGCCACACTTCACGAGAAGCATCCACGAGATGAGGTCTACTCCTAGAGGCCGAGCACATAGTCAACTCTCGACGTCTCACACATCTCGCTGAGAACCTTGAAGAAGAAGCACTAACACCGAACCACTTCCTCATCGGGCGGTCCTGCGGCGCAGAGAGAATCGGCAGCTTCGACGACAACGAACTCATGGGCAGATCTACGTGGAGGGCCACGCAGCGGCTTGTTGACAGTTGAAGTTGGAGACATCGTGCTGATCGTCGACCACAGCCTACCAAGATGCACCTGGCCACGCGGCAGAATCTCGCAAGAGTATCCTGGACCTAATGGGCGAACAAGGATCGTCGACGTCGAGACGCGTGGAGGTGTGCTGAGAAGACCCAGTTAAGAGTAGTGCTGCTGGTGCCGGGAGTATCGCCGAGCAAGGAGGATGGTGCGACGCACGAGGGGGAGAATGTCGGCGACAAGCGTAATTAACCAGTGGCGAACGGTGCTTTAAGACTATTATGATTTCCTAATTAGTATAGTTAGTGTCGATGGCAAGGCATACATTTTACTAGTGACGAATTGTGTTTTGTTTATGAAACCATTATATTTTCTAAATTAATGTAATTAGTGTATTAACTCTATCAATAATAATTGTATAAGGAAGTTTTTAAGCGAAATTTTCATTGTAAATACTAATAAAAATTTAAGTTTTGTTTAGCGCTTGAAAACTAGTGTTAGATTAAAGGTTTAAATGTAACATAATATAAACAAAAAGAAATAAGTAAATCAGACATCTGATTTAATAAATATAGGATATAATGTATAGTAAACTAACAATTTTGTAAGGTTTTTGCTTTAGAAGTTTTGTGTTAAGAACTTAATAGTTTATATTATTATTTTATATTATAGAATAGTACTAGAGCAATCTAACAATGTATAAATTGTAAGGGTTATGTGAAAGTTTTAATAAATAAAGGCTCCTAAGGTTTCGGCTCGAAATAAAAACAACACGCGAGACAGGGAAAACCGCGCTAACGTCCGTACGGTAACGCCGGCGGTTATAAGTCGAGCAAATTTCGGCTCAAATCGCAGTCGCAGCACAGCCGTCGAAGAGGCTACAATAACAAGAAAAAAGGAAGCCGAAACCTAAGGAATAAGAAGCTACCTAGGAAAAAAGTGTTTTAATTGCCTCTTCCCGGCTGATCGTCTATCTCTCTCTCTCTCGGGGTCCTAGTAGGGTCGTACTACACATATGCATTCAAGGGTGCGTGGGACGCGCGTCACCAGCACTAAGCAAGGAGCGTACGTCATCAAGTGGGAGATTGTCCCAGGGCGACTGCGGGCACTGGACGTGTCCCTGCCGTCCGAAATAATATCCATTTATAAAAAACCAAAAACCAATGCCCCCTTTATATGTGGAGCACTTTTCTCTTCAATATTTATTATTTCTACATCCGGGATTGTTTTAAGGTCACAGGCTGTAGCAGATTTGCAGTTATCTGTGTGAATAAGAGACTCTAAAGCCTTACAAGTGTCTTTTTCACAATTAGCACCTGGGGCATGGACACTGGACATATTGTTAATTAAAAGTGTAGTGTAGGCACTCTGAAACTTCTGGTGTTGGATTAACATTGCGGCACCCATGGCTTCTAATGGCCCCGAAAAAGTTTTCAATAGGGTCTTGGTTGAGGTGGCCGCATCCAAACAAAAGTAATACCATACTCAATTACCATTTTTTTTTAAAGAATTTGTATACCATTAAGTGTCCATACCCAATTTTTGATTGTTGGTACATTTTCAGCACTATTTGACGTTTTATTTATAAATTTCATATTATTTAACATAGCTTTAGCTTCATTCCAGATCCTATGATGTTCAGAGTTTGGTCTTGTCCAAGAAGAGGTTTTCCATATCGTTTTTTTTTTTCTTTACTACAACTTCCATTGACGGAATCAAATACTTTGTCAAAGAAGAGGAGTACTTCAGCAGTTTCCTCACATTCTTTGGTAAGAATGCCTTTTTCTGAAAAACAAAAAGAATTGATCTTTTAGTAAACACTAGTATTATCAGAGCATAGCAAGGTTTTGTGACATTTTTCTTTTCGTCCAACAGTAAACTTAATAGGTCAATTAAAGTGTACTGCTGGACTTGAAACTGTCATGCTTGGCGGGTGGGTAATCGTAGTTTTAGACGTGAACATCTTTAATGCAGCTTGTCCGTCGTCGATTTGGATATTTTACGTCTGGCGTACAGCAGATGGTAATATCGCCGACTAGACGGAAGTCATAAGTTTCTTTGATATTTCATCTCTTATGTCAGCCACGGGGCAAAATGAGGCAATGTGTTCTCCGTTTTATTTACACACAATTTTTTATACATTAAATACATAATTTATTTTAGCCATAAATACATAAAAGACTTAAGCTGAACCGAATAAAAGAACAGAAATTTGATAAATAATGAGACATATAAGTTTTATAAAAGTTACAGTATGAATAGCAACCTTATTCATTTAATTACAATTTTCAGTACTAAATTTACCTAGCCCGTATGTCTGAGAAATGTCTACCAACCAGAATTTGAGTCTAAAGTGACATGATCTTAGTCATACTGCAGCTATAGCAATAGTATAGTTGTGGCACGAATGGGTCGGCTCGCCCTAGGAAGGACTGCGCTCTCACATAATACCACCGTAAAATAGCAGCTCAACGCTGCTGTGTTTTGTATGGTTTGTATGGTTTAGTGTAGAGAACCGGAGACCCTTTTTACAATAGAGGCATTATATCTTAATCATCACGGATGACAACGCATTCGCATTTTGATTCGTAATTGAGGATAGATGTAGATGTCTATGGGCCACAGGAAACACTTACCATCAGGTGGACCATGTGCATGTTTTTTAACCTTCTCTTATAAAAAAAGGTACATTTATTAGTCTGCAACTAATTTTTTTATCATACTGTTCCTAGACCAACACATTGTTACCCTTATCAAATCAGAATAAGTGAGTGGAAGACAGAATATAAAATTACAATATTAAATATATTAGAATATTAAATTATTATAATAAACTATTTCTTACCTGCAAGATATCCCATATTAGATGCCACAGTACGACTAAAAATTTGACTTGCATATTTTACCTTCATCTTAGGGATCTTGGTGGGTAAAACATGATTATCTGTGAGTTTAGGTATTAGTCTAATGGTCTTGTAGCCAGGATTTTCTTTATAAAGGAGTTCAATATGTTGCCATTTGGCTGTCTGAGCTTTATCATTTACAACATATTGAAGATCCTTCGTAAGTAAGTTATTTCTAATGCACTTCAAAAGATGTGGAGGATCATATAAAGGAATAATCTCTTGATTATCAATCATTATGACATTTTCCTTGGGCTCCTTTCCTGCTCTTTTAAGAGCAGGCACCTCGTGTTTCATTTAATTGGAACTTAATTGCTTGTCTATTATTAGTACCCTGGTCACAGACTGTTGCAACCACTGTGAAACCGGCTTCTTGTAATTTTTTTACGATCGTCTTTAGATGTGTTGCTATTTCTGATCCTGATTAGCAGCAGCAGAGAAAGTGTAAGACACAGCCTTTTTATAATTTTTAAGAAGGCCCCGAATCATGAACACTTGTACACGATCCGCCATGTCAGACTTGGTGAACTTTCCGTCAGTTACAAATCCAATAACCTTGTCTAGTCTCTCACTATATTTTAAATTGGCTTTCAGGGCCATTTCATCAAAAAGAAGCACACAAAGTTTATCTTCATTTTTCATTTTCTTGCTTATATCTGCTAATTGAGTGAAGATTTTATCATTAATTCCAGGTTTCACATCTGCTTGGCATAATAATTTAGCAAGCGTGCGAGGTGCTGGCAATATAAAAATATTACGCAAAAATCGATAGCATTTCGGACTTTGTTTCAGTATCGATAGTGCTTGTATTTTTTCCTCAATTGAGAAGCGACGGCCTTTGCCTTTCTTTTTATGTTCTCTAAACTGCATTAATAATAAAACCTTTGCAGTACTTGACAAGTTTTCTAGTGAATTAAAAAATGTAGGATTGTTGATAATATTTTTTGCTGCTTTAAGACTTGCTGACTGCTACTTAACCTTAGTATGGCATTTTGCAAGTTTATTTTTTACCTGTACCAGCTTCAAGTACAATTTCTTTTCAGTATGAGTAGTTGCAATGGTTTTCTTAATTTTCTGAGTGACAGCAAGTGAGGGTGTACGGCACTCTAGAACAATAAAGAGACAATTAAAATTTTCATATGTAAAATTCTACAATAATGGATAGCTTATTAAAAGATAGTCATATTGAAAAAAAAAAAACATAACATAACATAAACACTCACGCCTGTCACCCAGAGGGGTAGGCAGAGACTACAGACTTCCATTTAGCATGATCCTGACATACCTCTCTCGCTTCTTCTACATCCATATACCTACACAAACATGCTCATCGGTTAAGGGGCTTAATTTGGCCCATTTTTAATATATCGCCAATAATTTTACATGTTTTTTTTTAAATTGTTTAGAAAGAGGATGACCCCTCTCATTCCCCTGTCACCATCTCGTTCCCTTTTTTAGGCATCCCAAATTATCCAGACTTTAAAAAAAAATGAAATACCTTTTAAACTGGAAATGGGTAAAAATAAGGAGTGAACCATCTTGTAAAGTAATAAGTTACAAACTATATTATATCCACTAAAGTGTCTTAAATAATATGAAACTAAAATATAAAAAATATCAGGCAAGTGACATACCAATATTTTCTTTCTCTGTAAAATCAGCTTCAAAAAATGTAGTGGTAAGACCAGCAGCACAAACTAAAATAAAACCATTATTAAAGTAACAATATTTAATTATGTGATAAACTAGGTACAGCTAGCTAACACAGCTGGATGGAAAGTAAAGCGAGGTAATAAAAATGGAGTCGGTGTCATAAATCTCAAAGTAACAGTAATGAAATTAAATGATTTTTTTTTTATTTCGACTCAAGACACAGGGTGCGTTCGGCAGAAAAAAGCGCTAGCAAGCGCTTGTAAGCAAAATGGCGATCGTAAGCGGTAAGCGCTGTCAAATCGTAAGTAGCTATTTTCCTCCAGGACACGATGTTAGTTTAAACCGGGGAATCTAACCTAATTTAAATATATGTTTGTAAAGTATTCATATTAAAAACTTACCAATCATGAGTTTTTAATAGCATGTATATGTTTATTCATGTCATTATATTACTTAAAACTAATATTGCACAAAACAACTTATAAACTCTACTTCAAAACAAACAAATTAAATAAGCAAAATGACGGATTGTGTCAGCGCTACTGAAGTAGCAATTGTGTCCTGGCCGAAAACTATTTTAGCGCTTATAAGCGCTTGCTAGCGCTTTTTTCTGCCAAACGAACCCATTAAGATTACATTTGTGAGGACACTTTTGCAGTGTAGTTATTTTAGTTCCTGTAAAAGTGTCATATTGTGTTAAAGTTAAATGTTTCTTTTATTAAGTTACAAAAACATTATAACATACAACAAAAATTCATGCAGTTAACAATAATGAAATGCAACCTTTGTATAATTACCCGATGAGGCTGATGGTACAGGTTTGGAAGAATACTCTAATTGCCTAAGTGGCCTTCTTTCAGAGAGTGTAAATATTGGGAGAGATATTGATTCTGAAAAATACAATGAAATGGTTTAAACATTAAGCTTAACTATAGTCAATGAACATTTGATTGCTTAAACATTAAAAATGTGATTTACTGACAGACATAGAAGATAGAATAACTCTATATAGATAGAATACATATTATGCAACTCATCAACTAATGTTTGTCCTTTATTTGATTTCATTTTATAGTAGTAGACCCTTGCTTCGGCTGTGTTATAGTTGTAACTCGAATGGATTGGCACGACCGGGGCAGGACCACACTCTCACAAAATACCAGCATATAATAGCAGCTCAATGCTGCTGTGTTTTGTTTGGTTCATGTGAGAACCAGAGATCATTTTTACCGGATATGAGGCATTCCATCTAGTCCTCAGTGGGGAGACAACACATCTGCATTTTGATTGTTAATTTAGGATAGATTTCAATGTCTATGGGCCACGTCATCCACTTACCATCAGGTGGGCCATGTGCTCACATATCACCAAGTAAATTTTTAATAACGATGAAGAATGTATTGTATGCTGTGTATTTATGACATAAAAATCATTTCTACATAATATGGTACAATTAGAAGTGAGAAATCATATAGCTTACTTGGCAAATTTATTGTTGGCACTGCAATATTGCTTATTCTGTTATTTCGGCAGCAATATTTCTCTTCAAATTGAGCATGGCAAACACAACTTTGTTTAAAAATGTACTCATTATTCAAACCAAGAATATCCCCTCCAATAGATAAAACCCACTCTTTAAAGCGCTCAGTCTCAACTGGGTTTGGAAATAAATGAGTGTCTTGTGTGACTCTGAAATAAAAATTATGTATATTTAAAGAAAAGGTCTACTGGAAGATATTTCAGCTAATTTGGAATAAGTAGAACCTTTGTACGAAATTACAATAAGACAGCTTCTGTATTTTAATGTGTGTACATAAAATAAATTAAAAAAAAAATTATAAATTTATAATATTGCTATATCATTCTCACAATAACTACGTCTAAATTCACACACCATAGCCTCTTGTTATTGAAAAAGAAAATTCAATACAGTGGATTTCATTAATAACGACCTCGGTTGTAACAACTTTTCGGTTATAGCGACGTCAAACTTACGTCCCTTGAATTTAAAGCATACTTTCGTAAGAAATTCATTCGGTAATAGCGACTTCGGTTATAGCGTCAATTTCGGGTATAGCGACTTGTTTTTATGAACCATTTATAACCGATTACTAGAATTTTATTCCTAGAATTCCCTTGCGGATATTGCGACTGAGTCGGCAAAGGCACAAAGACTTATTCATAAAACTATTAAGCTTTCTTATCCTTTGTTGGTCGATCCAGATGGTCCAGATGGTCAAACTAATACTTTGTTTGTATGTAGGACTACGTAGCATGTTTACGAAGTTAAATTTGTGAATCAGTTACATAGAAATTCCAGTGAGTGAACAGTGTTTCTTAAACTTGTGAATATGGCTCCTAGACGTACATTTACTGTTAAAGAAAAAGTGGACATCATTTCGAGACTGCAAAATGGACAAAACAATGTTGATCTGTGTAAACAATTTGGAGTTTCACATTCTACAATATCAACGATGTGGAAAAACCGCGCTAAAATTATGGAGTGTTTTGAATCAAAATCCCTGAAAATAAAGAAAAATCACAAAACACCCGTGTATAACTTAATAAAATAAATGATAAGTAAATATGTACATGACTTTTTATTATTTCGGATATAGAGACCTCCAGATATAGCGACGGCATTAAGTGGTCCCTCCGCCGTCGTTATAACCGAAATAAACTGTAATTAAAATAAAAATATTACTTAATCACTCCGAACTTTTACAAAAAGTCCTTTCATTAGTTTTTACTTTTATTACTTAAATTATGTACCTTAACACTCTGTAAATAGTCCACTGTAGGATATAGGCCTCCAAAGGAGGATTTGCTACAACTGCCACACTCAAATTTGTGCTAGCAGTACCCAAACTCTTCTCAATTAGATACTGCTGCCCATCTCATCAGTCTGTTTAATTTTATTTTGGTCAGGTACTTTACAAGAGAGGTTATCTCACATTCTCTTAGTTCCTTCTTACAACACATTTTATATGTGGTAGAGCCATGCTGCAGTTATATTAGATGTATAGTTGTAGCACGAATGGGTCGGCTCGACCGGGGAAGGACCACGCTCTCATAGAATACCAGCGTGAAATAGTAGCTTAATGCTGCTGTGTTTCGTATGGTGAGTGTAGAGAACCGGAGACCCTTTTTACTGGAAACGAGGCATTCCATCTTAGTCCTCACTGGTGACAACGCATCTGCATTTTGATTCGTAATTGAGGATAGATGTAGATGTCTATGGGCCACAGCAACCACTTACCATCAGGTGGACTGTGTGCTCGTTTGTCACCCAATCCTATAAAAAAAAAAAAAAACATATATAGGGTTATGCCAATACCACTAACAAACTTCAAAAATGAGTTTTTTTTTTTGTGTTCTGAACTTTTTCTGGGTGAACCGATTTTGATGATTCTTTTATTATTTGAAAGCTAGCACTTTTCATGTGGTCCCATATAAATTTGATCAAGATTTGACCAGTAGTTTTTGAGTTATCATTAATAATAATGCATATTTCTTTGACTTTGACTATATTGATGATGTTCTCATTTTATTGGTACGACTTTCCATTGACGTCCGTCGAATTGGAGGTGGGAGGGGGTGGAAGAGTGCGGGGGGGAGGTGTACTACTCCCCCTTAAAAGGAAAAGTTGCAGAGCCCCCCCCTTTTTGAGTTTTTTCAATTTTAATTCTGAGGAAATTTTATTTTTTATGGATAAATATTAAGTGTAAAAACCATGAGGACCTCATGGGGGGAAGGGGGTACCCCTAAGGAAGGGGGAACCCCCTTCACCAAAAATAAATAGAGCGACTCATTCAGAGGGATTTCTGTATCAATTTGAGACTGCAACATCTCCGGCGCTGCGGGAAGAGCAGCTTCTACGCCTTTGCGTAACAAATCGTAGGCATCGGACGAGCCGGAGCGGCTGAGACTGGTCGCCGAAGGCGACCAACAAGCCGAAGCTGCGGAGGCGAGGCTGGATGCCTGCAATTTGTTACAGCAGGCGGAGGCTGCTCTCCCTACACGCCTCCGGCTTTATAAAAACACTCTAGGAGTAGGACAGACTCGTACCACGTGGAGTCGGGGTCTATTGATTCGGTTCCTTGACATAAGTTGAACCTAACCTATTTTATTTGTTATCTGTCCTAATAGGTGGGTACTGTTTTATACCCATGTTTTATACAATTTTATACACATATTGCTTTAATTAATTCTTAGAAATCGTCAGTTTTACGTTACGTCCCACAAACCGGCAAAAATCGGTAAACACTACACATTTTAATTTTAATAGCTCATAATGATAATAACTCTGTAATTAAATATAAACTGTTAAATATATGTGTATGCATGAAAACTATTTAAATGAGAACAAAATATAATTATTTACGTAAAATGTACAATAAAATGCTACCGAACGTATGACAACTTAACCGTACGGAAAACGAACGTTCAATGGCGAGAATTCGATGTAATCTGTGGTAAGGATTGATGTAAATATTATAAAAACAATTTATTTTCAATAATTTTTTCTCAAAAAGTACGCGTTTCTGGATGTTGAAACTTTACGTGTGTGCTTATATTAATGTAACCTTTCTGTAAAAAAAATATCAACCCCCAACTCGACGGACGTCAATGGAAAGCTTAGCCGCCCCTTAGCTTAGCTAGATTTCTAATAGGAATATTTTTGCTTGTTTTAGGTGCCACTGGAATATGTATAAAATCATAACCCAGCTCAACACCCCAGCCCAGTGCATTGCATTTGCTGAAGAGCATAGGCTCCTTCCTACAGAAAAAATGTGCTCATATCATAGGAGACTTATGGCGTTAAGCTCCAGCAGTAAGACTGGTCAGCTTGGCATATTTCGATGCAGGAAGAGTAACTGTCGCACTAAGGCAGTGAGTCGGGCAGCGGGAACATGGCTCGAGAATGCGCGGCTGTCCATCGAGTTACAATTTTTACTGATGTATATGTTCAGCCAAAAATATAGTTATCATCAAGTTAAATTAGAAACAGCCCGTGAAGATAAAGAAACAATTTTATCAACAAGGACAATAACTGACTGGTTTTCTTACTGCCGAGAGACAGTAATTGTTTATGAATGCACCAAGAAGTTAACGGCAAGATTGGTGGTCCAGGCAAAATCGTGCAAATAGACGAATCAAAATTTGGAAAACGAAAGTACAACAGAGGGAGACACATTGAAGGCCATTGGGTACTGGGCATGATAGAAAATGGAAAAGATGATTTGAGATTAGAAGTGTGTCCCGATAATGATAGATCTGCGGAAATGTTGGTGCCACTAATACAAAAGCATGCGGAGGTAGGCACTGAAATCCATACCGATTTTTGGAGAGCCTACAATTGCCTACCTCAATATGGACATATACATAAGAAAGTTAATCACAGCGACCCTATAAATAAATTTGTGGCACCAGATGGGACACACACACAACGAATAGAAAGCTACTGGCGAAATTTAAAAGTGATGTTCGGTAGAGAAAGTTATAAAGCAAACTTTACAAACTGGCTAATCTGGGGGCATGGCCGTACTATACTTTACTCGAAGCAATTCAGGCCATTTTCGACCCCCTATAACTTCGTAGTGGATTAAACTAAAAGCCTGAATTTTCAGTAACCAAGTACACATTGTATAAACATGGTATATTTCAATTTGAACCAGTAGTTTAAGAGTTATAACTAGTCAAAGTTTATTAATTTTGTCACTCACTGACTGACCGATCATCAAAACTCTAAGGCACTTCTAACAGACATAGAAGCTTCAAACTTGGAATGCAATTAGGGTTTAGTGTATAAATCAAGGAAAAACTAAAATATTTTTTAATTTTGGTCCAGTTTTCTAGATACACCAACTGCATAAATAACTTTGTAATATCATATAAATGTATAGAATTACAAAGTTACATTTGCAGTGAATGAATCAGTGTACTTGTATATTATCGCCAAGTCAATCTATATATTTAAAACATACAAGATTTTTAACATTGTTATGGTCACTATAAAATTTTGTTAGGTTAGCTAATTATGTAATAACTTAAAACAGAAGGACCTTTAAGTAGGGAGTGAATAAATTAACCGACTTGGTATTACATGCACCTCACAAATTTTTATGGTAGAACAACTGAGTTGCGAGACTTGGTTTTTTTTACAAGTTATGTTTTTGATGGCATTGAATATTCTTGGCAAAGAAAAATAAAAATAGCAGATAAAGATGTTTTCGAAGAATTAATTAAAGCAATACAATATGTATATAAAATTGATTAATAAATTATGAATTTTATTTGATTTCTTTTATTTTAAAAGTATATAGATAAAATAGGTTAGGTTTAACTTATGTCGAAGAACCAAATTGGTTGACCCCGACTCCACTTGGTACGAGTCTGTCCTACCCCTAGAGTGTTATTATAGAGCCGGAGGCGCTTAGGGAGAGCAGCCTCCGCCTGCTGTAACAAATCGTAGGCATCGGACGAGCCGGAGCGGCTGAGGCGAGGATGGATGCCTGCGATTTGTTACGCAAAGGCAAAGAGGCTGCTCTTCCCGCAGCGCCGTAGACGTTGCAGTCTCAAAATAGACACAGAAATCCCTCTCAATCAGTCCCCTTATTTTTTTTCTGATGAAAGGGGTTCCCCTTCCGTAGAGGGGTACCCCCCTCCCCCAAGGTGTCCTCCTGGTTTTTTACACTTAATATTAATCCATAAAATGAGGAAAATTTTCTCAGAATTAAAAATGAAAAAAACTCGAAAAGGGGGGGGCTCCGCAAGTTTTCCTTTTAAGGGGGGGGTATTAAACCTTCCCCCCTCCCTCCTCCTCCCCCCTCAATTCGATGGACGTCAATGGAAAGTCGTACCCTAAATTTAACCATTACACTTCATTTACTCCCATATCCTATCATTACTTGATTCTTCAATACATATGTGACTTGAGAATTACAGACAGAAAGACAGTAGGTGTCTAGCGTCTAACTCTCTTCAGCTAGAATTGAAGACTGGTCAAACCACAAAAAAGCCTTGAAGTCTTACAGGAAAGACTTCATGTGCAATGATAATTATGCCATCCTTGTTTATTACACTAATACTGCGCAAGCTAGAGCAATATAGGTGTAGTTTTTATTGAATTGTTGGTCATAATCTGTCGGCGAAACGGTCAACTTCACGAGACGGTTTGCCGGATGGCCCTTTTTGACATTGAGCTCTAGGAGTATGATGGATGGACGAATACACGGTAAGACAGAATTACACTCCCCACTTATCGCTAACTACACTTTTAGGCTATGTTGCAGTCGGTCAGAGTCCCATCAAGGTTTTCCATTAAAAATTAAAAATGTACAATAAATTGCTTTAAGAAATAACAAGACTTCCGCGTTTCATAAGTGTTATATGGATATAAGCCTACAGCCGTTCATACAAGGCACAGCACTGATGAGAGATTTTTGAGAATATTTTTAGTTTAAATCTTATCAAATAACGGATGATACTCACTTCCAGAGTCCATGACGCCGGGAACACAACCCTTTTGGTTAATATTTCCAATATGGACCATCGATTTCAAAACCCATATTATACTCATATTTTTTGTAGATAGTACTCACTAAAAGAAAGCGTTTTGCAAAGTTTTAGGTTGCGGAAACTTACGGTTCATGAGATATATTTTTTTAAACTTTTCATACAAATTGGCAAATAACACGCAATTACAAAATAAATTTGACAAATGATTGATGTCAAACGTCAATTAGTGTAGGGTTCCGAATATTTTGAAAGTATCGATACGTACTCGATACCAAGTATCGTATCAAAAGTATCAATACTACTTGGTATCGAGTACATTTCGTTAATTTTGGAGACTAGGGGGGTAAGAAGCCGGGAAGTTGTGCTCCGGCGCTCCGTGGCAGCTCCGGCGCTGCGGGATGAGCAGTGCCTCCGCCCTAGCGTAGGGAAGCACAGGCACCTGAGCTCGCCTTTGCAGCCTCAGCCGCTACGGCGATCTCGGTGCTAGAGATAAGTTTCTCTGTCTACGGTATGTGTAGATATAATGCAAATGGCGGCTAATCTCAGCTTAAATCATAGACTACTGTGGCTTAGGGATGTTCGATGATCATCGATGTTCGATGATCATCGAACACGACGAATATGGCTGCTCGACGTACCCTCCACCTTGCATCATTGCTTTTTGGAGTTATAAATACCAAGGAACCATCATACTTATACCAAAAACTTATTTTCTCGCAGCGTGCGGTTAGGACAGCATCACGACTCACATACCCTAAGCATCACACAGCTGCCTTCCGTGGTAGTTTCCGTTTTGCTGCCACGAAGTGCTGGAATGATATACCACCACCGATCAGAAATAGTAAAACAGTTGCCACTTTTAAAACTTTATTAAAAAAGTTTCTGATTTCCGTACAAAAATCCAGCAAATAGGCATAAATGTTATGATTCAATCTCAATGCTAGTACCGTACATGCACATACGAACGCACTCACACACTCAAACACGCATGCACACATACACATACATAATTTATTTTATTTTTTCTGTATGCATACCACCGTTCGTCCATCTTTACACTATCAAAGTTGCACTGACACGTGGAATTTTGACAGTTTTTTTCTGATTTTATTTTATTTTTATGTTTAGATCATTTTTTTTCTCTTGCTGTTACTTGTCATCTGCCTCACACTCCTGGCTCCACTGAAAATCAGCGTTACGAATTGATGTATTTATATCTTCAATTCGTGACTTAAAGCTGAGTGGAGACCATTTTGGTGCATATTTTGTTATTCCTTTTTTAAATATTTTTGATAAGATATTAAAAAAATGTTTTATTTTTATTCTTTTTGTTATAATGTATGTACCAAATAAACTTTTCTTTCTTTCTTTCTTTCAACTTTGGTTCTAAAAAACTAGCAACCTCGTTGTTAAATGTTATTTATTAATATTTATTTTGGCAACACAGTTGTTGACTCCCAAAAAGTTTCGTCAAAACGTCGTTTTGTAATCGGGGATTTCTTCGCGACGGTACGCAATCAGGTAAATTTGTTAAAAAAATGCTAAGAGTACACATTTTTTTTAAAGTGATATTTTGACCAAACTGATAATAGTTGAGTGTTCGCAAATCTGTATAATATATAGTGTTTTAAGCACATTAAGCATGTTAAAACTGAAAAACATTAACATCTTAACTTAACCTAAAAAATATTGTGGCCAATTACTGTATCAATGATTTTAAAAGTTTACAGTAATTGACCAGTAATGCCAATAACTATACTTATCCGATACTGAACAAATTATGTTTATAAAAAATAAATTTGCTTTACTTTTCGATATTCACCGCCCATTCTATTCTCATAAAATTTAAAGATATATTAATAGTTATTGGCCTAGGCCAAGTACTGTGTCACATGTAATTCTAAGCCATATAAAAAGTAGGCCAATTACTATAATATTAATTCATTTATTTTAAAGAAATCACTACTTTTTTTTCTAACAGATTAAAGGATAAAGAATCATGCCAAAAATACCTCACTATTCAAAGGAAGCGCTAGATGAGGCTTTAGAAAAAATTCATAGTAAAACAATGTCTTTGAGAGCTGTTGCAAAAAATATAACATTCCAAGAGCAACTTTACAATTTAAACTAAAAAAAAACCTACTTCAAAGTCTGCATTTGGTCCAGCACCCTATTTAACAAAACAAGAAGAAAATTCCATTGAGGAATGGTTAATTGAAATGGCCCGCAAAGGCTTCCCAAGAAAATCAGATGATGTACTAGCAACCGTTCAAAAATTTTTGACTGAAAATTCAAGAGAAACTCCTTTCGTTAATAATAGCCCTGGACAGAGATGGCTGAAGGCTTTTTTAAAACGACACCCCACCTTGACCCAAAGAACTAGCGAAGGAGTAACGAAAGCTAGTGCTTGTGTAGCTGAATGTGACATTAAGAAATGGTTTCAAGAAAGAAGAAACTACCTTACTAATGAAAACCTTTTAGATGTCGTTCAGGATATTCGGCGGATTTTTAATGCCGATGAGACAGGATTCCAGACGTGCCCTTCAACTGGGCGTGTCCTCGCTGCAAAAGGAGACAAAAATGTCTATGCTGTGCATCAGGGTAACTCTAAGGAAAGCGTAACCGTTGTCTTTACTTTCTCTGCTGACGGCATAACATGCCCTCCATTGATAGTATTTCCAAATAAGAGGTTACCCGATAGGGTAGCATCTTCGGTGCCGCCAAAATGGGATATCGACCGTAGTGATACTGGTATGGGGTGGATGACGGCGGACGTGTTCAATCAGTTTATAACGGAAATATTTGCTCCATATCTTACCGAACACAATATACCAAAACCAGTAATTTTATTTATTGATGACCACCGGATTCCGGGAGAAAAACGGCGACGAGGTTCGCCACCCGTCACGTTCTGTCTCCCGGAGGGGCGAAAAGTGGATTGCGGGAACCCGTCTGGCTACGCTGAATGTATGTGGAGGAATGAATGATAAGATGGATGAAGTATGCGAAATGATGAATGACAGAGGAATAGATGTGTTATGTGTGAATGAGACGAAACGAAAGGGAAAGGATGCCACTGCACATGGCACGTATACCGCGTATTGGTCTGGCGTAGACGAGACCGAACGGGCATGCCAGGGTGTCGGTTTCATCCTTTCAAAACGAATGGGTCAATGTGTGAAAGAGTATGAATGTGTAAGCCCGAGGCTGCTATGGATACGAATTAAAGTGGGCTTAAAGAAGCTGTTCCTGCTAAGGGTGTACGCTCCAGACATGTCTAAGCCCACTTACATCCGAGAGCAGTTTTGGGACATGGTAAGGATGGTGTTGACAAAATGTAAGGAAAATAAAAATATTATTATGTTAGGAGACTTTAATGGAAGGGTTGGGGTGAAGAGGTCTGGTTATGAAAGGATATTGGGAATGTTTGGTGATGAAAGTATAAATGAGAATGGTGAATGCCTCCTCACCGTATGTGTGGAAAAGAATCTTTTTGTGACGAATACTTTTTTTCGTCATAAGAAGATTCACATGTATACATGGGAAAGAGGTGATGATAGAAGCATGATAGATTTCGTAATTGTGGATGAAAGAATGAGGAGCGCAGTCGTAGATACAAGGGTTTACCGGGGGTCCAACGTAGGGACGGATCATTACTTGGTCTTATGTCGAATTAATCTGTGTCTACCACTGCGTTACAGCGTATAAGAATAGAGAAGTTACAAGATGAAGATGTGAAAGAGAAGTATAAATGTAGACTGAGAGGAAATATTAGATGTTTGAATGAGTTGTGTATGAATGATTTAGACTTGAATACTGTGTGGGACAATATTAAGAAAGGTTTGGTGGATGCCGCCACTGAAGTATGTGGTGTAAGTAAGAGAACAAATGAAAGGAAAAGTAATACTTGTGGTGGGATGATAAGGTACGGGTGGAAGTTGAATCAAAGAAGAAAGCATGGTTAGATTTACTAGCAACCAAAGCTGGTAATTCTTCTAGTATGAATGATGAGATTGAAAGAAAAAAGGCAGAATTTAGACGTCTAAATAAGAGAGTAAAAGAAGTTATTGAAAGGAAAAAGAAAGAAAGAACGGATAAGAATGATAGAAGGATATCTGATAATTTCCAGGCTAACATAAAAATGTTCTGGAAACTCGTAGGAACTGCCAGGGGAAATACAAAACAGCCTATAATGAATGCTATAAGATACGAGAATGGATGTATTCTGAATGATGAAGCTTCGAATTTAAACAGATGGAAGGAATACTTTGAAAGCGTGTTTATGAGTGAAGAGTCGTCTGAATTAAATGAACTAGAAATTCCGAAAGAAGTGGAAAGGGGTATGGAGATAAGTGTAGGTGAAATAATGAAAGCAGGTAAGGCAGCTGGATATGATAGAGTATCACTCGAGATGCTAAGGGCTGGAGAGGGAGTGGTGGCAGGCCTGCTGTACACCTTGTTTAATTTATGTTGGGAATTAAAACGGGTACCGGATGACTGGTGTAAAGCAGTTATAGTACCAATATATAAAGGAAAAGGGTCACAGCAGGACTGCAAAAACTACCGTGGTATCAGCTTGCTTAATATTGTGGGTGAACTGTATGCTAAGGTGTTAATTGAAAGAGTTATGAAAGAAACTGATGGAAAAATTTGGGATGTGCAAGCGGGTTTTAGAAAGGGAATGGGGTGTACAGATCAAGTCTTTTCCATGCGCATGATTGCGGAGAAGTTTTTTGCCAAAAACCAGAAAGTTTTTTGTGCGTTCATGGACTTGGAAAAGTCTTATGACAGAGTGGACAGGAATGTGTTATGGCAAACACTGAACTCATATGGGTTGAGCGCTGGTTTGATACGGGCATTAAGGTCTCTTTATAGGGACTCTAGTGCTTGTGTCAGGATCAATGGGGTCTACTCGGACTGGTTTGGCATCCAAAAAGGTGTCAGACAGGGCTGTGAAGCTTCCCCTTGGCTGTTCAACCTATTTATGGACAGGTGTTTGCAAACTTTGAAAGATGAAGAATGTGGGTTAAGAATGGGCGAGTTAACCGTCAAATGCCTTTTGTATGCCGATGATCAAGTCATATTTGCGTCATCGGCGGCTGAGTTGCAAATGATGGTTACATTAATGAACTGAGAATTAAAAGAAAGGGGAATGAAAGTGAACGCAAGTAAGACGAAAGTGATGATTTTTGAAAGAGAAGAAAGCAAAACGGTATGTGAAATAAGATAGAAGGAGAGTTAATTGAGCAAGTGGATGAGTTTGTGTATTTGGGATGTGTATTTAGCAGGGATGGTTGATATGATAGGGATATAGAACGACGAGTAAATGCAGGGAATAGAGTGAATGGGGCACTACACTCTATTATGAAGAACCAGAATGTGTCAAAAAAGGCACGTATGGTAATTCATAATGCTGTGTTAGTCCCTACTTTAATGTATGGTAGTGAAAGCTGGGTGTGGCAGAAGAAGCACGAAAGTAGAATAAATGCTGTAGAAATGCGGTCTTTAAGGAGTATGCTGGGGTTGAATCTGAATGACAGGGTGAGAAATTGCATGATAAGAGATAAATGTGGTATGCAATATGATGTTGTGACCAGGATTAAGAAAGGAATGCTTCAGTGGTTTGGTTCATGTAGAAAAAATGAATGAGAAAAGAGTGACAAAGCAAATTTATATGGCAGATGTGAACGGCCGAGTCGGGAAGGGACGCCCTAGAAAAAAGTTTATCGACCAAATTGGCGATATTTTGAAAAGGGGCCACGTTAGAAGTACCCTTAACCGACGAGCATGTATGCGTAGATATATGGATGTAAAGGAGACGAAAGAGGTATGTCAGGATCGTGCCAAATGGAAGTCTGTAGTCTCTGCCTACCCCTCTGGGTGACAGGCGTGAGTGTTTATGTTTATGTATGTATGATGGCCACAAGAGTCACATTACACTACAGCTTAGCTTAACGTGCAAAGAGCTAGGCATAGAGTTGATTGCACTGTACCCTAACACTACCCGTATTACTCAACCTGCAGATGTGTCTGTTTTCGGACCAATAAAAAAGATATATAGAAAAGAAGTAGCAAAATTTCAGGCACATAACATGGGCGAGGTAGTGACCAAATTAAATATTGCCAGCATTTTAAAATCTGTTGTAGAAGAGATAAAGCCCGATAACATAATTAGTGGCTTCAAAGCCAGTGGCTTGTACCCTTTTAATAATAATTCTATAAATTACACCAAATGTCTAGCAACAAATAATAAGGGAGAAAAGTCCAAAGAAGAAAATAAAATGATGTCTCTTAAAGACTTTGAAGGTATTATAGGAGAGGAAATAATTAGCAAAATGAAAGTTCTACAATCTCAGGGAGTAAATGTTAATTCTCCTACCTTTTACAAGCTTTGGTCTTTTTTTCAAGGTGATTTTCCACTGAAAGAATCAACAAATGTAGAAATACAATCTCCATTGAATAAAACTAAATTTACGGATTCTAGCGCGTTTATTTAACTGATTTTATTTATTTTTAATTCCCGACGTTTCGGGTGCTTTACAGCAACCATGGTCACGGGGGGGGGGGGACTGAGATGTTTGACGTCCCAATGTCATTGTTAGCCCGGCTACCTTCAGTTTTTGAAAATTAATTTTTGGTCCGATTTACGCAAAACGAACTTACAGTATCTTGAAGTCTTGCAGTGGTATGCTTGGGTTTGGGTTTAATTTTGTTAATTATAGGATCCCAAGCAGATGGCAGCACTCAACCATCCTCTCTATTGAAATTAGGATGTTTTTTAATTTCAATAGCCTCGCGTATCATCCTTGGTAGGAATCGGTGTTCTTTTGCGAGGATTTGTGGTTTATCAAATCTGATGTAATGGTGGGGACGATCTTGAACTTGTTCACAGACTGCAGACTTCCCGGAGCGTCGGTGCTTCACGTCAGCTATATGTTCTTTCACGCGGGTTTTTATGGATCTTTTTGTTTGACCTATGTAAAAGAGACCACATTCACAATCTAACTTGTACACTCCTGCATCTTGTAGAGGGATATTACACTTGAGGGATGGTAAAAATTGACTAATTTTCTTCGGCGGCTTGTAGTATGTTTTAATGGAAACTCGCTTTAAGATGTAGCCAACCTTGTCTGTGACTCCTCTGACATATGGTAGTACAGCAGGCACACGCACGACTGTGGCCGGCTTCACTCGGTCACTGTGACGTAGGTGCGGGATCCGAAGCTTGTTGTCTTGCAACACTTGCTTGACATGCTGCAGCTCGGCGGCCAGATGTTTTGTGTCACAGATCCCTCGTGCTCTCTGAAACAAAGATTTGCCCACGGTAGCTAACTGTGAAGGATGATGATGATATTCACCATTTAAATATCGGTTGGTATGGGTCTTTTTTCTATACACAGTGTGACCAATAGTGTTATCAGGATTTCAAATGACTAAAACATCTAAGGAAAGCTAAAGAATTATTTGCCTCTAACTCCATTGTGAATTGTATTTTAGAGTTTATAGAGTTAAGGTGGTTTAAAAATGCAGTTACTTTGTCAGATGGTAAAATTGTTAAGGTGTCGTCTACGTACCGCTTGTAGAATCTTGGATTTACAGGAGCAGTAAGAAGGGCTTTCTCCTCGAAGTCCTCCATAAATATGTCGGCGACTATCGGAGATATAGGTGAGCCCATCGCCACACCATCTACTTGCTTGTAGTTACTTGCTTGTAACTCTTCCTTCCACAATAGATAGCCAGATGTGAGGCAATGTTTGAGTAGTATTGCATATTCAGCAGGCATGTTGTTATCTTCTAGCTTCCTAGTTACAATTGAGATGCAGTCTTCAATAGGTAGGCATGTGAATAGTGACTGAACATCAAAACTGACCATAGTTTCATTGTCAGCGAGATGTAGGTCTTTTATCTCACTAACAAAATGGTATGAATCCTTTGTGTGTGCTCTGGTATGTCCTCTCAGTGGTGACAGTATTTTTGCCAAGTGTTGTGCCAGCTTATAATGTCTCATGTCTCATGTACCAAACCACCAAGGTTGTATGGGTTACCGAAGATACACAAACCAAACGCTCCACTACGTCCTATAGTGAGCTAGATCGATTCACCAACTTATAAGCTAAGAAGATTGTGTTTTTGTTATAATTTTATTACGAAAATATAAGAAATAAGAATATGTAAACAATATTATTTGATTTATATACAATAAGTGAATATAATTAAAATATTTTTATTTAAAACTATCAATTTTTTATTTCATTTTTTACAATTGAAGTTATAAGGTAGCTTAACTGGACAATATCTATACCCTACTAAGATTCCATGCCCTGATGAGTATGACAGTATGACATAAGCATACTCTTATTATAATCATAGTTTGTGGACCACAAACTATTGTACGTTCATCTTAACTTGACGCGTGAGTGATTGGTAGCACTGCTTCCTCACTCGCCATCTTTATTTTAGTTTGATTGGTTGCCACCTGTGTGCTCTTTTGCTTTTTAATAATTTCATCTTAGTTTTAAAAATGCCGAAAGTAGTTAAAAGTGCTAAAAGGCAAACTATTCTTCAAGTTTATTCTTTTTGTGAAAAAGAAAAGGCTGAAAACAAGCTGATTGTGCCATTGCAACAAGTTCGTGCCCGAGTTGCCGCCATGACCGGTATGTTTTTGGGGTGACCAGTTACAAAGATTTAGATTAACTGTATGTAATTCGCTAAATGATATTAAAATATTTGTATGTAAAGAAGTATATATATATATATTAGTAACGTCACATGTGTATTTTAGTAACGTCACTAACGTTACTAAATTATTCTGATTTTATTTACTACCAAAGAAAATTAAATTGCATTTGTTTACTGATTACAGATGTATCCGAATCTACTGTAACCCGAATTTTGAGACAAGAAAGAGAGGCCAGTTCTGTTTCAAATTTGAGTGTGCCCGCTCCATTAAAAGTATCAACACCAGGAAAAAACGATCAAATCGCCATTCGAAGATCAAAATCGATGATTTTGATGCTTGTGCAATACGACAAAAAATTACGTCATTTTACGCTGTACGAAAAGAAATTCCTACATTAAACAAATTACTTGCCGAATTGCGAGATGAAATAAAATTTGAAGGTGTACTACACTATGGAAAATATTAACGACTCGACTTTTTATTGTGGGTTGGCAGTGACAGTGATGAAAGTGGGAGTGACAGTGAGTATTCAAGTGACATTGAAGAAGATATGATCCCTTTACACCTTATTGATCATAATTATATAAAGTGATTCTTTTTAAACATGTCTGAATAAATTTATCCTGAATGTTCCTATTGATATACGAATTATTTCAGAGAGTACACTATGACACTTAAAACATGAGTATGGTCATTATACACATGAGTAAAGTCATTAGTACCATATCCATAATGCCTGTCCCTTACATTTTGGGAATCCTATTCACATTGAAACATGCAACACTGTAAATTACAGTGCTGCCAATCGGATTACATGTCAAGTTACGATGAACGGACAATAATAAGAGTACTAACGAGTACTAACGTATTTGTGGACATAAGGGTATGTTCCACAGATAACTATATACTCATAGATTAATTAGACTCTATGGAGTGTAGAAGTAAGGAGTGCAGACTGTGTATTAAAAAGTGTCCATAGAAAACCGTTAAATAAGGGTGGCGCCACTATAACTACGGGGTAAATTTTAAAGAACGCACCGAAAAATATTAGTGGGATAGACGACTTTTTTGAGGTTATATTTACGAAATAAAATTATTTCAGAGCTACTGAGCAGTTTAGCAGCACACTTAAACCGTCGACAACTGCTAAGTTCATTTCATCCCAGTAGCTACTCCAGTGCTGTTGTGGAGTATTTTTGAACTGTTATTTGCTGCTTACAGATGGCCACTTTTTCAACTATTCTACTATGGGAGTTGGTACTCCTTACTTCTATACTCCATACTATATACTATTGACTTGATTCCTGTATATACTTATTTATATATGGAGTACGTTAGTACTCTTATAAGTTTGTGTATATAGAGTGTACAGAACGCAATATATAATATATACATAAGGGTGGCGCCACTGTAGCTACAAACTAAATTTTAAAGAATTTTTTATAATTTTTTATTGCAGACTTTCACCGTAATTCTTTTTACAATAATTATTTCATTGCTTTCAAACTTTTTATTTTCAAAATCATTCTCAACGTATTTTACAGCGATTTATCATACCCCGTAGCTACTTGAGCGCTGTTGTGGAGAGTTTTTGAACTGTTATTTACTGTTTACGGATGGAGATATTTTCAACTATTCTCCTAAGGGAGATTGTCCTCCTTACTTCTATACTCCATGTTATTATATTCTTTGCTATTAACAGCCACAAAATTTTGAGACTAAGGAGAACGATCACTGTATAAAATAGTGTCCCAGAACTATCATTGCAACATACAACTATATTACTAGCGTATAGAACAGACACCCCGAACCAAAAGTTTGCTTCATTTTGGCAAGAGTTAGAACTAAAGTTCGCTGCAGCGTTAAAATAATAGTTACGTCATCAAACCAAACTATTAAAACATGTAGCGCTAGTTGTCATTAGGGATTAGTTTTCTGGCACACATGAAACAAAAACGTCATAAGCGCCAGGAATTTCATGGTGCTTACGCGTATCGTTCAACATAGTGTACAAAAAGTCGCCCCCATAGATTTTGCAAAATGGCGGCGGTCGACAGCCCGATTCTCGTGAGCATTGTAACAACGTCAAAAACTTTAAATCAAAGAGTTTTAAACGTTTTAATGTCTATTTACCGATGAATTGATAAACCATCACTTTTTTTGATGTTCTGGAATAGTTCCTGTAATTTTTAAAAACACAACCAGACATTTTGAAGTTGTTATTTTGCGAAACGAACACGACTCGTCTGTGTTGGACACTAACTAAACAGTTGCGGTACAGAGTACCGCAAAACGTGGCGCAAGATCATGTAAGGCTTCTCTATACGTAGTAGTAATACCTCAATGTGAAATATGGACAAAATAAGTGAGCCGCTTCGATTGTTAAGTTGCCTCAATAAAAGCGTGCTGTTGTGAGCTAGTTTGAAATGATTATAATATCATTTAAAAAAAAGAGAGAAAAGCGAAACTATTATTATTTATTAATAAACAAATAATAATTCTTTTATAAATTATTATAAATATTATAAATTATTACAAATATAAATTATTAGTTATTATTGATTTATTACTATTTTATTTATAATATTTCACCATTTTTAATGTTTCTTTTTGTCAAAAATTACTTCGCAGGTACAACATACCGACGGCAGCACGGCTATAAATTCTACAAATGTTCAGGGACAGGCGGGCTATAATTTAGCATGTTGCGATCGTTCTTCTGTTCTCTAACCTCCGTGATGTAGTCATTCTATTGCACACACATCAATCTTTTGTCCAGACAGGATCCATAGATGATATTTGTCTTTTGTCCTATTATTATTGATTTTAAGACTGTGCTTGGCCCATAATTTTATTTTATTAATTAGTTATTAATAAGTTATGTAATTACAAAATTAAGGTAAGGTATTAAGGCAGGTATAAAAGAAATGCTTTGTTAAGTGCATAATTGATAGCAATTTTTTTTTTCATTTTATTATATTAACTTTTTTATAATATTTTATTACTTATATATAATATATATTTATACATGTTCTATCCAGACGTATCTAATATGCATGTATTATACATTATATAATTACATATTTAGTCTTTATTGATGTTATACAGCTCAGGTTCCATTATAATTTTCGTTTTGATGTGTGATATTTTAGAAATTGATGATCCGAAGGCACAGCAGTGCCCCCACCAAGTCGATCAAAAAAGCGGCATGGCCGTACCATACTTTTTTCGAAGCAATTCGGGCCATTTTCGACCCCCTGTAACTTCGTAGTGAATAAAACTAGAATCCTGAATTTTCAGAGACCAAACAGACATTGTATAGACATGGTACATTTCAAATTTCATTCAATTTAGACCCGTAATTTAATAATTATAACTAGTTTAAAGTCAAAGTTTCTTAATTTTGACTGACTAACCGATCATCAAATCTCTAAGGCACACATAGAAGCTTCAAATTTAGAATACAATAAGTGTTTAGTGAATCATTCAAATCAAAATCAAAATAAAATGAAATCAAGAAAAAACTAAGATATTTTTCAATTTCAGTCCAGTTTTCTTGATACACCAACTGCATAAATAGCTTTGTAATCCCATATGAATATAGGGTTTTTCAACAAGAACTTTGTTTTCTAAAACAAAATAAAACAAAGAGTTTAGATGAAGATGATTCAAATTTTTACTGTATTATGAAGAGAAAAGTTTGGCAATTATGAATGAAAAATGATATCTGGCAAATGTCCACCACGACCACGCAGACAGATGTCGATTCTTTCATCAAAGTTTTTAATCACTTTTTGTCAAAATGGCGGGTCTATTTCGTTAATCACGTCACGGATTGAGTTCTAAGGCCGCGATCGATTCGATTGGCTCCGTATAGACTCTGACCTTAACATAGCCCCACAAAAAATAATCCAGTGGTCCCATTTAACAGCTGAATTTCATGAAATTATGCGATCGAGAAATTTGGTTTGCAATAAATTGATCGTTTCGTTGGCTGTGTGACATGTGGCACCGTTCTGTTGAAACCACATGTTTGTCATATCGATGTCCTCAATAATATCGCGAGATGTTAAAATTGAGATGTTAACATCTCGCGATAGCGTGATCCATTGACCGTTACCGCATTTCCAGCCTCATCTTCGAAAAAAACGGCCCAATCACGCCTCCAGACCACATAGCGCACCATACAGTGACACGTTGAGCATGCAAAGGCTTCTCAATAATCGCTTTAGAATTTTCAGAAGCCCAAATGCGGCAATTTTGCTTGTTGACGTACCCTGACAAGTGAAAATGGGCTTCGTTCGTTCGAAAAACCAGCGGGCTGTTCCTGAATGAATTGAGCGATTCTACGGCGATGTGAATGGTCGGTCAGCTTCAATTTCTGCAACAGTTGAACCTTGGAAGGCTTCAAAGCCAAATCCTTACGCAAAATTCGCCATGTGGTGGTTTTGGATAACCCCAATTGTTGAGAACGTCGAGGAATTGACAAATTTGGATCTTCTTCAGCACTGTGGCTCACGGCTGCGATGTTTTCGGTTGAACGACCTGGTCGAACACGCGTTGATGTTGGCACATTTTGTACCGAGCCTGACGATTCAAATTTAGCGACCAAATTCTTAATAGCGGTCTCAGAAAGACGATTATGTTGTCAGAAAATATCACGAATTTTACGAAACGTAACTTTAACAGAACCATCATTTCCATAGTGAATTATTTTAATGCGATTTTCGAGCGAAATTGAATTCATTGTAGCAATTGCCAAAGCATCTACTACGAATAGGTCAAAAAACTAAATGTCAAAACTGTCATGTTGTTGGTGTTGCCCCAATTGAAAAACAAAGTTCTTGTTGAAAAACCCATTATATAGGATTACAAAGTTACATTTGCAGTAAATGAATCAGAGTACCTGTATATGTATAATAGGTGTAGATAGGTAAGTTGTTGGTATCCAAGAAGTAGAAGGTACTGGAAAGGAAAAAAAGTAAGACTGTCTACAAAAAGAAATGAGATGGTATAAAAAACATAAATTGTAAAAAAACCAAGTATCGCAACTCAGTTTTTCTACCGTAAAAAGCTGTGAGATCCATGTAATACCAAGTCGATTAATTTATTCAGTCCCTACTTAAGTATCCTCTTGTTATAAGTTATTACGTATGTAGATAACCTAACAACATCTTATAGTGACCATATCAATGTTAAAAATCTTTTGTATTTTAAATAAATAGATTGACTTGGCAATCACACTAAACAATCTAATTACTTTGAGATACATTGTGTTTTCATGCGATGGCCAAGTCAATCTATTTATTTTAAACATAAAAGATTTTTCCCTTACCCTTCTTACCCTCTGTACCTGTTGGTTTTCAGTGAATTTTTTTTTGTTTTTTTCAGTTGTCCTACTGAATACATTAATGACATTTCCTTGCCCTAATTGCAATAAAGTACTAATTCTGTCGGCTGTAACAACTGACAAAGATTATTTGTCCATTCAAATAGAACCCCACTTCAATCTAGTACCGTATTTAGGATGTACTTATGATTAACAAGTATAAACGACCTCATGTCAGGGATGTCATTAGTGCAGTCAGAAAACGCAGTATACATTTCAATGTCAAATTAGGAAAATACATTCAACAAAGTATTCCTTCTAACAACATAATTTTGGAGAAAATGTATTGAGAGGGGAAATTGTCTTCGCCAGGGAAAAGACAGCAAAATAGTAGATCTTGCCCCGGAATTCAGATTTGATGACTAAAAATTAAACAAACTGTTACAGCAGTGTGATGGTATAAATTATGTTACTTGTAATACTACTCATTACATCATTGATTTCCGAGTTAAAATTAGAAAATATGAGAATGCTGTTATAATATATACCTTTCGGGAGTTATCTGATCTCGCTATATCTGCTATGACATTTCCTTAACTAAATACTGAAGTAAAAAGGGCACTTGTAGCTAAGAACATTGCAAAAACAAATTAGGATACAATATAGCGGCTAACATTCTCAAAAGTATTCTATTCATAAGAAATCAGTTTTTTTATAGAAGACTAACCAAGTAAGTAACCAAGTAATAGTAAGTGACTACCGCCGCCCATGAACTTCCGCAACACCAGAGGAATTGCAGGTGCGCTGCCAGACCTTAAGAAAGGAGTAAGCTCTTTTCTTGAAGGTCCCAAGGTCGTATCGGTCCGGAAAAATCGTCGGTGGTAAACTATTCCACAGAGAGGTCGTACGCGGAAGGAATCTCTTAGTGAAACGTACAGTGGTGGACCGCCAAGTATCATCCAGATGGTGTGGATGGTATCGGGAGGATTGCCGCGTATTGCGTTCATGAAATTTAGTGGCTGGGATTAATCCGAAATTCCTCAGAGAACTCCCCGTAATAGATGCGGTTAAATACGCAAAGAGATGCAACATCTCTTTGCAGCGCCAGTGAATCGAGACAATCGGTAAGCACTCAGTCGTCGACGATTCGAGCCGCTCTGCGCTGGATGCGGTCAAGTGGAAGGAGCTGGCACTGGGAAGCCCTAGCTCAGAGATGGGCACAGCATTCCATGTGTGGCCGAACCTGTGCCTTGTAAAGTTGCAAGCGGTGTGCCGGCATGAAATACTGTCCCGCTCTGCTGAGCACGCCAAGCTTTTTAGAGGCTAATTTGGCCTTCTCTTCTAAATGACCACGAAACTGCACGTCACTCGACATGTCGACGCCGTGGAACTCGCCTCGCCGAGGTCGCCTTGAAACTGAGGAGATACGACGAACGGGGTTCTTTTTAGCGGTGGACTAGATTTAATCGCCCCCAATCCGAGATTTTCAGACACAAGTTTTTCCCGGTACTCGGAGACGTTTGCCCGAGAAATATTGGCAAGGCCAGTGTACAGAGCATCACCATTGCTGTCATCCGCATAGCAATGAATATTGCCGGTTTTCAACATATTATTGATGTTCAGAAGAAACAGCGTTGGTAATAGCACACAGCCTTGTGGAACACCAGTGTTAATAGGCTTGTAATCGAAACTTGCACCAAAATGCAAAAAAGCTGGTGATCCAATTGCACAATTTCTCGGGAAGCCCATAAGAAGGGAGCTTCGAAAGAAGTGCTTTATGCCAAACCCGATCGAAGGCCTTCGCAATGTCCAAACTAACAGCCAATTCCTCCCCCTTGGACTCTATTGCCGCCGACCATCTATGAGTCAGGTAGACCAGAAGATCACCACCTGATCGACCACGACGAAAACCGTATTGACAATCACTAATCAGCTGGTAATCCTTAAGGTACTTAAGGTAGGAATGAAAGCCGTCTAACTTGACTT
Source organism: Parnassius apollo (assembly GCA_907164705.1). Lineage (NCBI taxonomy): Eukaryota > Metazoa > Arthropoda > Insecta > Lepidoptera > Papilionidae > Parnassius > Parnassius apollo. The sequence continues at coordinate 1,353,512 of CAJQZP010000103.1, read as the reverse complement.
TGGGACTACGCCCAGGGAGTAGGGGTACCGGAAAATACGCGTTAAGACCGGTGCCAACTCTGGAGCACACGTCCTCAACACAATACATTACAGATACCGTCAGGCCCACTCGACTTGTGAATGTCCACGGAGAGGAGTGCTTTGCGAACCGAGCGCTTTGTGAACCGCACAGAACCACATAATGCACCGCAAAGAATGCGAACTAGTTTCTCGCCAATTCTGCCTATGTGCTCTGACTTTACCTTGGCAATTATTCCTTTGAAGGACCTGGAAGCGGAATTATACTTCTTTTTTAGAGCGCTGGTGTTTACATTCCGGGACATTGATGTGTCAGCCTAGGCTTGGTAGCACTCCTGCTTATAGCATGATGCTATTTTACTGGAGCGATTTTACTGGAGCGTAGGATGGAAAGAAAGACCGCATCCCATCCCAATCAGCTGGCCTATAGTCCCAAACACGGCGGCAGCCTGCAGAATGCAACCGCGATTTCAGCGTGAGTGGCACCACACTCCGGATAAGACAATGGTCCAAGGAGCCTAAAGGGGCGTCGACGGAAATCTGCTATCCGTCCGGATGAGAGGTCAGCAGAAGGTCCAACAGTGAAGGTGCACGATCATCCACATCTGAAATTCGCGTAGGCGAAGTAATCAGTTGTGTCAGACCATATGCCAAGGCAAAATCATGAACAGATCTCCTTGCATGATCGGTTGAACGTGAACCAAGCCATTCGGCATGGTGGGCGTTAAAATCGCCAAGGATCACGATCTCTTCGGAGGGGATCTGCTGTAGCAACGAATCTGTAGCCATTTGGACGTGGTCGAAGAGTCGGTCTGTTTCGACATTACCGCTATGGGACCTAAAGAGGCACCCGTAGACGCGCGGATGGTCATCGCTGTCTACGCGTAGTCAAAGGATTGACAGCAAGCTTACTCTTGAATTCAATACCAATTTCGATCCAATCTCAATTTAAATCCAATTTTGACAAATTACCGTACTCTTGAAAACAATTTTGACAATATTGGATTGAAATCGAAATTGCGCTCGTATTGGCTAAAAATTTTGTTGAAACACATGAAGTTACTTTTAGCAACAGGCATTTTTTTTATCGTTAAACTGGTAAAGTAATAATAAATCTTTTATAACTTTCGCAAGCGTTTGAGTAGTAAAAATACTAAATAAGGGGCATAATTCGTCAAACATAACATCCTTTCATACAGTTATTAAAAAAACGCTATAAAAAGTAAAAAAAGTAAAGTATGCAAAAAAGCAAGTCTTATCCGACACTATTCCGATGATATCCTGGAAGTCCCCGGGCGAGGATGGAATTACAGCGGAGCTTCTGAAAGCGGATGGAACACCGGTACTTGAAGTCCTTCAGAAGCTCTTCAGTTCCGTCCTCCATGGTGGCACTACTCCGGAGGCTTGGAGCAGAAGTGCGGTGGTCTTGTTATTTAAGAAAGGCGACAACGCTCTCTTGAAGAACTACAGACCGATTTCCCTTCTGAGCCGCGTCTACGCGCTGTTTTCGAGAGTCATTACGAATCGTCTCGCACGCAGACTCGACGACTTCCAGCCTCCCGAACAAGCCAGTTTCCGAAAAGGCTTCAGTATCATAGACCACATACATACCCTGCGGCAGATTGTACAGAAGACCGAGGAGTACAATCTGCCACTTTGCCCGGTGTATGTGGACTATGAGAAAGCCTTTGATTCCGTCGAAATTTGGGCGGTGCTACAGTCCCTTCAGCGGTGCCAAGTTGACTGTCGGTATATCGAAGTGCTGAAGTGTTTGTACAGTAGGGCTACGATGGCTATCCGAGTACAGAACCAGAGTTCGAAACCTATCCAACTGCAGAGAGGTGTAAGACAGGGTGACGTTATATCCCCGAAACTCTTCACCGCTGCGTTGGAAGACGTTTTCAAGCTACTGGACTGGAAAGGATACGGTATTAACATCAATGGCGAGTACATCACTCACCTCCGATTTTCCGACGATATAGTCCTTATGGCAGAATCGCTAGTGGACCTTAGCACTATGCTCAATGACCTTAATGGTGTCTTCCAACGGATAGGTCTTAAGATGAACATGGACAAACAAAGATTATGTTCAATGTCCATGTCACACCTATGCCGGTAGTTGTGGGGAGCACTATGCTCGAAGTTGTTGACGAGTACGTTTACCTGGGACAAATAGTCCGACTAGGTAAGTCCAACTTCGACCGAGAGGTCAATCGACGGATTCAACTCGACTGGGCAGCGTTCGGGAAATTACGACACATCTTCTCGTCAGGTATACCTCAATCTCTGAAAACTAAAGTGTACAACCAGTGCGTGTTGCCAGTGATGACTTACGGATCAGAGACGTGGTCCTTCACTGCTGGCCGTATGAGGACGCTCAAGGTCGCTCAGCGAGCTATGGAGAGGGCTATGCTCGGAGTTTCTCTGCGTGATAGACTCAGAAATGAGTATATCCGCAGTAAAACCAGAGTGACCGACATAGCCCAACGGATTAGTAAGCTGAAGTGGCAATGGGCCGGCCATATAGCTCGAAGAACCGATAACCGATGGGGAAGAAAGGTTCTCGAGTGGCAGCCTCGTACCGGTAGGCGTAGTGTAGGGCGACCCCCCACTAGATGGAGTGACGACCTGTTAAGACATGCAGGAAGTCGATGGATGCAGGTAGCTCAGGACCGTGCTTTGTGGCGTTACTTGGGGGAGGCCTATGTTCAGCAGTGGACTTGTGAAAGGCTGTAATGATGATGATGATGATGATGAATACGATTTTGACCCTCACTGTATAGTGTTGTACACAACTAATTGATTTAAGTTTTACTGTATCCATATTGTGAGCCTCAATCCCTGACTGACACTGTAACTAAATATTACACGAATCTATTTTATGATATAAAGTAAGATATATAATTAAATTTATGGCTATGTTACGGAATACATAATTATAAATGAACATATTGATAATGTATAATAGTGAGAATAAGATAAAGAAAATTATCGGAGGTTAGCATATCCACATACAATCAGTCTGATCAGCTGAAAGTTTGGAAAACCTAACAAACGATTAATTTTTTAAGGTTGTTCGGACACGATTAAATGCGGAATAAGTTTTAATGTATTTCTAATGAGGGAAATGATAATTTATTATGAATTATATAGGAATATTTTCCATTATCTTGATCGTGTACCTATGTACGCGAGCCGTATACGTGAAAGTTATGGTACAATTAAATAATGAATTACATGAGTTGAAAGGAAAAGAAGTGAATTAAGTGATATTGGTCATATTCTTGGTCGTATATGTACGAGAACCGTGTACGTGAAAGAAATGACACAAATATGTAATGAATAGCCAAATTGCTAGGTATGGATAAAAATGGAAAATAAATAATGGTTAACTAAGAATGAAGTAAATATATGACAAAAAAAGAATAAAATAAAATATTGAAATGTAAAAGAACATGAGGATTAAGAGAATACTATAATATATAATAATAATATACTAGCTTGCCATGCAGACGTTGTTCTGCCCTTTTTTAGAATAATCTTAAGGATCTATTTTAAGAATTGATAAAAAAATATAGAGAGCATATTTTTTTATTCTTTTGTCGGTGGGAGATGTAGTGTAGTGCTCCCACGTTAATATACTTTAGTGTTAATTAAGGTAGAATAATGAGCAGTCTAATTAAAGTTTTAGTACCAACCACACGTCTCCTTCATTGACATTCTTCCTACATTACAATAGTCCTTATGGTAGAATCGCTGGAGGACTTAAGCACTATGCTCAATGACCTCAATAGTGTCTCCCCGCGGATAGGTCTTAAAAGGTCCGTAAAACTAGTTTTATTCAATGTGTAGTTCAACCCCCCACTAGATGGAGCGACGACCTGGTAAGACATGCAGGAAGTCGATGTATGCATATGTATTTTTTAATGTAGTTAATAAATACAATAACATGTAATATAACAAAAACTTGCTTAATAGAATATGATTTCCTTTTTAGTATTTCCTTTATAGCTATCATTAGAATTATTATTAATAATGCTTAAATTTTTGTGGCGGCCCCACTATATTGATTGATTTACATAAAGTAGCTAAAAATGCAAGATGCAACGGGAAAAATTGTGTTTAACAGCTAACGGATTTTTTAACAGGACAACAAAAATTTATGTTTTTTTAGATTTGTTTTCGAAATAAAAATAATTTGGAAATGGCAAAAATTAAATTATAAATTTATTCATTGTTTTTAGTTTAGAAATACGAAAAAATGTGCAATACAATGAATGATTGACACTTGTCTAGTGTCTACCTTACTTGAGGGCTTTGACGGGATTATAGTGTTCTCTACAACGGGAGCTAGATTTAAATGTTGGCAACACTGGATTCGGGATACTGTAATCACAGAGTATCTTTGTACCTGAAATATGAAATAGGAGTATATCAGTTAGCTTGCTACATGTCTATTTATCTATAGTAACATTTAAATTCAGATATAGAAAGTAGGCATGTCTATTTAAAATCGATTAATCGAAAGATTGATTCTTGGAGCAAAATTATCGATTTTTTAGATCGATTCGAATTACCGAATCGATTCACTGAATCGATCCAAAAACCTCTTGAATCGGATTGATTCATTTGATACAAGAACTAGCTAAAATTCCCGAACTGGGTGGGGTAAGATACCACAGTTTTTTAATTTTTTGCTGCTGATAATTTGAACGCAATATATATTTGAATAAAATAAATGTTTACAAACGCATCCAACAATATCGAAAAGTTGTCATTTCATTTTCATTTCTAAAATTCTTAAGCCCACTTTCCACTAAGGGATATAATGTAATTTATATTACATCTCGAGATGTAAATTAATAGCGCTCACCATACTTTTAAATGGAACCGTTTCCACTGAGATGTAATATACGAGTATATTACATCTCAAACTATAAATATTTTTCGATCGACCGAGCGATATTTTCATATTATATTTCACCTCCTGTACTATAATATAATATAATATTATAGCTGTGAACCTGTTTGAACTGTGAACTTGTGAATTTACATTATTTATTATCAAAAATATACATACTGTGAGCTGTAGGTACAGAGTACTTTTTAAATACCTAGATACTGTAAATAAATATTATACCGTACGTTGAAGTTTATAGAGGTTTATAGTAAGGAAATAACCAGTATTGTGTTCGTGTAGCATTCATTTCATGATAAATAGTGAGTTATTAGATTGAAACAGATTTATCGAGAAATGTACGTTGCAGTTTGCACTTCTGTTAAAGTATTAGCGTAGTATAGTTATTATATAGTATTAGCCTAAAATGTCAAATGTGTTACGTGGAATCACTTTGTAAAAAAAGGGATCGAGTGGAGTACGTGCGAAACACTCCTAATACAAGCGTTTCAAGCTTACCAAGAGTGGTTAAAAGGAATATTAGTAATGTTAATCAATAAGATTACTAATATTTTATTTAAAAGAAAAACAGTTTAGAAGTTAAACAAAATCGAAAATTCTTGAAATTTCATGTTTGAAAATGTCGCGATTAATCGAAAATCGATCTTTTAATCCTCGATTTAATCGATAATCGATTCAAACACCTTCGATTCAAATCGATTCAGAGATCGTTTTTTTTTTTAAGAGTGAATCGACATGTTTAATAGAAAGGCTCAGAAGGGCTAAAACCCAGAGCCGTAAAGCCAGTTAATAAAACAATATAGCAATTGCTTGTCTACTAGGCATGTCGATTCACTCTTAAAAAAATTGATCTCTGAATCGATTTGAATCGAAGGGACTTGAATCGATTATCGATTAAATCGAGGAATAAAAGATCGATTTTCGATTAATCGCGACATTTTCAAACATGGCATTTCAAGAATTTTCGATTTTTTTTCTTTACCTTCTAAACTGTAATATTCTTTTAAATAAAATATTAGTTATCTTATTGATTAACATTACTAATATTCCTTTTAACCACTCTTGGTAAGCTTGAAACGCTTGTATTAGGAGTGGTTCGCACATACTCCACTCGATCCCTTTTTTTTACAAAATATAACACTTTTATTTGACATTTTAGGCTAAAAACAACAACAATAATTTTACAAAAGTGCAAACTGCAACGTACATTTTTCGATAAATCTGTTTCAATCTAATAACTCACTTTTTATCAAATTGAAATGAACGCTACACGAACACAATACTGCAATACTGGTTATTTTCTTACTATAAACGTCAACATATAATATTTATTTTCAGTATCTAGGTATTTAAAAAGTACTCTGTCTGTACTTACAGCTCACAGTATCTATGTTTTTGATAGTAAATAAAGTAAATTCACAAGTTCACTGTTCAAACAGGTTCAAAGCTATAATATTATATTATAGTACAGGAGGTGAAATATAATGTGAAAATATCGCTCGGCCGATCGAAAAATATTTATGGTTTGGGATGTAATATATATTACACCTCAGTGGAAACGGTTCTATTTAAAAGTACGGTGAGCGATATTAATTGATATCTCGAGATGTAATATTAAATTACATTACATCCCTTAGTGGAAAGTGGGCTTAAGAATTTTAGAAAAGAAAATGAAATGACAACTTTTCGATATTGTTGGATGCGTTCGTAAACATTTATTTTATTCAAATATATATTGCTTTCAAATTATCAACCAAGTACGACCGAATGTTTTTGCGTCCCCCAACAGCAAAAAATTAAAAAACTGTGGTACCTTACCCCAGCCAGTTTGGGAATTTTAGCTATTTCTTGAATCAAATGAATCAGTCCGATTCAATTGGTTTTTGGATCGATTCAGTGAATCGATGCGGTGCTTCGAATCGGTCTAAAAAATCGATAATTTTACTCCAAAGAATCGATTTTTAAATTAACGATATTAGATCGACGTGTCTATTGTCTACATCTACAAGTCCACCATAGATAAATAAATATGTAGCAAGCTACAGTCCACCTTGACAAAACTGGACAAAACCCCGGAAAATAATTGTTCTGAACATATTTATAGTTACTTATTATCTGTACTGTGTATATATTTTATCGCATTGATGCTGAGTTATGGTCCTGGACATATAAAAGTACATTTTCCTCCTCCCTATGAGCTCCGTGCTACCTACCCCTAAAGTGATATGTTGGTGGTTGCAATGCAACAAGTGAAATGCATTGGCTTTTTAGTTTCGCTAAGGAAAATAACTTAAGAAACTTGTTGATGTCTTTCAAAGTGCCTTCAAATTCACTGCTCAGTTGACTCTCCAAAGAACAATTACTTGTCAAATATGTCTGTAAAAGCATTTTCATAAATATCAGTTGGACAATAAAGGCTGAAAACTTCAATACTCATACCCGTGCTTGCTTACCGACGATGAAATAGCTCATGGTGTAGTGGAACAGGTTAGTCAATTTATTACTTTCATCCATTGTACTTAAATTTATACGTGTTAGAGCCATGCTACAGTTATATGGGTAGTATAGTTTTAGCACAAATGGGGTCGGCTCGACCGGGGAAGGACCACAATCACAGAATACCAGTATATATTAGTAGCTTAATGCTGCTGTGTTTTGTATGGTGAGTGTAGAGAACCAGAGACTCTTTTTACTGGAAACAAGGCAAATTCTATCTTAGTCCTCATGGGTAAAAACGCATCTGTATTTTGATTTGTAATAGAGGATAGATGTAGATGTCTATGGGCCACAGTAACCACTTACCATCAGGTGGACTGTGTGCTCGTTTGTCACCCTATTCTATAAAAAAAATCCAGCTTGTAAAAGTATGAATTCTAAGTAGGTATTAACTGGATATCAGTAATATATTATATACCTAACTATAAATTTTTATGAAAATTACATTACACTTTTTGATGACTTCATCCATTTTTAATTATCACTACATAGTACAAAATCCCTACGGCCACAGTAAAATTATCTCTGTAAATATTGAATAACGTTACAATTATAAAGGTGATTGCTTAAATTGTTATAAAAATGTATATATGCTACAACTGATATAGAAAACAGTTGTTATAGAAACGGTATGTGAAATTGTATTAAACATAGTTTGTTATACATTTTTGTAGTAAACAAATTAAAAGAGTTACAAGTACTACAAGGTAATTAAAAAAATATGTCTAAAAACTAACATCATTTGACGATAAATAACGATAAAGTAAGAATACTTAGACTATTCATTGTGTTTCAAATTAAATTAATTTATATAAAATAATATTGAATGTTGATGATATGATAATTTGTAATTTATGTTTAAAAATTAGATAATACGAAAATAGTTAGCCCTCTAGTGTTGCTATGCCCTTGCGGGGCGTCACATGTATACCGATCAAAATTGTACCATCTTAAATTTGTAATGTGACATGCAATAAACAATTTGAATTTGAAAAAAAAAAAAAATCATATATTGCAACTTAGCTAGAATAATATTTATTTAACTAATTTTCAAAATTAGACAACATTTTATCATTTTTTTCAAGCAAGAAAATAAAAATACTCTTTATTTTTAATATTTTTATTGAAACAGACTGTAAGCGACATTGCATACCTGGCACTGCATTAGTTGCAGAGAGTGGTGATATGAAGCAGGTACTAAGTTTACACTAAATATTGTTAATGTTTATTATTTTTCAGATGTGGTCATACAACAGCCTCCAACTGCAAGTAGCAAAGCCGTGAAATTAGACGTTCTGGCAAAATTCATTGGTTTGTAAAATATAGATCACTTTTTTGAATCTGCCTATACTAAATTATTTGTGATAGAGCCACACTGCAGCAGGTTGTAGCATGAAAGGATCGGCTCGACTGAGGAACTATGCTCTCACAGAATACCAGCATTCAGAATAGCAGCTTTATGCTGCTGTGTTTTTTATGGTGAGTGTATAAAACTGGAGACCCGTTTTACTGGAATCGAGGCATTCCATCTTAGTCCTCAGGGGTGACAACGCATCTGCATTTTGATTCTCAATCAAGGTTAAATGTAGATGTCTAAGGGCCAAAGCATCAAGTGGACTGTGTGCTCGTTTGTTACCCTAATTCCGTAAAAAAAACTAACACTTTTAAATAGTTGTCATACAGGGTTAATACATACAATACAAAAGGATTTGATATTTATTTTATATACTTAATTGAATGGTATGAGAATTTAACGTTCACAAATTGTTTGTTTTCCCGGATTTTATTCTAAAGTTTATGTGATAAGACAAATGTTGCCAGAAAGGAGAAAATGGGCAAATAAGCAACAAATATTAATATCTTAAAGTTTTTCATACTTTATTTCCCTATATAATTAAACAGGCTTATCACTGTTATTCTAGTAAATAGCATACAAATAATAGAATTCATTTTAAATCATCAGTCAATGGTAGTATTATAGGCATACATCAGCTTGACGGAAAATGGGCAAAAAGCAAAAAGGTTTTTTTTATAGGATAGGGTAACAAACACAAGCACAGTCCACCATTGTAAGTGGTTGTTATAGCCCATGGACATCTATCCTCGATTATGAATCAAAATGCAGAACTGTTGTCACCTATAAGGACTAAGATGGAATGTCTCGTTTCAAGTAAAATGGGTCTCCGATTCTCTACACTCACCATACAAAACAGCAGCATTAAGCTACTATTTTACATTAGTATTCTCTGAGAGTGTGGTCCTTCCCTGGTCGAGCCAACTCATTTGTGCTACAACTATACTTTTAATATAACTGCAGCATGGCTCTGCCGCAAAACAATATAATGTGTAGTAGGTTTTAATAAAATAGGTTTATCCTTAGACATAATTGGACAAAACTTTAATACCTGTTTTCAAATTTCCTTGAAAACAGGTATTAAAGTTTGATTGAGTTCCTTGTTTGTCATCTAATCTAAAGATTATAGTTCCACTACACTTCACTGTTTTTATCAGCAACTCCTTTACTGTTAAGGTTTTACTTCTCTGGAACTGTGCCCAATGTCATCTGAAAAGCTCCTAACAAGAATGTTTTCAAAAAATTCCTTTGAGAGCGCTATTTGGAAATATCAACACCAAATTTTTAACGTGGTAGAGCCATGCTGCAGCTATATTATGGTTGTAGCACGACTGGGTGGGCTCGACTGAAGTTGGACCACACTCTCACAGAATACCAGTGAAAAATAGCAGCTTCACGCTGCTATGTTTTTTATGATGAGTGTACTGGAGACTGGGAACTGGAGACCCTTTTTACTGGAAACGAGGCATTCGATCATAGTCTTCGGGAATGGCAACAATTTACATTTTAATTCTTAATCGTGGATGTTGATGCTGTGGCCCATAGACATACATTTATCCGTATGTCTATGGGCCACAGCATCCACTTATCATTAGGTGGACTGTGTGCTCATTTGTCATTCTTATTCTATAAAAAAAAAACTCCGCCATGAATATATTAGTATCATGTACCTTTATTGCAATTTGATAAACTGGGTTATATTATATTTATGTGTGCATGCCTATAATATGTATATATTTATGGATGTATACAATGTTAATATTTATAATTTAATAATTAATAATAATAATTTATTTATTTTATAACTTATTTACGGCATCTGTCACATTATTTTCACCACACCATGGGTTGTCTGGTAGCAAATGCCAACTGCCATTAAGCCAGCCAGCTATTAAAGTGAACACAAAATAATAATTTGTTTATCATTCAGTCATAAAATAGGAATATCAAATTAAATTATTTTTATATATTCCATTTCAGGTTGTTACATGGTGAAGAAAATGAGATCAAAGTAGATAAATTGGTTAAAATTTTGGCAAACATTGGAACTGAACCATTAGGTGACCTCACAAAGAGTTGCTTAATGCCTAACCTCTGTCAAATTATAGAGAGCTATTTGAAAACTTTTATATGTGGAAAATAAAAGCAAATAAGGTTTATTATTAACACAACTAAAACAATATTGTAAAATGAAAATGGCCAAGCTTACCATAAATGAAAAATTAATGGAATTGCTAGAAATGAAACCAAACTCCAACTAGTAAGAATTTATGTACTAACAACTAAACCAAATAATAATTTAGCATACCCTAGTGAAATGTTCTTCATCTTATACAGGAAAGGTGTATAGATGTTTAAAAATGTATAAATATAGGATATATTTCTCATGGCAATATTTGTTACAGCCTTTAACAAAATCTCAGAAAATGTTCAAAATTTGACCTGCTCAAAGTTCAAAAACTTTATTTGACTAAGTTTGTATAAAATGGTTATTATAATATTAAGGAATTTATGGATCTTAATAAAAAGTCCTGCTGGGTTTCTCGATGGTTCTTCATAGGACAGAGGTTTTTTTCCGAACCAGTGATAATTAAAAAAAATAGTAGAAAATAGTTGAAAGTTTCTACTTCTGTTTCTGTTTCTTTAGTTTCATATTTAACACCAAAGCAACCTTATATACGTAGTATATGGCTTCACTATGTATATAAAGTTGCTTTGGTTGGTTGGTTTGATTGCTGCAGTTATATTGGTAGTATAGTTGTAGCACTAATATGTCGGCTTGATCAGGAAAGGACCAAACTCTCACAGAATACCAGTATATAATAGAAGCTTAATGCTGCTGTGTTTTGTATGGTGAGTGTAGAGAACTGGAGACCCTTTTTACTGGAAACGAGGCATTCCATCTTGGTCCTCACGGGTGACAAAGCATCTGAATTTTGATTCCTAATCGAGGATGGATGTAGATATCTGTGGGCCACAGCAACCACTTACCATCAGGTGGACTGTGTGCTCGTTTTGTCACCCTATCATATAAAAATTTATATCACAAAAAGTTTTTTATGTCATCAGTCTGAATCGTAAGACTAGGACAATGATTTCTTATATTTACGCGAACACGACACATTGATTCAAACGTTTATTTATGTTATTTATAATACCCGACGTCTCGGGGCACCCATGGTCACGGGGACTGAGGTGACTGATGTCCCGATGTCAAAGTTAACCCAGAGCACCTTCAGCTTTTTAATTGTTGTCTTTGGTCCGATCTACACAGAATGAACTAACTGTGTTTTAAAGTCTTGCAGTGGTATGCTTGGGTTTAGTTATAATTTTATTAATTATAGGGTCCCAAGCAGGTGGTAGGTAGTACCCAGCCTCCTCTATTGAAATTAGGATGTTTTTTAATTTCAATAGCCTCACGTATCATCCGTGATAGGAATCGATGTTCTTTTGCGAGGATTTGTGGTTATTCAAATCTGATGTGATGGTTTGGGCCATGTAGGATATGATCGCAAACTGCAAACTTCCCGGAACGTTGATGCTTCACGTCAGCTATATGTTCTTTTACGCGGGTTCTAATTGATCTCTTTGTTTGCCCTATATATGAGAGACCACAATCACAATCAAGCTTGTACACTCCCGCATCTTGTAGAGGAATATGACACTCGACGGATGGTAAGAACTGACCAATTTTCTTCGGCGGTTTGTAGAATGTTCTAATAGAAGCTCGCTTCAAGATGTAGCCAATCTTGTCTGTGACAGCTCTGACATATGGTGGTACAGCAGGCACACGCTCCGCTCGTCGCGGGACCCGAAGCTTGTTGTCGTGCAGAACCTGCTTGACGTGCTGAAGCTCGGTGGTCAGGTGTTTGCTGTCACAGATCCCTCGTGCTCTCTGAAACAAAGATTTGCCCACGGTAGCTAACTGTGAAGGATGATGGTGAGATTCACCATTTAAATATCGTCTTTTTTCTATACACAGTATGACCTATGGTGTTTAGATTTCGGATGACTAACACATCTAGGAAAGCTAAGGAATTATTTGCCTCTAACTCCATAGTAAATTGAATTTTAGAGTTTTAAAGTTATAAGAATTGCATGGAAACTTAGGATAAACGCGAAACAACTAAATACAATGCAAAAAAATTTTTTTTGATAAATATCAAAAATTAACAACTAAATCAAATGCCCAATATCAATGGCAACGTAAGAACGAAACGACATCGTTGACTACAGACACGAATAGTAAACAAGGCGTGGTCTATAACCCGTCAAAAAAAACTCTGGACGATGCCACAATAAAAGTTTTAGGAAGAGGCTTTAACTATGCAATTACACAGCGAAGAATCCCGTATGAAGACATTATCTGTAGTGTTGAGGATTGTCTGTATAAAAATAATATTAGTAATGAAGATTAAAGGCCATACACCTAGACATTTCGTCTATGTTACATCGAAGTACAGCGCCGAAATCTTCCCCAAAATGAACTTAACGCGTTAAAACCCTACGCAACAGACCAGACCTTATTCATATTCATATTATTTATTGTATCCATAATGTTACAGTTAAGGTGTTGAGAACATTTTAAGTTTTAACTTAAAACTATGAGATCATTATGGACCTGTCATATGGACGTGTCTAATAGTACACCGATTGCGTATTTTTTTATTATTAATTATGGTAAGGATTTCCTGAATGTATTTGTGAACCGCTAATGTTGTTGATCTTTTTTTACGAAATCCATTTTGACAATTATCAAAAATATTATACTTTTCACAGAAGTTATACACGCGATTGCACATTACTTTCTCGAAGACTTTAGATGGTGAAGGTAGCAGGGCTATTGGACGATAGTTGCTGGGGTCTCTTGTCGTATTTTTTATATCGGTTTTATTATAGCCTTTTTAAGTAGGTCTGGGAAAATTCCTTCATCAAACGATTGATTTATGAGAATGCTAAATGGTAAAGCAAGTTCAGAGGAGCATTGCTTGAGTAAAGTAGGTGGAAGCTCGTCTATTCCAAAACTAGTTTTATTTTTTAGGCCTTTTAGTATCTTATTTACTTCGTGAAAGTCGACTGGGCTGAGAAAGAAGGTATTTCTGTCGGGCTCAGGACAGGACGTCCAGCTGCTGTTGGAGGGCTACTTTCACCAATGGACGCATAGTAAGTATTAAATGCATTTGCAACTTCGCTTGGCTCCGAGGTAATGGTATTGTTTATTTTTAGTGATATGCTGTTGTTATCTCTCGTATTTCTTTTATTTTTACGTTCATTTATAATACTCCACATTGTTTGACGAATTTTTTAATTTATGTATATAATGTAATTTTTTGAGATATTTACTGTTTTTTTTTAAGTATTTTTTCATATTTTTATAGTAATTATGTAGAACTTTGCTTTTTGTTTTTGATCTTAGTATTTTTAGGAGTCATTTATTTTTTGAAGATTATTTTATGCCAGTAGTTAGCCAGTATTTTTTATTATTGGTTTTTAGTTTAATTTTACGTTTCGGTATGCATTGATTTAAAATATCTGTTAAAATATTATGAAATTTAGTATAGTTTTCATTCGCATTATTTTCAGGTCGTAATATAATTTGCCAGTTAATTTCTTTTAAATTTAGTTTAAAATTGTTCTATATTAGCTAAATTGTAAAACCGTTTGTCAGTATACCAAGTTATTTGTTTAGTTTGTGATTGTGACTCTATTTGAATGGTGGTTGCAGCGTGGTTACAAAATCCTAACTTCAACTTTTGTCAGTAATTTATTTTTATCAAAATTGGTAAATATTAAATCTAAGCACGTTGATGATGTTTGTGTGAAATGTGTAAGGGTCTTTAATATGTTGAGATAAGTTGTAGTCAGACATAGTATTTAGTAGCTGGGATGTGTTAGAATTACTATCAAGGACGTTTGTATTAAAATCGCCGCCAAGAATAACTTTATATTTTGAGTATTTCTTATCAATGAATTTCAACATTTTTTGCAATTGCTCGTAAAATATTCCTTCCTCTCTCCTATTCCAATATAAAACTACTAACAATATATTTTATTTGGGTAACTGTATTCCACACACCTTCAATATACATTTTAAATTGTTATATCTAAGTAATAGTAATTAAATGATTACCTATTATTTCGATACCTCCAATGAACACTACGCCAACTTGATTTTTACTCATTTTCAGGTTTAATGGAAAATGACTCATTAAAGTAATAATATTATGCTCCCTAAATTTCTTAAAAAAATTTTAAGAAATAAAAAAAGTTTTGAAAATTACATAACGCCAAGTAAATGTACTTTTGACAAACACGCGACATACACCGCGACTACTCGTTTTAGCGGTGTGTATTCGGGATGCGCGGGCGCTAACCGCACGACTGTACGCCGCCAACACGGATAAAGATAGGATTAAATGTTCTGAAAAAGGATCAGTGTGACCTCTGCCATCAATTTAAGAACATACCTGAAGATACTGATGAGCAGTGCGAAAAATATACAATTCATCAAAAAGAAAAGGTGTATTCTCGAAAGCTTAAATTAGAAAATAAATTACTAACAACTAATGATAATAAAAAAACATGTATTGTATTTGATTTTCAGAAAGTACTGAACGCACCACATAGTAACATTAGTATTTATTATTACAGACGAAAGCTTAACATATTTAATTTTACTGTGTATGACAAAACGCATAAAGAAGCATTCTGTTACATGTGGGACGAACAAACCGCAAGGAGAGGGGCAAATGAAGTCTCTAGTTGTCTTTATGATTTCTTGACTAAACTGACTTCAAAGGGAGTTACTGAAATATATCTATGATCAGATAATTGCGGGTGCCAAAACCGTAACCGGATAGTTTACAACATGTACTTGTTAGCGGCAATTAATCTGAAAATTAAAATTTATCATCGCTTCATGGAGAAGGGACATACACAAAACGAAGGCGATTCGGTGCATGCCCTGATCGAAAAATCAGCCAAAGGAAGAGAAATTTATTCACCAGATGAATGGTACTCCTTAGTACGATGGGCAAAAGTAAATGGTAAACCGTATAATGTAGAAGTAAAGCAGAATATGATCTTAGATTTAAAAAAAGGGTATTTACAAAAAAAAAAATTGGACAAAAAGTGTTTCTAATGATAAGGTTTCTTGGAATAAAGTCGGGAAAAGAGATCGGGGTTAATCCAGAAAATATAGGAATGTTACGTTATAAATACAGCTTAGGTGATCTAGAAAGTCAGCAGATATAATCCTTTAAACAATCGAGTACGAGACAGTCTCGCTCAGAACCTTTTCCAGACAAAGCATATACCCATTTATTGAAAATAAATAGGGCTAAATACAAAGATTTAGTTTATTTCTGTGATAATAATATCGTACCTCAAAAATATCATAATTTTTATAAGAATTTACCAGTGGCAGAGGTCGACCACGAACTTGATGGAAGCGAAGACGAGCATTGATGTCATCTGAATCAGTGTCTTGCTTCCTTATTTCGTAACCATTTCAGTTTTTTTATTCAGAATAATTGTTTAGTAAGTTCGTAGTTATGGAGTGAAACATGCTGATTGATCCCGTAAACAGTTTAAGTAATTTAAGCGATTATATTAATTAAAAATGTTTGAGTCACGTGTACTATTTCATAAAAGAATTTGAGGTTAATTTTATGGGAATCTTGACTGTAGCTGAGATTGTTCTAATTCTTTTGTATTAATTAAAAAGTTAGTTTAGTTCTCACCAATTGTGCTGATCGATCTCTATATTATTAAACAATTACGTTTATACAGTGATTATATAAGGTTAAAATTTTATATTTACTAATATAAAAACATTTTTTTTTCATTTCCAACTTAGGTATATTACCCACTACCAAAAAAGAAATTAATTATAAATAATTTTGGTAATTCAGTATATTTGTAACATGTTATTAGTATTTACAATAATATTGTTTTGACCAATTTTGTAAATTTTAATATAAAATATTGGAAAAACATACGATTTTATTCATATTTTGTGTCAAAAAAAAACGCTAACTGTTAACACTGCGCGTGTTATTCTACGCTATGTATGTGTTAGCGGCTTGTAAAACGGTAGTTGATTTTAGTACTTTCCCGATTACAAAACGCTTACTTTTTAAATTTAGAAATAAAAGAACATTTTATCAAGATATGTTAGTTGAAGCACTAAAATAATTCTATTATTGGATGTACTTTAAAATTAATACGTAATAATATTCTAGTATGTGTTTGATTAAGATTTTGGGAGTTCTTTCATATTCCGAGATACCTACGCTAACTGTGAGTTGGCGGAGTGTAAAGGAATCTCAAATGACATTTTTCCGTCTTAAACTCCGCTAACTAGAGCTAATTTTAAAACTTTTAAAAATAATTAAAATCCAATAATATGCAGTTAGAAGTAACAGCAAATTATTTATTCATCCTGAAAATATCATTAATATAGGTGTGATAATAAAAAAGTTATCACTGTTTTTTCTTTAAGAGCTTCTCCTGTAAACCTACAAAATCCGAGTTGGCGTAGTGTAAATTGGAGGTATCGATTTATTTTAGGCTTTCATGATCAACTTCGTGACAGCCTGGACCGCGAGCGGTTTCACTGGGAACCCTTTACAACGATAGCTTATTTCTTTTCTAATATTTTGTTTGGAACAAAAAATTAAACTTTTAACGTACCCTGAATCAGTGACCACTGACGTTATATTCAGCGGAGTAAACATTGTCTAGTTGGGGGATGAGGAGTTTCTTGAATTCTTTGCTTCAGGAAAATTGTCAATGAAAATGCAATTCAGTCTGGTGTTGCTTATTAACCCTTTATGGCGCACGATCATTATGTTTGTTAATTTAACATATGCTATGTGGCAAATGGGTTATTATTAATGGGAAAAATAGTTCAAAAATACCATTAAAAAAAGGTATTTATTATTCAAAAAATCTACCACAGGAATGCAATATTGCATATATAATGCTAAATAATATTAAAGAAAGTTGGAAAATACGAATTTAAAAAAAAAATTTCTTACACAAACTAACTCCATATATTTCGTAAACTGTTTGCGTGTATCTTTTGCAGCCTAGAAATTTGCACCTCATTCGCTTATCCACCCAAACTGACCACTGACCGTATTAGTGCAACTTTACCTTTCGGAGGAACATGTTGAACTGGACACTTCCTCTTTTTATCTTGAAAAAGATATTCAACATTACTTCCGCACTTTGTACGGTTGATTATCTTATAAGTACATATTTGCAAACGTCTCCGCTATAGCTATTCTAAATTCAGCAGAGTTGAGAGTTTTACTGCTACTACCCTTTTCAGCATTTATTCTTCGGTATAAAAGCCATGAACTACTCATAACTACGTCTTAGAAATGATAAAAATTCGTAGATACCAATGTTTAGTACAGATTTTTAACTGTAGGGGCCCATAACACAATTTCGATTAGATCGAAACCACCCATATATCGATCATATTCCGCTACGACAAAAAGACTTTTAACGAAAATGTATTGCTTTCCAGACAATTTCCCATTTTCTAGCTACAGATGTTAGATGCTGCAATTTCGATGCTAGAGTGACGATATTGATATCTCTCTAAGCGACTAACACCACGTTAAAATCTTTTTAAAGAGAGTATAAGTTAGTCTGGTTTCTTTTAAGGTTGATTATATTTTCAGTAAACAGATATAAAAATTCCTCAAAAGCTATATCAAAACGAAGTATTTCTGGAGGTAACGTGTCAAATAAATGTGTAGGGTAGACTGGGTACGGTTGTGACAATTTTCAATGGATCGCCGATAATTTTGTTAGTATGCCACTTAACTGGAAGAAAGATGTCTTTTATATTAAAGTATACATTTATCTACGTAAAAATACAAAAATTTTGCACTTATGTACAATGGTTACCTTACACGAGCAAATCAGGAAAAAAAGGAATAATGTCACAACCGACCACACCCCAGGGGCGGTTGTGACAGTGCTTGGGGTCGGTAGTGACAGGTTCAAAAATACACAAAAACAGTTTATAAATCACTTTCACTACAAATAATATCTTACATAAGGCAACATAAATCTTCTTCTGGATAAATTGAACATTAACATAACAAAAGAAATAAAGTCTAGGAACACTTTTATGGCTTAAAACAACTAAATAAAAAAATGTTACTGTAGAGTCTACAGTTACGAGTACTATATAACAGTCTTTAATTATAATCTAATCAGTATAACTACAAAACAGATCTATTATAACAGTCTTCATATTACAATCAGTCAAAAAACTTAACTAAACATTTCTAATATATTGGGGTAACTGTGTTAAAATACAAAGTAAATATTTATTCAAAACCTCTCCTTCAACAAAAACTAAACATTTGTGTAAGTATCAACATGCAAAATCAAAAAATAGAAGGCATCTAAGGTTCGTTCTTAGTAATAAAAACTAAAAAAAAATAAGATGCCGAGACCTAGTCAGACTCATTACAGTTATGACAAATATAATGGCGACTACCACCTGCGCACTCTAAGTGGGACCAGAGCTCACATTTTCCTTGGCATTTGATCCATTTCTCGCCAGCCTTACTTTCAGAATATGCGCCCATACAAATTATACAGAAATACTCTTCTTTATCCGATGACGACGGTGGTGTCTTCCTTTTCTTTTCTTTGCTTTTTCCTTTGTTTTTCCCTTTTGGTTCAGCAAGATTTATTTTTACCTGCTTAGCCTTCAACCGTTTCTCTTTTTCTTCATATTCTTGCCTAACCGTCTCTTTTTCAGGCGTCTCTGTATATATGGTCGATTTTTTTGGTTCTGGAACTTTTTGTTTTTCTTTGGAGAGCCTTTGGAAAAGGCCGAATAATTTCAGGCGAAAAAACAAGTGGCGTGGTTGAGGATGACGCAGTTGGTTGAAAATTGCTTTGATTTGAAGTTGAAGATTCACCCATTAAAGAAGCTGAATGTTGCGGTATTTCATCGATCGATCCAGGATTGTTGTTTCCATCGTCTGGGTTTGGTCCGTCTGTTTGAAAGGAAGCTAAAAAATCAAATTCTTGTGTCGATGGTATTTCATTGTTAGCTGCAGAATTGTTTTCTTCAGTGTCAAGATTTGTTCTGTTCGTTACAAAAGATGGTTCTGCAGAATTAGTCTCTCCAATGTCAGAGTTTGCTCTGTCCGGTACAAGAGATGGTGCTGCGGGACTATTCTCTTCAGTTTCAGGGTTTGGTCTGTCCGTTACAAAAGACGGTGCAAAGTCGATTTCTTGGAACAGATTACGCTTATGTTCGCTTGTGTAAAAGCCAGAGGCATAGAAGTTTTGATAACGCCTGGTATATCGTAAATCGTCATAGTTTTTCCAGGGTGACTCCGCATCCATCCATCGCAAGCAGTATTTATTGCTTTTTTGAAGGGTCCAAAGACAGATCGATCTAAGGGCTGCAGTTTATGCGAGCAGTGTGGAGGAAATGAAAGCAAAGTGATTCCATTTTCTTTACAAAAATCCAACGTGTTAATATGGATATGCGAGGAATGATTATCCAGCACTAGCAAGACTTTATGCGTTGGGGAAGCATTAGAAATTGGGATTGGCGATATCGTAGTCGTCGGAAAAATCAAAACAATCTTCACTGTCTTCTCATTCTCCTAGTATATTTTCCAGCTCCTGAATAATAATTACAACTCATTTTGATACTGAAAAAGAAATATTCAAATTGAAATTAACGGTAAAAAAAAAAACAATTACAAACACGCAGTGTTGTATGTATGCAACAAAATAAAATCAGTTCAAAAATGAAAATAATGCTTGGATTTTTAAAAAAATGTTGTTGCTTATTGAAATTCACTCTTCGTATTGATGTACGTAGAAAGATAAGTACCTTTTTACGTATATCAATTTCAATAGCCAAAAAATAAGTATTTCACCAATAAATCACTTTTCGTTAATGAATTCAAAGAGGGCAAAAACGGTTTGACCGCACTCATAACTTCAATGCAAAATAAATACAATTGTGGACATTTAGTTAGCTAATTTGTTACTAAATATTTAGAATGCTTTGTTGCCGATGTATAACACCGAGAATAGTCGATGTATCGGATCTGATCGCTATATTATTAGGCCAATTTGAATGCTATGTCGCTGAAGTGCAACATGGCGCCATAAAGCGTTAAGTCTTCGGCCCGGTTCCCACTACGCCGGACCGGCAGATCTGTCGCGCCGGTAAATCTGCCGGAAGGGCTAGTGGCTGTACAATTTATATGTATTTCTACTGTGCTATTCACATTATCCCGGGTCCGGCATTTTTGCCGAACCCGGCATTTTTATTGAGCGTTTTGTCACTACGAATTGCCGGTAGAACGACCGGGCCCGGAGTAATGTGAACGAGTTTGTGCCGGTATCTGTCCCCCCGCTCGCCCCGCTCGTGCTCCCCTCGCGCCGCCCGTGTTCCACTCACGTCATTCGGCTCGCATTTTCTGGTAAAAGTAGACGTTTAGCATGGATATTCAAGCAGAAACTTTAATTACGCTTGTCCAAGAGAGACCTGTTCTGTGGGATAAGACCGAAGACATCTATAAAGACAAAAACTTAAAGTTAGCAGCATGGCGTGAAGTATGTTTAATACTGAAACCAAACTTCGATGAACTGGTTGAAAAAGAAAGAAAACAGTACGGTGAGTTTTTAATGTTTTATTGATAAAATGTAAATGCATTGATAAATTTTATTTTATAGCTGCTGCCTGCCACGGAACGGAACCAATATCCGAAACAAAATAATTAGTAAATGATGTCTGTATAGCGTTGCCAACGGCTCTAGGGCCACGCATTAGGGCCACCTCGACTCGACACATTCCGATCCATGGGTGTCGTTTCTTGTTCTTGTCTATGTTCTATATTTTGGTAACTTTCAAAATTTATACCATCTTTTTCTCTTACAAAATTATGTAGGACTGTACAAGCTTTAATTACTTGAATTGCTGTGTCTACGTTCAGATCTATAGCTCGATGGATTATTCGCCACTTATTTGCCAGAATACCAAAAGCGCACTCAACATACCTTCTTGCTCGACTTAGTCTATAGTTAAAAAATCTTTTTATCAGTATTCAAATGTGTACCTCCATATGGACGTAGGAGATTAGGTGTTAAAGCAAAACCTTCATCGCCAACAAGTATAAACGGTAATTCTTCGTGCAAGTTTTCATGAAGCGGTCTAGGCTTTGGTACATTTAAAGTACCATCATTGATCTTTTGCCAAAATGTACTATCCTTTAATATAGTAGAATCGCATTCCTTGCCATATGAGCCCACTCTAATAAAAATAAATTGGTACTCTGAATCGACAACTGCCATTAATACAAAAGAATAATACTCCTTGTAATTAAAGAACATAGAACCACTTTTGGCTGGTTTCAAAATTCTGATATGTTTGCCATCTACTGCTCCAAGACAGTGAGGAAAGTTGGCTTTTCTTTCGAATCCTGAAGCCATGTCCTCCCATTCTCTCTCAGTATCAGGTAGCTTAAGGAAATCCGTCTTTAGGTTTTCCCAAATGACATGGGTCATTTCTTTTATTAGTTTACTTATTGTCGAAACGCCTACTCTGTATGAGTAATGTATTTCTTTGAATGAACATCCTGAAGCTAAATATCTGAAAAAAAAAAAACTATTTTTTGTTAATACATTATTACTTTATACGTCACCAAGAAACAAATTGTATTGTTTTATGATATTTTTTTATTGATTTCAGGGAAACAGGTTTCAACTAAATGGAATAATATACGAGATTCGTGGCTTAAGACAGTAAAGAAACAAGAAGATGAGTCTAAATCTGGATCTTCGGCCAAAAAGACACGAAATTATTTATATCACGAGCAATTAATGTTTTTGAAAAAAGTCTCCGAACCTCGACCACCACATGAGTCAGTTTCAAAAAAAGCAAGAACTGAGACTGAAGTAGGCATGGAATCAAATTTTCGTTCACCTTTAATTAAAGATAAAAGAAAAATTGATAATAAAGTGGTAAATGACAGGATGGTAAAGTTTTTGGACTCCAGAATAAACCCAGAAAAGGAAAACCATCATCTGTCTTTCTTCAAAGGCATTATACCAATCTTGAACACTTTAACTACCGAAGAGACTTTAGAATTTCAAGCTAGCGTCATGACAATGTTGCAAAAAATTAAAAGTAGGAACTATGAGAGACCAAATTACGGACATTGGCGTGATTCATATAATCAGAAGACCGGACCAGATCAGTATTCTGGATACTACACACATAATAGCGTCAATCAACAGGCAACACCTACGCAAGATCAACACCACCCTGGATACTCTACGCAATATAATAGTAGCAATCAACAGGCAACAACATCTATACCATCAACTTCATCTCAGACATCGAATCCGATTCCAGCTTCGCCATCAGCATCTAGTAATCATTCCATACATTCCCAAGACTCAAATTACTTTGATTTTGAAGGGATTTAAATTTGAGTACAAATAAATACTTAAATAAGTTATTTGCATTTTTAATTCATAATGATTATCAAGTACATACACCCTCCCACACACACACACATTATATATATTCACATTCATCAAACAAACATATATAGCAAACATTCATTCATTCATTCAGTCTTAAGTAGGTACCTACGTCAAAACTATTATTACGCAATTTAGTGCATAAAATAATCTTACCTTAGACATATGGCTAATCTTTGTTCTGGGCAAACACATTCTCTGAAACTTGTATCTCGTACTCTTATGTCTAGTCGTCCCAGTAAATTGTCAAAAGTGGTTGCTGTCATTCGAAAATAATTGAAGAACTTTGATTCGTCTCTTCTAAGTTCACCCATTAATGTTTCAAATGTTCCAAGTGAAAATCTTTCCC
Source organism: Parnassius apollo (assembly GCA_907164705.1). NCBI lineage: Eukaryota > Metazoa > Arthropoda > Insecta > Lepidoptera > Papilionidae > Parnassius > Parnassius apollo. The sequence continues at coordinate 1,329,827 of CAJQZP010000103.1, read as the reverse complement.
GTAAAATAGGGTGTACGCAATGTTTTCTTTTATTTTGACTTCTATGTATTAAGATACCACCACAACACAACAATTTCGTCGTCCATTGTGCGCGCAGGTCCAAATTCAACTGAGATGTACTTGACTGTCTGAATTTCTTCCGGGATTCGATGTAATGTGAACACTCTGTCCGGTGTCCGGTTTCCGGCAGATCTGCCGGTCCGGCGTAGTGAGAACCGGGCCTTCCTGTTTTATTTTTATCAAATTCAATCGTATACTAGAAAAGTTCATCTCTATAGTTTTTGTTGCGATATGCGACAGAATTTCCTTTCTTATATTTCGTGAAAAGAAAGTAGGTACGCATTCCACACTTCAATATCCAAAAAGTGAAAAAATAGCTAAATTTGCTAACGTAAACACCTATAAATAAAACAAATAAAACTCTTGTTTTAATTTTTTTAATAATTATTCTTAAATATTAATTAAGGTACTTGAAAAAAATAACAAAACTGAATAAACTTCTCAAATCCTCTTAAAAATTAAAGAAACTTTTTCTAACAGTCTCAAAAATCAAAAGTATTTTTAGACCTCTACAAAAATAACAAATATCCTAACTAATATATCTTTTTTATCTCTATAAGCCTTTCAAAGGTATACAAAACAAAAATAATACAACAAAAATGTATGCATGTACAAAAATAGAAAATGTGCAATGGGTCTTGCCACCGCTTACAGGCAACGACGGCATACCCTTTTTGAGCAACTCAAACATACAGGCTTCAGACATTCAGTGCATAAAGGTGCAGTCTTTGTTCTCTTTTTGTATTGACATAAGTAACAATATTTTTTTGCTGTTCTGGGTAACTTGTCTTCGGTTTCAGAGTGGCTAGCGTCTTCAGGAATATCTTTTTTCAAGATATATGAAATCGAACTGCGAATTTGGCGTGGCAAACGTGTACTATGCAAACGTGTCATCAAATATTTTGATATAGGTTTTCTGCGATGCTTTAGAAAAACTCCAATCTTTTCAGCTTTGGTACATCACTTTGGCTTTCATAGATAACTTGCGCATTGCAACATGCCATATCAACAACCCTGAAGATCACAGCCATAAGCCAACGTGTCGTCCTTCTACTGCACGAGTACACCGAACATTTTTGGTCAACCGTATCAACACCTCCTTTGATTGAATCGTAATACAAAATTAGTTCAGGTTTTCCAAGTATTCCTGTCAATAGTGTGGTCATGGTGCATGGAAGAGTATAGCACAACAGCTTTATTTTTTTTTAGGACATAGCTGACAAGAGTACACTCTTTGGTAAATCCAAACACGGAACATTTCCACAGGCCTGTCTTTGTGCGGGAGAAATTCTTTCGGAATGACTCTTTTGTTTTTTTTAGTGTACCTACTGTTGTCAAGCTTCTTTTCTTCAATTCTTGAAGTAATTCCATTGAGGTATACCAGTTGTCTGTGGTAACATTAATGTTTGTGTTGAAAATAGGCTAACACAAGCGGAGTGTGGCCTGTGTTGGTACCGATTTCATTTTCTCTTCTTCAGTCAAACCAAATCCATCGAAACCTTTACCGGTATATAAATAGATGTTGCAAACAAAAAAAATTCCGAATCTACTAAGCAATGCATCTTCAAACCGTATTTCCCCGGCTTGTTGGGCATGTACATTTTGAATCGTGATCGTCCTCTAAATTCTATGAGCATTTCATCGACGGTCGCGTTAGTACCTATCGAATGATTGTTCTGACTCTTTTTAACAAATGCCTGTAATATGTCAGTGATAAGACAAGCAGGATCAACTTGCCTCCGGATTTCACGATCAGAAGCATCATCAAAGCGAAGCGCCAATAGCAATGCCAAAAATCTGTTTTTAGACATAGATGCCCTGAATATTTCACGCCCAGTGCCGTCAGTTGCGAATAATGACAGAACGCTTTCTCTATTAGATTTGCAAATAGCGGAATAAATAAGCAGAGCCAGAAACCCTTTCAATTCGATAAGGTCAGTCTGTCTAAAGGCAAAATCTTTTGGGTGTTTCGTTTGAAATTCCGAACGTTTTTTATGTGTATGAATTGAAATGATGTTCTTTGATTTTAAAATTACAGTTCCCGTGGAAACAAAAATATGTTGCAGCTTCAACAAAAGCCTGCTGGTAGCACGAATCATTACCGAAAACGTAAATCGACATTTTGCTCGACCGCCCTTTACAAAAATTGGTGTTTTGCTTCTTTCAGTATCTTAGTAACGCGAGAAATGAGTTCAACAGGTTTACGCTTTCGGATTAAATTTAGAGCTTCTACATTTATTTCTTCTTAGTCTTCTGAAATAACACATATTGCAAGGACTATTACGAGGAGTACGTAACATAGATATGGATAAAGCTATTGATTTTTTACACCTAATTTCTACTTGTAAAAGAAGCAAGAGCAGTACATTGTTGTTTTACAGCCTGTTGGAATCACTATAATCAATACATACATACAATATTAACGACTTGTTGGATCAAATCGTTGGCAAAGATCCAATGCGCGGTAGAACTGTCAAGTAGACAGTACGTGCTATCTTCTATTTCTTTGACTTCGCTGTTGCTGCTACTTGAATATAGTACCGAAAAGATACGGTAGCGTCTTAGCGTATGGTCTTCCAAGAAAACAAATAAAACAATAGCTCAACTTCAAATTTGATCTCACCAAACATTTGTTTTATGTTAGGCAAATATACACCTCAATGTTCAAGTCCTTCTCTGTCACGCGCTACTCGAAGGAGTCTATGCAGTACACCACAACATTCACAGGTTTGATAGGTGACTGACGATGAGTATGAGAAAACTTCCAGACCTTTGAAATCTGCTCCAGATCAAGCAGTCGCCTTACAGCCTGCTAAAACTATAAAACTTAGATATTGTTCACCATGTTTGAAATTGAGCAGTGGTAGAAAGAAATAAAAAATGGTGGAAAACAAGATGGCTACAACAAAGTTCAATTTGCGATATCTCGATAACCATTGTTGTACAAAACGTTGAGGAGCAACTGATTGATATAAAAAAAAAACATTAAAATAGTGGATTCAAAGTGGCGGCCGAAAAAAGTTTGTCCAATTAGGCTGAAATTTTGTATGCAGGAATTTTCTGGGCCGTAGATTTTTGATATTTAGTTACTTTAAAAAAAAACTCGATTTTTCAATATGGCTGCCATACTGAATTTTTTTGTATAAGGGTTTTATTCGAAACAAAGTTTAATATTTTATTTGAACACAATGCTGACCTTATAATAGTAAAATATGACTGCAATCAAAATACATACTTTTATTCAACATAAATCGTAGTGCTTATCTTCAAAGAGGACTAATTAAAAGGGAATTCATTTTGAACTCGACTATAAAAGTTAATACATTTCGATGTGACGTCTATTTGTCCGCTTATTAGGGTGTCTAACGGATCAAATTTTGTTCTACGACTTTACTACCAACGCAAAAAAAATTTGAATTGCATTTATTCGTGTGAAAACCTGTTTGATTATGAGTGTTAATACTCAATTCAAAATTAGCCAAACAGGTAAGTATGAAGTCCGAAGTTCTAAAATAAAGTTTATAAATTTCACACTACAGCAGATGTCACATCTAAAGAATAACCTTGTACATTAACTAAAAATATGCAAAATTAAAAAAATATTTTTCACTATTCTGATATCAGAATGAAGGCTTACTTATGATTTTGTATAAAAAGCATGAAGATTCAAAAATATATAGTAAGTACTAAAATATTGCAGGTGCTTTCCTTTGCTACTTATTTTAGATACAACATGCCATCATTCACTGTCCCCTGAATATAACAGTTTTATTCAAATGGGTCCGTAAGGGTTCTCTATCGAACTTTATCGATTTGAAGTGCTTCAATCGAAGATCAAAGTGCATTTCAATAAAACCTTTCATAAGGAGGTAACTGTGGTCATCCAACGGGGCTTGATCTAAAATATGTTTTTTTTAAAGTATCAAAGAGGCGCTGAATATTGCGCAGATCATTTAATACATTTTTGGCATAAAATTAAGTCATGCATTCTTTTGTTCCTTATGTTTTGCCTAAAATGATTTTCAGCACTGCAAAACAATGTGACATCATCATTTGATGGGTATATCAGATAACCATCGTCGCCCGTTTTGGATTAACCTCTTTTTACATTTAATGAATTATGGAACAGTTCTGAAGAACTTGTCGTTAAACTTTGAACACATACATCACACCAATTTTTTTTACATAAATCTTAGAACATTACCAGATATATAAGAAACTATTATCATAGACACAAAGAGGCAGTATTATCCTATAGAACCAGATCCTCGTCACATTCTGTTTCTTCCTTTGGGATAGGTTCATTACTTTCTTGCAACAGCTCGTTAATATTTTATTATAATTTGACAAATTATTAATTTTATCAATTGTTGACATAGAGCTGTTAGATAATACTGCAATTTTTTCTAATGGCAAGCAATCGCCACTTTCGCTTGATTGTCTTTCTGTGTATCATAGTAACCTTTTGTAGGCTACTATAAAGTTTTCCACTGTATGATCATTGTTAAAGCCTCCTTTTGATCAGATCGGAAAACAGCCATGTTTTAATATCACAATTAAATATTGGGATATCTATAGATGACAATCTAGGTGCGTCGGGTGAGTGTACTTGAACTGCTGGCTTAACCTCTCTCTGAGCTACAGGTTGGAGCCGCCTAGCAACTCGCTTTACGTGGTATAATAAATCCTCAAACGACGAAAGTCATTGGTAATTCACTACAGAATCGGGTTTAATTCGCATTTCATGACTATTAATTTTCCAACAAAGCTTCATAATCTGAGCGCAACGAATCTATAGTTTCTATTTCACAGAAAAATGTTTTCTGAACAGATTCTAAATGAATGTATTTTGCATGATCACAAATATTTTTCATACGAGAAAACAACATTTCTCTTGATTATTATACTTCGATTGATTAAAAGGTCAAAAGTTGCATTTCATTTGCATTTAACCTTTAGCTAGTCGTGCCTAAATACTTACACTATTAGTTGCGTGGGGTCCGTACGGACCCCAGGATTTACTTTTGAAAATGAAATATATAAAATAAGTGAAAATATATATTCTATATATATACAATATACAAAAACTTAAAGAACAACATCTAAATTAACAAAGTAAAGAAGGATTTCTAGGAAATAACAAAAATTTAAACTTCTAAAGCAGTAATCAAAATTATCTTAAATTATTAGGCATATGAATCACAAACTTTTGTAAGATGTTCATTACGCATTAATTTGTTACATTTACCACATTTGGTTTTTGTTTTCCTATCATTAGACCTAGGACATAGGTGACAACGGCCTTTGGAACCACTTGAACTGCTTCCAGAAGTAGAAAGTTCAGTATCACATTGAAGTCGTCTTTTCGAAGGCCGTGGCAGAGTAGTAAGTTCAGCTCTCTTTGTTTTATAATTTTTTACAAATTCTATTGAAGATTTTTTCAAAAATTCCCTTCTTGTTATTTTACTGTTTTTATGTTATAAATATTAAAAGCGTTTATAGCTGCTACATTAAAAATATGAGAAAATATTACTGTTACGAGCTTAGGGTTCGTGACAATAAAAATTGCCGATAAAATTACCTAAATTAACACTTTAATTTACTTTACACAAATGAAAACTAAAAACACTAATAATTAAACACACTAATTCACTTAATTCCGCTCCGAAGCTTCGCTTGTGTCGCCGAGTTCAACTCTGCTCCCCGCATCTTGCAGCCCCTATATATTTAAATTAGCAAAGAAATATCCAGAATGTTCAAGTAAACACGCGCAAGGTACCGAGCGTTCGAGTTTCGACTAGGCGCTGTCGGTTGAGTGATTTGTGATGTCATTTTCTCAATGCTCCCCTCGCTCTCGTTCCTGACACTAGATGGCGCTAGTGTATCGTCGACTTGAGCGCGTAACATTACCATAGGCCATCTTTTAGTTCGGCGCGCAACGTTATAAGTTGCACACAATTTATCGTTGGTGTCAACACCACACTTCGTCTTATTATAAAATTCTATTATTTCCGGCTTTTTCTGGTCATCTTCACAAATAGCTTTATCATGATGCATAGTGGACAGTAAAATCACAGCCTTAGATTTTTTCGGAACATATGAAACGAGAGTTAGTTCCTCACAAAAACTAAATTTTGACGAATGCACTTCAGTTGTCCTTTGAGGTAAAAATTGTGATGGAATTTCCTTCTTGTTTTTTCGTAGTGTACCGACCAAAGTCAGCTTATATTGTAACAAGTCTTTTGCTAGAGGTATACTAGTGTACCAGTTATCAAATGTGATATTACGCCCCGTACATTTGATTGGTTCGACAAGTTTTTTCACGATGCTAATTGTATCATTTGGTTGTTTATACGGACCGTCTGACCGTCTACCTACATAAATCTTAAATGTTAGAAGATAAGCTGTTTTGACGTCAACCATAGCATGGTGTTTGATCCCATATTTGTTATATTTGTAAACCAGAGAATCTTCCTCTAAATGCTGGCAATTGCTCATCTATTGTAACGTACTCGGAAACCGTGTAGTGTTTTTTGAAGTTATCATCCATCAGATCACAAAATTCTCTGATTGGTGCCAATTTATCAAGCCGTAATCTGGATTCTCTCGATGATGCATTATCAAATCTTAGACAACGAAGTATAAACAGAAAACGTCGAGAAGACATCACATCAGAAAAAAATTCTATTCCAGTATCAGCATTTGCCCAAAGATCAAGAAAATTCAGATGTGAAGATCTGAGAACACCAGACATCATTAGCAATCCAAAAAATGCTTGTAATTCATCGCTAGTCAAATTTTTTGCGTCACGTTCTCTTTGAAAACGTGTACGTATTTTTTGATCAATATATTCATTTGTATATTTTAAAATTAAATCTACTATATTCTTATCAAAAAATAAATTGAAACAATCTGTCTTACTCTTAGCATTCTTAGCTTCTCCCTTTGGTCCAGGTAAATGCAAAACAATGTTGTGAGCTCTTTGTCTTATTCTTCGGCTTGATTTGCTTGTCCCTGCCTATATAATATTGTGATGAAGATGGCCCTGCTTCATCTTCTGAGTCGGTTTCTCTCTGCTCAGAGTCAGAATTATCATTTTGTTGTTCAGCTAAGTGTTCTCCGATGCCTAACTCATCGTCGCTTTCATCAAATGGCTCCTCTTCATCTTCATTTAGCAGATTTGATATTTGCTCTAAATTCAAGTGGCTTGCCATTGTGTTCTTTAACCTGTAAAATTTAACAAATAATTATGAAACACAAGTTTGCATAATATTGTGAGATGAAATAACGAAATGTTCATCATTGTACTTACCGAATTTGTACAAAACTATTAGTCGCGCGAGGTCCGTTGGATCCCAAGCATCTCCGTACGGCACGTGTGATTGACTCCATGGCTTGCGGAACACTGAGACGGGAGAGGCGGGTGAGCTAGGTCCAATGGACCCTAATCAAGTACAATAACTAATATCAAACCAAAGGAGCAAGTCGCGTAGCGGCGAACAAAAAATTTAACGGCGTATTTATTTGTACGAGTGGATAACTATTACCCGGCGCTGATTCTATTCCAAACAACAATAAATCAGGTAATGTTGTGTAAGTAATAATGTGTAAGCAAGTGACACGTTACTGTCCCACGAAATAATATTAAATCAAAATACTTCGACACAAGTAAACTTCTTATCCGGGTATTTACACTACAAGATGCAAAAAATTCTAATAGAAAGCGCGGTCAATTGCACGTAGCAGGTACAACGACAAATATCCAAACTAACGAAACGATTTATGCGTAAACAAGTCGAATGTAATTGTGAGCGACATAATACGACTACGGGAGAATGCAGAAGGCGTGGCTATTTGTAGCGTGCACTAATCAAATCAAATCAAGTATTTATGCAGGAATACACTAGTATATAAATTCATATAAAATATTATGAATAGCGGTGCGATGGAAGTATGTAGAGATCTACTGCGGGGACGAGCTAAATAAAATAGGCGTCCATTTACCTATAATAATGTCAGTGCGGCTACTAAAATAGAAAGATAAACTATTGCGTTTTGACGATAAAATCAAACAGTATGGCGTACAGTACTCACAGTGGTGGGAAGCGAAACTAAAATCTAAACAGCCCATAAATGAGGAGAGGCTTTTACCTGGGGAGGCGGCGAGCGGCTTCCTCTCAACGGCCATGCGGGCACGATGATAATTGCGAACTGTTGTCGACTGACATGACCAAAATTGTATTGTACTTGGGTGCTCTGGGGGCGGTGGGTGTCCTCTTATAACTCCCGCCGTCTGCCCTTTCACCTTGGCGGAGCGTGCCTCTCATTGGAGGATCAAAGATGCGTCCACCAGTATCTTGCTCCCCCCGTTAAGCAGGTCCGTGCGGGGAAGGAACGTAAGTGAGGGTAGTTTATGCCGGCCAACTCAACTAACAAACACATCAACAAATACGAAATGCATAGGTGTGCGTTGACGCAATCAAAAACATTTCTTTCATCGTAAGTTATCTGCAAAATGACGTAAATTATGTCACATCGAATATGTTATTGAACAATTAAAAGTATTTTAGTTTTGACCTTTAAACAAGAAGTATGTATGTATTTTTATTAGTATGTTAATGTTTACTGTCTAGAGCGCTAAGGTTGACTTTGATTAAGCAGGATTTTGTAATAAATAGACGTAAGGACGATACGAGGTTTTATTTTGCACTGACGTTACAGATAACATTTCTAAGCGGACTGTATGATTTTACTACTATCGATAGCTATAGTTCGGCCGTTCAGAGAATGCGTTCCTGACACGTCGCGATTGAACTGACCATGTAACTTTGTAATGGCGTTGCAGTTACGATAAAAATAATTTTGCTGGTTGTTTACCGTTTTAACAATTGATGAGCATTAAAACAACATTATTATATCACTAATCAATGAATGTTACAATTTTAGGTTTTTTTTGCGCGGTTTGCTTTTTTTTGTGGTGCTGAAAAATTTTTTTTTTTTTAATTTTTTTTTTTTTATACGACCAAACCGAACGCGCGAAAGAAAGTTGCATTTTTATATTTAGGTTGAAAATGGTAACCCCAAATGGCGTTATGGGCCGCCATTTTGTTACGCTAAAACAGTCGTCTGTTGTCGTTTCGTGCGCATAGACCACGTTCTTCAAGTGTTTTCGATCTGTTTTTATTTGATTACCCGGCTTTCGTTTAATGGACTATTTCTGCTTTTCAAACTGACATCGGCGCTAAATTGGACTTCGATGGCTCTGGAGTACGGTCATCGCGTTCTAAGAATTCCACCGTATCATTGCCAATATAACGCGATTGAGCTAATCTGGGCTCAAATAAAAGGTTACGCCGCCCGCCACAATACTTCCCCGCCATTCAGCACGAAAAAGATGATGACTCTATTAAAAGAAGCCTGCGGGGAAGTCACAAGAGATGACTGGGTAAAGGTTGTTGAAAAGACTAAAAACCTGATTGTGGAACATTTTGACCGAGATATAAGGATTGATTCTGTTATTGATAATAATATAATTATACATGTAGGCGAAGATGATGAAGACACTACCTCCTCAAGCGAATCGGAGTCTGATTAATATTCTGTACGCACATTCAATTCAATATACTTTATTGCATAGAAATACAGATTGTAACTTAGAATAAATAAAACAATTTTATTATATTATTATTACCTTTTTTTGGTTTCCACTTAAATTACTAAAATATAAATTTTAAATGCTTCCGCCAATTTAAAACGAAAATAATCTTAAAAATAACGCGGCGGTTCATTTTGGAGGAACGGTAACGAACTCGGTGTTATGTTGTGCCCATCACTAGTCGTGACTAACTGATAGGTGTCAGGAACGCATTCTCTGAACGGCCGAACTATAGTTATAGGTAACATTCATTAGGTAAGTACTCGCTTTAACATTCCGCCCCCCAAAGAACACAGTCTTAATGTGAATATACCGGGTGGCCCATAAGTCCCTTGAAATGTAAAAAAAAATAATTAAAAAAAAACTAATGACATTATGAAAAAGGTTTTCATTTTGTCATAATCCTTATAAAATGGGAATTATTTTTTGAAAATTACATCATCTAAATGTAATCCGTTACGATCGCGGCACTCCTGTAAGCGACGTTTAAAATTATCCATCACTGCGCGGCAAGTAAGCTCTGTAATGTTTGCCATTTCTCTTTGGATATTTTCTTTCAGGACGTCAATTGTCCGCGGGTTGGTTTCGTACCCTTTAGTCTTAAGATAACCCCATATGAAAAAGTCCATTGGGGTCAGATCTGGACTACGTGGTGGCCAAGGAATATCTCCTCTTCGAGAGATCACTTTATTAGGGAAAAGTTGGCGGACGACCGGCACAGCGACGTTAGAGGTATGGGCAGTTGCTCCATCTTGTTGAAACCAGGTCCGCGTATTGAAGCCTGGCAAAATTCTGCAACTCTGGTGTAAAAAAGTCCTGGATCATAGCTACATACCGTTGTGAAGTAACAGTAAGCGCGCGGCCTCTGCCGTCCTCAAAAAAGTAAGGGCCTGTAATGCCATGCGCTGACATAGCCGCCCAAACTGTCACTTTAGGGCTATGTAAGGGCTTTTGATGTTTGCGATTTGGATATTCGCAACTCCAGTAGCGACAATTTTGCTTATTGACATGGCCGTTGATGTGAAAGTGAGCCTCATCAGAGAATAACACGTTATTAAACGAAGTAAAGCGGTTCAACATTTCATTTGCGAAATTTAGTCTGTGGATAGTGTCAGTATCTTTTAATTCCTGTACTATCTGAATCTTGTACGGGTGAAGATGTAAATCTTTCTTTAAAATTCGCTGTAACGATGTTCTGGGTAAGTTTAATGCACTGGAACGCTTACGAGTAGACTGGGTAGGATTTTTACGAATTGAGTGTTTCACTACATCGATGTTTTCTTCCGTCCGTGATGACCTTGGTCGACCTGACCGTTGTTTATCCAACGTCGAACCACTCTCTTCGAACTTAATAACCCAGTTCTTAATCGTTTGAACACTTGGAATGTCTTTAAAGTTGCGTAAATTCTGATATTCTCGAAATTTACGCCGCGCAATGGTAGCCGAATCATTGTTTCGATAAAACTCGCGCACACAAAATGCACGGTCCGCACCGCGTGAAACTTCACTGAATTCCCAGAAACCGTCGGTACTCCCCCCGCACCGCGCGCGCCACTCATGCGCGCCTTTTGTATTTTATTCGAAATTTACATTTCTAACGACTTATGGGCCACCTTGTATAAACAAGATTACACAATAGGTTACAACAACACGCTTGTTACAATAGATATAAACAACAACATAAATGAAAGTGAATGCAAGGAAAGATAAGCACAAGCATTATTTTCGACTATAAATTATTTTACATAACTGCAATATGGTTACTTAGGTAATCAACACATGTATATTTTCTAACAACTATAAGGTAAGTAACTCATCTACACTTGTTCATATACTATTACTACACATTGGTGGAGCCACGTGTTTAAGGCTGCCGAAAATCTAGTTCCCCGGTCAAACCTCAAACCTATTACGCGAGATATTAACTAAAGTGGACTGTATTTGCGATTGCTTCTACGCTTACGTAAAAGCGACTACTATAGCATGCGGTACAATGCACTCGCTCTTCCCTAAACTAAAACTATTACTTGCCAAATCGATGAAAGGAATCCTGCCTGATGAGGAGAACACAGAATTGGAACGGGTTAAAACAATTATTAAATATTAATCAGGCAGTAAATTAAGGAATACTGACTCACCGGGGTTTCTTCTATCCTGTCGATCACTATAGCGACTTCTGGAACACTCCGGAGAGAGGCGGTGCGCGACGATATCTCACACGAGGTGAGGCGGGTTCCTGGAGCTCGACTGCTTCCAGGCCAAAGCGGTTTCCACTAGTGAGGTGTTTCCAAACGAGCGCGCGGGAAGAGAGAAGGCGCGCGTCGGTCGCGCGTGTCTTATATATCCTCGGCTCCGGTGATTACGCGATGTTCTAGAATCGTCTTCTTTCCCCTCCCACCCCATCACCCCGATGTGTCGATAGGAGGGTACGAATGATATCGTTTTGGAAAGGGATAATGATTCGGCAAGTTCCTACCGTCAAAAATAAAAACGCGAATGGTTTTCCGCGCAACCATCTCCCCCCGCCCTTGAAGGATTTCCTTCAAAAAAAATAACTAAACAACTAGAGCTAAGATCAACTAACAAATAACTAACTAACGCTAAGATTACCTAAATTCAACTACAATTTTAATCTAGAAAGCTAATTTAAATTATGGAAGAGGCAAGGGGCACAAACGGACAACAGGACGTAGGTAAGACCCAACCGTGGTCTTAACGCGAGCTATCCTAATTACTCCGTCGGAACCGGGAAAGACCTCCTCGACGATTCCTAACGGCCAGTGGAGAGGCGGCGTATTCTCCTTAGTGAGCACAACTACAGTTCCTACAGCTAAAGGCTCTGTCGCTGTGTTCCATTTTTGCCGAGACTGCAAAGTATGCAAGTATTCCATCCTCCATCGTTTCCAAAATGATTGCACTAACCGATCTAATAATTTGTGGCGTGCGGAAATGCTAAGTCTGTTCTCATCCATATCCGCGGCGGGCAGATACCTTAGAGGCGTTAAATTCAAAAAATGTGCTGGAGTTAGAGCCAGCGGTTCCGAGGGGTCACTAGATAACGTCCGACAAAGTGGGCGGCTATTCATTACGCATTCAATTTGAGCGAGCACCGTACTTAGCTCTTCGAAGGACAAAATTTGATCTCCTATTACTCGGTATAAGTGGCTCTTTAGACTTTTAATATTAGTCTCCCAATTGCCCCCAAAATGACTCGCGGCTGGGACGTTCAGAGACCACTCAATGCGGTTCTCGGCTAGAATGTGAGCGAACTCCGAATTATAATACTTGCTAGTTTTGCACCGACGTAGTTCGTACCGTTATCCGAATATAATTTACTTACAGGGCCTCTGCGGGATAGAAATCTTTTAAATGCACCCATAAAGCCTGCTGTGCTTAGATCACCCACGAGTTCTATATGCACTGCTCGAGTAGTTAGACATACGAAAATGGAGACGTAAGCCTTTGTGGATCTTATACCACGCCCGCGAGTGAGCGTGACCTTAAACGGACCAGCAAAATCAGACCCGGTGTGCGTGAAGGGCTTTACTGATTGTATCACTCTGCAAGATCTAAGTTCCGCCATTTCCGGAAATGACGGCTTGGGGCGTGCCCGAAAGCAAGCTATACATCTGTGCACCCGATTGCGTATTAAACTACGTGCAGAAAGAATCCAATAATTCTGACGCAAGATCGACATCAATAAATCGGGGCCAGCGTGCGAGTTCAATTTATGATGATAATCGACTAATAAGTTCATGATATGGTCTTTACGCGGTAAAACTATAGGGTGCCGTTGGTCGAAACTCAATTGCGAGTTGGACAAGCGTCCACCTACCCTTACAATCCCATCCTGTAAAAATGGCTTAAGGCGTTGAAAGGCGCGACTACAAGCTCTATTCGATTGTAATCTTGTAATTTCTTCGGAGAAGTGCGCACGTTGAACTTCACGTAATACTAGCGACTCGGCATAGTTGTAATCGGATGCTAAGATATACGAACGTCGCGGTAAAAGCTTCGCGAATCGACAAACGTAAATTACGCTACGCAATAATTTCGACCAAGAGGACAAGCGGTTCGCCAGAGCAATGATTGGAGAAACCTCGCTCGAAACGTTCGCCACTAGAGCGTGTCTCTTCTCTTCCGGCGGTTGTGACACTGACGAAGGTTCGAAATCGGTTATTGGCCATTGTGAGGGATCCAAGTGAACCCAAGAAGGTCCATGGAACCAAAGCGGGTGGTCCATTATTTGCATCGGGGTGAGTCCCCGGGATAGACAATCGGCAGGGTTTTCCTTACCGGACACGTGATAAAAGTTCCGCGTTTCTAACTCGTCTTGGATCTTGGCCACTCGGTTCGCGACAAACGTATCCCAACGGTGGGGTGAAGAATGAACCCAACATAAGGCGACGGTGGAGTCGGAAAAGGCAAATATCCTTTCTATGTGAACTCTATCCCTACATGCGCCGATAACTGTGGTAATAAGCTTGGTGAGTACTAATATTGCGCAAAGCTCTAAGCGCGCCAGAGAGACAACCTTACGGGGGGGAGACTCTCGACTTAGAACTAATGAGGCTAATCGAATTTCTACCATTATTCTGGACATGGAAATATACAACGCCCCCCGTAAGCCTTCTCGCTGGCGTCTGCAAATCCAACGACCGTTATGCTGCTATTTCTATCGACATTTATATGACGCGGTATTTTAATTTCTCTTAGTAAAGGAAGTTCCTCTCTAAAGCGCTGCCACAATCGAACAATGCTGTCAGGCGGCGAGTCATCCCAATCGCATTCAAATAACCAAAGTTGTTTAATCAAAAGCTTAGCGTACAATACCACCGGAGCTACGAAACCCATGACGTCCCATAATCTAGCAACGCATGACAGTATTGTGCGCTTTGTGCATTTCTCTACGGGCGGATTCACCTTAAGGCTAAACACGTCGGACTCTGGTGACCAACACAGACCGAGCACCTTGTGTGTATCGGAATCGTCGAATTCCTTTATCGCCGAAAGACGGTGTGATAGTGGGATTGTATCTAAAACCGTACGCGAATTACTAGTCCACTTCACAAGATCGAATTGACCCGATTTCATGAGCCTTATAACCTCGGCGGTGGTTAGGGTGGCCTCCTCCACGCTATCGACCGAATACACAAAATCATCCATATATAATCCGCTCTCAATTGCCCTCTTAGCTTTAGGATAAGAGGGACCTTCATCGTGAGCGAGCTGTCTCACCGTGCGTAACGCATGAAATGGGCTCGACTTTAAACCAAAACAAACGCGGTTAAATTCAAACACCATTAGAGGTTCCTTTGGGTTGAAACGATATAAAATGCGTTGGAATCTACGGTCGCATTCACGGACCCCTATGCAAAGAAACATTTGGCGAATATCGGCGGATAGTGCTATACTAAACAAACGAAAATTGACTATTATATTAAATAAACTGCCCTGTAAATTTTGCCCACTATAGAGGATATCGTTAAGCGACAGGTGAGTGCTAGTTTTAGCACTAGCGTCGAGCACTACACGTAATTTAGATGTAAGTTTGTCCTCTCTAATGACTCCGTGGTGTGGTATAAAATACGACGGTGTGTCTTCGTAGTTATCTAATTTCGAAGCCACAAGCGATATGTAACCTTCTCTTATATATTCGTTAATGACGCCGTCGTAAGCTTCCTTTAACTGGGGCGAAGCGAGCATCCTACGCTCCAAGCTGTAGAAACGCTTTTCCGCCATTTGACGCGAATCG
This sequence comes from Parnassius apollo, assembly GCA_907164705.1. Lineage (NCBI taxonomy): Eukaryota > Metazoa > Arthropoda > Insecta > Lepidoptera > Papilionidae > Parnassius > Parnassius apollo. The sequence continues at coordinate 1,314,357 of CAJQZP010000103.1, read as the reverse complement.
CCGAGAGATAAAACATCTCCTTTAAAGGGTAGCGCTACACTATATCTACCGTCGCGATCACGAACGGTCGTGCGGACGTAAATTTCCTCGCATAACCTGTCATCTGAACTAGCTATGGGTGGGACGTTCACCTCCTCCATCTCCCAAAATTTGCGGACTAACGACTCGAGCGGTTCGACAGCCATACCACAATAAGAGGTTGCCGAAATACTATCTAGGATGGGGGCGGAGCCAAGGATCACATAGCCCAATACGGTTTCCAGTGCGTAAGGCGCGGTATGCGAGGAGTTGCCCCTGACCTTATTGTTTAACAAAAGATAAGGGAAAAGCGATGCCCCAATGAGCATGTCTATGTTTCCAGGAACGGCGTAAGTGTCGTCTGCTAGAGTCAAATTATTAAATTCAATCATTGCCGAGGTGTCAACCGAAACGGTTGGCAACCGTTCAGTGACCCTATCTACTACTAGCGCATTTATATCAAAGTTAACATTACGATCTATCCGAGAATAAAATTTTAAATTTATATATCCCTGTGTCGCTTTACTAGTACCTCCGATGCCTTTAACTACAGGACATGAAAGTGACCTATTTATTACTAAACCTAAGCGCTGACAACATTGTCGTGTTATAAAGCTATTTTGGGCTCCGCTGTCCAGCAGTGCACGGACGCTTTGTTCGTTTCCACGCGAATCCCTAACCAAAATACGCGCCGTACCCAGTAACACGGTTGAAGGAGGTTGTGCTCCCATATTTGCCAATGAGCACAGAGCGACATCACCAGGTCGACCGCTAGAATCGTTGACCTTAGTAGGGGTGAATTCCTTATCCGCCTTACTTGACGCCGCTATGTTGCTATTTTCAAAATGTAATAGCGTGTGATGTTTCCTGGCGCACTTGCTACATACGGAACTCGAATTGCATTTTGCAACTAAATGCTTATCGCTTAAGCAGTTCAAACATAGGTTGTTTGTCTTTACTAACTTATAACGTTCGCTTGGTGAATATTTACGAAAAGTCGCACAATTATATAAATTACCGTGTTTATCTTTACATACTATACAAGTATGCTGGAGTGATGTCGGCGTAGCGGTTACGTAAGTTAACGACCCTGCTATTTTAGATGGTCGAGTCTGTCTACGGTCGACGCACCTTTTAATCTCCTGTTTAACGTTCGGAGAGCGCTGCATCACCTTTATTTGATCTCGCACGAACGATGCTAATGAATGAAAGGAAGGCATCTCCGAGCTACGATGCTCCATTTCAAACGCACGCACGGTGTCGGAGTCTAATTTCTTTAATGCTATATGGAGAAACACCACGTCCATAAGGTCATTAAACTTCAAATTCTTAAGTGCAGCCACCGATGCCACAAATTTATCTAGAAACTGCTCTAAGCCGTTGATGTTCGCGGATGATATAGGTTTAAGATCGAATATCTGGTTCAAATATTCGGAAGCTAACATTCTCCTATCTTCATATTTAGTTTTAAGCGTTTCAAATATTAATAAGTAATTGTTTGCTGTAGGTGTAAAACCCGAGCAGATCGACTGTGCTCTGCCACTAAGTTTACTAATTAAGTAATATAATTTTTCAGCGTCCGATAACGATGGGTTGTTGTGTATATTGTTTTGAAAACTACTGAAGAAGAAGGGCCACGTCTTAATATCACCATTGAATACCGGAATATCTATTGGCGGTAACCTAATTGAGTCACGAGGGCGTACCTGTATTTCCGGCTTTGCTTCGCTTTGAGATTGTAGGAGTTTTGCAGTTCTTTTTACGCGACACAACATATCTTCGAATGCCAGCAGCGGTTGGTAGTTCACTATGTATTTCGGGTCGATTTGTAATTCCAAATGATTAATTTGGTCTAATATTCTTTCGTAATCTATCCGCAAAGTATCTATCGTTTCGATTTCATTCAAAAAGGCTTCCCGCACTGCCTCTATATTAATGTTCTTTATATAATCACTTATATTCTGCACACGCGAAAAGAGTATGTCCCTCTTGGCATAAAGCGTTTTAATTTTGATTTCACTTCCACTAACTGCCATTTTAAATTATTATAATAAAGTTATATTAATCACAATTAATCTCACACGCATGAACGACGTAGGATGAACACTCGGCGTGCCGTATTACGTAATTAGATCGAACACCCGTTGCGGTCGAGTCTACGCGTCGTTTGCTAAACCTAATAATTTTATCAAAATTGTGGGGTAAGCGTATCAAACGGTTGCTATCACACCGTTTCAATTGTTTAATAAGCTTTAAATTTAACCAAATACGAGCGCTATTAAGTGAATAATTCTGTTTGCGAGTACCAAATCAAATTTTTAATTTAAACGAACACTATTTAAGTCTATTCCATAAATTAGAGTGCGTTATCTAAACAATTAATTTAATAATTCTACCAGAAAATGGTTGGATAACCACTAAACACCAATCCAGATCCTGCCGAAGTGACCATAAAATGGTGGAGCCACGTGTTTAAGGCTGCCGAAAATCTAGTTCCCCGGTCAAACCTCAAACCTATTACGCGAGATATTAACTAAAGTGGACTGTATTTGCGATTGCTTCTACGCTTACGTAAAAGCGACTACTATAGCATGCGGTACAATGCACTCGCTCTTCCCTAAACTAAAACTATTACTTGCCAAATCGATGAAAGGAATCCTGCCTGATGAGGAGAACACAGAATTGGAACGGGTTAAAACAATTATTAAATATTAATCAGGCAGTAAATTAAGGAATACTGACTCACCGGGGTTTCTTCTATCCTGTCGATCACTATAGCGACTTCTGGAACACTCCGGAGAGAGGCGGTGCGCGACGATATCTCACACGAGGTGAGGCGGGTTCCTGGAGCTCGACTGCTTCCAGGCCAAAGCGGTTTCCACTAGTGAGGTGTTTCCAAACGAGCGCGCGGGAAGAGAGAAGCGCGCGTCGGTCGCGCGTGTCTTATATATCCTCGGCTCCGGTGATTACGCGATGTTCTAGAATCGTCTTCTTTCCCCTCCCACCCCATCACCCCGATGTGTCGATAGGAGGGTACGAATGATATCGTTTTGGAAAGGGATAATGATTCGGCAAGTTCCTACCGTCAAAAATAAAAACGCGAATGGTTTTCCGCGCAACCACACATATTATTTTAGGTCGCGGATACATTTCACACGGTAAGTGTGGGCTTTTTTCACTATTAATTTGATATACAATTTTTAGGTAAGTAAATTATACGGAAATATTTGTTTTGTTAACATACATATTTTATTAACAGGACGTTTAAGGACGCCGCTCTTACATTTAATTATTACAACGCGAGTGATATTATCAGATCCAACATGTTTTTTTATTATTTTTCCTAATATCCATTTACTAGGTGGTACATTATCTTCTTTTAAGTGTAGTTCGGTGGAGCCACGTGTTTAAGGCTGCCGAAGTCTACTTCCCCGGTCGAACCTTAAACCTATTACGCGAGATATTAATCTAAGTGGACTGTATCTACTAATGCTTCTACACTTGTATATGCGGTACAATGCACTCGCTCTTCCCAAAAAAAACGAACTATTATTTTGCCAAATCGATGAAAGGAATCCTGCTTGATTGGGAAAACACAAAATTGGAGCGGGTTAAAACAACTACATCAAGCAGAAAAATACTATTAGGAAAATGTTGACTCATCGGGATGTTTCTTCTATGCGGTTGAGCACTATAACTGCGACTTCTGGAACACTCCGGAGAGAGGCGGTGCGCGACTATATCTCACACGAGGTGAGGCGGGTTTCCTGGAGCTCGACTGCTTCCAGGCTAAAGCGGTTTCTACTAGATGTGTTTCCAACAACGAGCGCGGCGGGAGGAGGCCACGCGTCGGTCGCGCGTGTCTTATATATCCTCGGTTCCGATGATTACGTGATGTTCTAGAATCATCTTCTTTCCCCTCCCACCCCACCACCCCGATGTGTCGATAGGAGGGTACGAATGATATCGTTTTGGAAAGGGATAACCGATTTGGCAGCCTACCGTCAAATAAAATGAATACGAATGGTTTTCCGCGCAACCATCTCCCCCGTCCTTGAAGGATCTCCTTCAAAAATAACTAAAACAACTAGAGCTAAGAGCAACTAACTAACGCTAAGATTACCTAAATTCAACTACAATTTTAATCTAGAAAGCTAATTTAAATTATGGAAGAGGCAAGGGGCACAAACGGACAACAGGACGCAGGTAAGACCCAACCGTGGTCTTAACGCGAGCTATCCTAATTACTCCGTCGGAACCGGGAAAGACCTCTTCGACAATTCCTAACGGCCAATGGAGAGGTGGCGTATTCTCCTTAGTGAGCACAACTACAGTCCCTACAGCTAAAGGCTCAGTCGCTGTGTTTCATTTTTGCCGAGACTGCAAAGTATGCAAGTATTCCATCCTCCATCGTTTCCAAAACGATTGCACTAACCGGTCTAATAATTTGTGGCGTGCGGAAATGCTAAGTCTGTTCTCATCCATATCTGCGGCGGGCAAATACTTTAAAGGCGTTAAATTCAAAAAATGTGCTGGAGTTAGAGCCAGCGGTTCCGAGGGGTCACTAGACAACGTCCGACAAAGTGGGCGGCTATTCATTACGCATTCAATTTGAGCGAGCACCGTACTTAGCTCTTCGAAGGACAAAATTTGATCTCCTCTCTCAACTCTTTAGACTCTTAATATTGGTCTCCCAATTGCCTCCAAAATGACTCGCGGCTGGGACGTTCAGAGACCACTCAATGCGGTTCTCGGCTAGAATGTGAGCGAACTCCGAATTATAATACTTGCTAGCTAAGAGCTCATGTAGTTCCGATAGAATACGTTTTGCACCGACGTAGTTCGTACCGTTATCCGAATATAATTTACTTACAGGGCCTCTACGGGATAGAAATCTTTTAAATGCACCTATAAAGCCTGCTGTGCTTAGATCACCAACGAGTTCTATATGCACCGCTCGAGTAGTTAGACATACGAAAATGCAGACGTAAGCCTTTGTGGATCTTATACCACGCCCGCGAGTGAGCGTGACCTTAAACGGACCAGCGAAATCAGACCCGGTGTGCGTAAAGGGCTTTACTGATTGTATTACTCTACAAGATCTAAGTTCCGCCATTTCCGGAAATGACGGCTTGGGGCGTGCCCGAAAGCAAGCTATACATCTGTGCACCCGATTGCGTATTAAACTACGTGCAGAAAGAATCCAATAATTCTGACGTAGATCGACATCAATAAATCGGGGCCAGCGTGCGAGTTCAATTTATGATGATAATCGACTAATAAGTTCATGATATGGTCTTTACGCGGTAAAACTATAGGGTGCCGTTGGTCGAAACTCAATTGCGAGTTGGACAAGCGTCCACCTACCCTTACAATCCCATCCTGTAAAAATGGCTTAAGGCGTTGAAAGGCGCGACTACAAGCTCTATTCGATTGTAATCTTGTAATTTCTTCGGAGAAGTGCGCACGTTGAACTTCACGTAATACTAGCGACTCGGCATAGTTGTAATCGGATGCTAAGATATACGAACGTCGCGGTAAAAGCTTCGCGAATCGACAAACGTAAATTACGCTACGCAATAATTTCGACCAAGAGGACAAGCGGTTCGCCAGAGCAATGATTGGAGAAACCTCGCTCGAAACGTTCGCCACTAGAGCGTGTCTCTTCTCTTCCGGCGGTTGTGACACTGACGAAGGTTCGAAATCGGTTATTGGCCATTGTGAGGGCTCCAAGTGAACCCAAGAAGGTCCATGGAACCAAAGCGGGTGGTCCATTATTTGCATCGGGGTGAGTCCCCGGGATAGACAATCGGCAGGGTTTTCCGTACCGGACACGTGATAAAAGTTCCGCGTTTCTAACTCGTCTTGGATCTTGGCCACTCGGTTCGCGACAAACGTATCCCAACGGTGGGGTGAAGAATGAACCCAGCATAAGGCGACGGTGGAGTCGGAAAAGGCAAATATCCTTTCTATGTGAACTCTATCCCTACATGCGCTGATAACTGCGGTAATAAGCTTGGTGAGTACTAATATTGCGCAAAGCTCTAAGCGCGCCAGAGAGATAACCTTACGGGGGGGGGACTCTCGACTTAGAACTAATGAGGCTAATCGAATTTCTACCATTATTCTGAACGTGGAAATATACAACGCCCCCGTAAGCCTTCTCGCTGGCGTCTGCAAACCCAACGACCGTTACGACGCTAGTTCTATCTACGTTTATATGACGCGGTATTTTAATTTCTCTTAGTAAAGGAAGTTCCTCTCTAAAGCGCTGCCACAAACGAACAATGCTGTCAGGCGGCGAGTCATCCCAATCGCATTCAAATAACCAAAGTTGTTTAATCAAAAGCTTAGCGTATGATACCACCGGAGCTACGAAACCCATGACATCCCATAATCTAGCAACGCATGACAGTATTGTGCGCTTTGTGCATTTCTCTACGGGCGGATTTACCTTAAGGCTAAACACGTCGGTCTCTGGTGACCAACACAGACCGAGCACCTTGTGTGTATCAGAATCGTCGAATTCCTTTATCGCCGAAAGACGGTGTGATAGTGGGATTGTATCTAAAACCGGACGCGAATTACTAGTCCACTTCACAAGATCGAATTGACCCGATTTCATGAGCCTTATAACCTCGGCGGTGGTTAGGGTGGCCTCCTCCACGCTATCGACCGAGTATACAAAATCATCCATATATAATCCGCTCTCAATTGCCCTCTTAGCTTTAGGATAAGAGGGACCTTCATCGTGGGCGAGCTGTTTCACCGTGCGTAACGCATGAAATGGGCTCGACTTTAAACCAAAACAAACGCGGTTAAATTCAAACACCATTAGAGGATCCTTTGGGTCGAAACGATATAAAATGCGTTGGAATCTACGGTCGCATTCACGGACCCCTATGCAAAGAAACATTTGGTGAATATCGGCGGATAGTGCTATACTAAACAAACGAAAATTGGCTATTATATTAAATAAACTGCCCTGTAAATTTTGCCCACTATAGAGGATATCGTTAAGCGACAGGTGAGTGCTAGTTGTAGCGCTAGCGTCAAGCACTACACGTAACTTAGATGTAAGTTTGTCCTCCCTAATGACCCCGTGGTGTGGTATGAAATACGACGGTGTGTCTTCGTAGTTATCTAATTTCGAAGCCACAAGTGATATGTAACCTTCTCTTATATATTCGTTAATGACGCCGTCGTAAGCTTCCTTTAACTGGGGTGAAGCGAGCATCCTACGCTCCAAACTGTAGAAACGTTTTTCCGCCATTTGACGCGAATCGCCGAGAGATAAAACATCTCCCTTAAAGGGCAGCGCTACACTATATCTACCGTCGCGATCACGAACGGTCGTGCGGACGTAAATTTCCTCGCATAACCTGTCATCTGAGCTAGCTATGGGTGGGACGTTCACCTCCTCCATCTCCCAAAATTTGCGGACTAACGACTCGAGCGGTTCGACAGCCATACCACAATAAGAGGTTGCCGAAATACTATCTATGATGGGGGCGGAGCCAATGATAACATAGCCCAATACGGTTTCTAGTGCGTAAGGCGCGGTATGCGAGGAGTTGCCCCTGACCTTATTGTTTAACAAAAGATGAGGGAAAAGCGATGCTCCAATGAGCATGTCTATGTTTCCAGGAACGGCGTAAGTGTTGTCTGCTAGAATCAAATTTTTAAATTCAATCATTGCCGAGGTGTCAACCGAAACGGTTGGCAACCGTTCAGTGACCCTATCTACTACTAGTGCATTTATATCAAAGTTAACATTACGATCTATCCGAGAATAAAATTTTAAATTAATATATCCCTGGGTAGCTTTACTAGTACCTCCGATGCCTTTAACTACAGGACATGAAAGTGACCTATTTATTACTAAGCCTAAGCGCTGACAACATTGTCGTGTTATAAAGCTATTTTGGGCTCCGCTGTCCAGCAGTGCACGGACGCTTTGTTCGTTCCCACGCGAATCCCTAACCAAAATACGCGCCGTACCCAGTAACACGGTTGAAGGAGGTTGTGCTCCCATATTTGCCAATGAGCACAGAGCGACATCACCAGGTCGACCGCTAGAATCGTTGACCTTAGTAGGGGTGAATTCCTTGTCCGCTTTACTTGACGCCGCTATGTTGCTATTTTCAAAATGTAATAGCGTGTGATGTTTCCTGGCGCACTTGCTACATACGGAACTCGAATTGCATTTTGCAACTAAATGCTTATCGTTTAAGCAGTTCAAACATAGGTTGTTTGTCTTTACTAATTTATAACGTTCGCTTGGTGAATATTTACGAAAAGTCGCACAATTATATAAATTACCGTGTTTATCTTTACATACGATACAAGTATGCTGAAGTGATGTTGACGTCGCGGTTATGTAAGTTAACGACCCTGCTATTTTAGATGGTTGAGTCTGTCTACGGTCGACGCACCTTTTAATCTCCTGTTTAACGTTCGGAGAGCGCTGCATCACCTTTATTTGATCTCGCACGAACGATGCTAATGAATGAAAGGAAGGCATCTCCGAGCTACGATGCTCCATTTCAAACGCACGCACGGTGTCGGGGTCTAATTTCTTTAGTGCAATATGGAGAAACACCACGTCCATAAGGTCATTAAATTTTAAATTCTTAAGTGCAGCCACCGATGCCACAAATTTATCTAGAAACTGCTCTAAGCCGTTGATGTTCGCGGATGATATAGGTTTAAGATCGAATATCTGGTTCAAATATTCGGAAGCTAACATTCTCCTATCTTCATATTTAGTTTTAAGCGTTTCGAATATTAATAAGTAATTGTTTGCTGTAGGTATAAAACCGGAGCAGATCGACTGCTCTGCCACTAAGTTTACTAATTAAGTAATATAATTTTTCAGCGTCCGATAACGATGGGTTATTGTGTATATTGTTTTGAAAACTACTGAAGAAGAAGGGCCACGTCTTATTATCACCATTGAATACCGGAATATCTATTGGCGGCAACCTAATTGATCACGAGGACGTACCTGCAATTCCGGCTTTGCTTCGTTTTGAGATTGTAGGAGTTTTGCCGTTCTTTTCACGCGACACAACATATCTTCGAATGCCAGCAGCGGTTGGTAGTTCACTATGTATTTCGGGTCGATTTGTAATTCCAAATATTTAATTTGGTCTAATATTCTTTCGTAATCCGTCCGCAAAGAATCCACCGTTTCAATTTCATTCAGAAAAGTTTCCCGCACCGCTTCTACATTAATGTTCTTTATATGATCGCTAATGTTTTGTATACGTGAAAAAAGTACGTCCCTCTTGGCATAAAGCGTTTTAATTTTAAATTCACTTCCACTAACTGCCATTTTAAATTATTATAACAAAGTTATTAATCACAATTAATCTCACACGCATAAACGATGGACGATGGACGCTCGGTATGCCGTATTACGTAATTAAATCGAACACCTGCTACAGTCGAGGCGACACGTTGCTTGCTAACTCAATGTTTTTATAAAGATTGTCGGGTAATCGTACCAAACGGTTGCTATCACACTGTTTCAATTATTTAATAAGCTTTAAATTTAACCAAATACGAGCGCTATAAAATAAATAATTCTGTTTGCGAGTACCTAATCAAAATTTAAATTTAAACGAACACTATTTAAGTCTATTCCATAGATTAGAGTGCATTATCTAAATAATTAATTTAATAATTCGACCAGAAAATGGTTGGAGGACCACCAAACACCAATCCAAATCCTGCTCGAAGGACCATAAAATGGTGGAGCCACGTGTTTAAGGCTGCCGAAGTCTAGTTCCCCGGTCCAACCTTAAACCTATTACGCGAGATATTATTCTAAGTGGACTGTATCTACTAATGCTTCTACACTTGTATATGCGGTACAATGCACTCGCTCTTCCCAAAAAAAAACGAACTATTATTTTGCCAAATCGATGAAAGGAATCCTGCTTGATTGGGAAAACACAAAATTGGAGCGGGTTAAAACAACTATATCAAGCAGAAAAATACTATTAGGAAAATGTTAACTCACCGGGATGTTTCTTCTATGCGGTCGAGCAATATAACTGCGACCTCTGGAACACTCCGGAGAGAGGCGGTGCGCGACTATATCTCACACGAGGTGAGGCGGGTTTCCTGGAGCTTGACTGCTTCCAGGCTAAAGCGGTTTCTACTAGATGTGTTTCCAACAACGAGCGCGGCGGGAAGAGGCCACGCGTCGGTCGCGCGTGTCTTATATATCCTCGGTTCCGATGATTACGTGATGTTCTAGAATCATCTTCTTTCCCCTCCCACCCCACCACCCCGATGTATCGATAGGAGGGTACGAATGATATCGTTTTGGAAAGGGATAACCGATTTGGCAGCCTACCGTCAAATAAAATAAATACGAATGGTTTTCCGCGCAACCAGATAACATATGCATCGATTTCTGGTTCAGGTCGTTTTGTATTCCATTTATGTCTTTGATTGAGATTCACGAGATATTCTTTATACCATCTGTTCCAGAAATCGTTGACCATTTTTTGGGTTAGCCTCCATCTTTCTAGGTTAATGACATTTTTACAAAGTGTAAAATTTTCATCTGCTAAGTTTAATAGAGGCTCACCAACCAAGACTTGGCCTGGTGTCAGTGGTAGTGGGTCATTGGGGTCATCACTTGATATTGTTATAGGACGTGAATTTAAGCAAGCTTCCACTTGTGCTAATACAGTAGTTAATTCTTGGTATGTAAGTGTACTGTTACCAATTACTTTTTTAAGATGTGTTTTTGTACTGCGCACTCCAGCCTCCCACAAACCCCCAAATTAGGCGCATGTGGAGGTATGAAGTGCCATGTGGTACGCTCTAGAGTTAACAACCCTGCTACCTTCCTTGGAATAGAAGACATGGCATTATCAAACATGTCTATTAGCTGCTTATCTGCTCCGATAAAATGTTTGCCATTGTCACTGTAAACCTCATGACAATGGCCTCTTCTTGCCGTAAATCGCCTGAAGGCTGCGATGAAACCTTTAGTCGTCATATCTGTGACAGCTTCCAGGTGTGTAACACGAGTTACCATGCAAACGAACAGACAAAGGTATCCTTTATAGGATTTAGCTCCCCTACCTGGCGAGAATCTAATATTAATGGGTCCTGCATAATCCACACCAGCTGATTTAAAAGGTCTCCTGGGTTTTAATCGCACCGCGGGTAACTGGCCCATTAATTGCACGGTATTCTTTCTCGAATATCTAATACAAATTACACACTCTCCGTAACATCTTTTTACTTGATCGTTAGCTCGCAGTATCCAATATTTTGACCTCAAGTAATTTAGCATTACTTGTGGCCCACCATGTAGCGTGTTCTGATGAGCATCCATAATTATTAATCTACTAAGATGACTCCTAGATGGTAAAATTATAGGATGCTGCGTGTCATTCACAGTTTGAGACTGTTGAAGACATCCACCAACTCTTAGAATTCCATTATCATCGAGAATAGGATAAAGATTGCGTAGTTAGTGCTCTTTTAAATTAAGCCATCTTCTACTTTTAAATTAAGCCATCTTCTACTTTTCAATTAAGCCATCTTCTACAAACATAGGTCATAGAGTCTTACCTCTAGATTGCTGGCTCGATATACCTGTAGTTGTGGTTTCACCTTTTTGTTTCTCGATCTTCTGTTCTCACTCGAAGTGCAGAAGGGAATGATGCCGCCGTCCACATCTTTTACAGCACGATGACTTACGACATTTGTTCACGGAATGAAGTGGCGCTAAACAATTAAAACATAATTTACACGTCTGTATGAATTCTTGTCTTTCTTTTACTGACATATCACCGAACTTCTTGCAGGAATATACATAATGCCCTTCACCGCACAAGGTACATTTGATTTCGTTCTTTTTCTCATCTTTGTCAACATTTGAATGGAAGACTTTAGGTTTAGCTACAGGTTTAGGTTGCACCGTTTTCGTTTTATTACTTTCTATCATTTCTAAAGTTCTGAACCTTGCTTCTAAAAAATCTCTCAATTCTAACCAAGTGGTTAGATCGCAATTAGTCGTATAAATTTGTTGTTCCCACAGCTTTATAGATTCGGAATCCAATTTCGACACAACTGAGTAGCTAATAATCATGTCCCAAGTGTCAGTCTCCACACCAACGTTCTTCAATGCCTTCAAACATGTTGAAGTTGTGTCTACTAGTTGTTTAATTAAACTCGCCGATTCTATGTTTAAAGCCTTTTGTGTAAATAAAATCTTCAAAATTGCGTTGCAGTTAAATCTCTTATTATTATAACGTTTTATCAAATGATTCCACGCTTCTTCATAGTTCGCGTCTGTCGTGGAAAAATTACGTAACAGTGCCTCCGGTTCTCGTGATAAATTAGTCTTCAAATAATGTAACTTCTGCACGGGTGATAGATACTCATTTTTGTGAATAAGAGTTCCGAACAATTCGTAAAATGTTTGCCACTCCTCATATTTCCTGTAAATGTGGGTATTTTTATCGTGGGTAACTTAACTCTTCTATTATTTATTGATTCCTGCACGTCAGAAGTTGGTGGAGATTGAGAATGCGCAGAGAGTTGAATTTTTGGTGCTTCCAAAAAAGACTGAGGAGCTTCTTTTAAAGTCGACTTATAGTCAATATAGAATTCTTCAAATTCTTCATAAATATCGTCTTTAAAATAAGAATATTCTTTTTCTTCCTCTTTAGTAATTTTCAAAAGAATACTTCTATGATCTTCTCGAAACTCTTTCCGTAATAATTCCAATTGTTCCAATCTCGTTTCCAAATAAGGTCGTTTATTTCTGTCTTTCGGTGATTTCTTATAATTATTTTCAGCATTTTTTAGACTTTGTAATAGCTTAGTTTGATAAAACAAGCTTCTCCGTCGTAATATTCTCAATGCGTACCGCTCAACAAGAAGGTAAGTAGGTACAACAGTTCACAATGACACGGTAAGTTCAACAAAATTCCTAAATACGAGGTCGGTATGTAGTAAGTAAGTATGCTTTAGTCTGTATTTTTCGAATCATAACTCGTTATGACGCGATCACTCACTGGATTTACTAAAACAATACTCAATTCGTAAACAATAGTTCCACAGAACCTACTTCAAACTGTCTTTCGAAATTCGCAACACGTTATAATGTCTATTTAAAACAATATTCACTACGATTTAACCCTTCAATTCCCATGTCCAATCTAATGCATTTTTTCAATATTTCCTATATTTATTCTATTAATAGACGTTTACTAAAGCCACAAATAAAGTTAATTTTTTTATACTGTCCCCCTCCCGTTTTATGAGGGGGGTCACCTACAGGTGACACTGGGCATTGTGTTATACGACTTATGTGGTTTTTAGCATTATTTCAGGGGAGTAAAACACAGATTTTTATTTATTTATTAGAATTTTTATTTACAAAATCGTTAAAAAAAAGAACAAATAACTAAATCTAACCAATCTTACGCCTATTTATTCTGGAACATATACCAACATTTTAGATGCAAACCGATATTACATCTACTGCACATTTTTCTAGTGCGTTGATGACAATACCCGCATCTTCGCTGTGAACAGACGACTTGTGCATGATCATCTGCAGTTCCTGCGTTTCTCACTTCATTAGGCACTCTCAGTTGCAGAGGGGCGCCACAAGCAGAATTTCGGGTCGTAGGTTTTCCGCACGTTGCTAGGTAAGTTGTCACCACATTTCGCCGGAAATCACAGTAGGACCAGTTATTATCAGACTGCCTTTTGATCAGCCATGCATTTTGGCAAGCTGCATCTAATCCAAATGCAAAGAGAGGGAACCACCATTTTTTACCCCGAAGAGCTACTCTCATAGAGTCAACATTTTCGTCAAAACGGTCGACTCCGCCCATGTATTTGTTGTACATTTTTATAACAGCTGGGCAATCAACTTGTATTTTGGACCTTTTTTTATCAACAAATCCAATTTGATCTACTTTTGTGATAGGATCTAATCCATGGCAGTTGGATAAAATGGTCACAATGTTGTTGTCATGCCATTTTGCAACAATAATCCCTTCAGATGCTTTATGATATAACTTTCCTCTGGGTTCTTTCTTCATCTCTATGGAATTTGGAAGTTTGCAGTTCTCCAAGCGATTTTCGCGAACAGTTCCAGTGCCTCCTATATTATGCTCTCGCAAATATTTTATCAAAGGCAAACCAGTAAAAAAATTATCAAAATACAAGTTATATGGTCCCAACTCTTGTGGCAATCTTTCATGAAGTTCTAAGACAACAGCGGCACCTAAGCCCAAGTCAGATTGTATCTTGAGACTGGGACCAGATGCACCCTGATAAGGCTCACAATTTACTAAATACCCATGGCGAGTAGCGGCTGACCAAAGCTTGTAACCAAATCTAATGGGTTTTCCGTGTACGTGTTGCTTGGTGCCGTGCCTCCCAAAATATGGTACTATAGTTTCGTCAATTGAAATATGAGAGGAGCCAGCTCTCCAAAAGTTTGCTGTGAAATTTTTATTCAGTTTTGTGAAATATTCTCGAACTTTAGCAAATTTATTATTGGATGGCAGAGATGTACTGTCGCAAAGATGAATATATTGCTGAATTTCGAAAAACCTATTACGCCTAATGCTAGATGCTACTAAGTCATTGTGTGTGTCAGTCACTTTTCACTTCCCAGAACATTCTCATATATTTTGGCGTCAAATACCCTGTTAGTAACAGTATCGAAATATATACTCTAATTTCCTCCGTAGTTACATTCAGAGTATGATTCCTTTGTAAGGCATAGAGATTGGACATCTCAACTACATAACTAATCAGTTCATCACTATAAAGTAATTCAAAACATTGGACAGGAGTCATCTCCTCCTGTAAGTGGGCAAAAACTTCTTCATCTCGGTCTCCTTTACCACAAGTCGTAATAGAAGCAGTGGTTTCATAATCGTGCCATTTTTTTACTGTATTTTCTTTTTTCTTCATTTTCTTTCGGGCAGGCATGGATTCTTCTTCTTCCTCGTCAAGATTTTCTCCAGACATGGAAGGGTGGTTCTGTATCTCAACTTGAGATCGAAGCATGCGATTAGGAAGATGAAGGATATTAGCTTCATTTTCATCACTACTGTCTTCATCAGTTACGTCGCCGTCGTCAGGAGGAAATAAAATTATATCACCTTGGTCTTCTTCGGCCTGCAACGCCTCGACAATCTCATCATACGTCAACCTATAATAAAAGAAAAAATTTGTATAAGCACAGCAATATGACCAACATATAACAAAGTTTTGTGTAAAAACAGTAGAAATACATAATATAATGCCCAGTGTCACCTGCAGGTGACACCGCACATTATAGGTGTTATAACAATACCACTTTTAATTTATATTTTCAATAAATACTTGTATATTATAGCTTACATATTAATTTTTAACATTTGATAAGAAAAAAACACAATACTTACGGTTTGGGCATTTTATTTTTACTTTTTCCTGCAATAGATCACAAAAACACAAGTTGATGCAATTACGCGCAAAATAACTTTGTGACATTGACAGTTGACGTATGGTGTGTGTTGCCAAATATAAAAATTGTCAAGTGGTACTCTTCGACATTACTACCATAGCGGTAGAATTAAGAAATAATATTTCCATGTGGTATAAAATAATGATTAAACTCCTGTCACCAACAGGTGATACTGGGAATTGACGAGTTAATTACGTTAAAATTCTCTGTATTGCCTTAACGCTCAGGAATGCTATTGTTATCGCGGAGTAGCTCGGTGCTCGCACTGGGCCGATCGACGACCCTAATCTGGTATGACTCAGGACCCAACGTCTAGAGCGCTAAGGTTGATTTTTATTGAGCAGGATTTTGTAATAATTAGACGTGAGGACGATACGAGGTTTTATTTTGCACTGACTTTACAGACAACATTTCTAAGCGGACTGTATGATTTTACTACTATAGATAGCTAGTTATAGGTAACATTCATTAGGTAAGTACTCGCTTTAACAAGACCTTTTAGACAGCCTAGGAGGAAAATCGGAAGAAAAATAATATACGAATTCCAATTATCTACCCCGTCTGGGGTCGATAAACGAACATGCGGTTCCACGTTTCCACCCTAGGGTGGATTTCTGAGGGTGGATAAACAGAATCTATTAATTATACACGTCGACAGTTTCCTTGACATGTTTAATACAGCCTGTTGAGTTTTTGCTCGGCCTATTTATAACGCGTATCCATTTTTCACGAAGTGCAGGTCGAGAAGGTAACCTTAAAAATGACTAAATCATTAGGTTACTTACAAACGGATCAATTCACAAAAAAAATTCGCTTTCATACAAAGTCAGTTGATCAAACGATAGATTTGTTTGAAAATTATTTTTACGATTTCGTACAAAACATTTCATTAAACTAAAATACAGACGGATATGGATTTTTTCGATTGTGGACCTAAAGACCTACCCTAACCCAAAAATTTTTTTAGTAAAAGTTATTTCAACAAAAACAGTTTTTAAACATTTTTATTTTTGAGATTTCTCAAAATCTACCGGGGAACACTTTGGAAAACTTAGTTCAATTCAGTCGGTCAAGCCGTTCAAAAGTTATTAGAGGTTTAACTGTCCACCAGTCTGGTAGACTTCGCGGTGGGATGTGGTCTAGCAGCCCATACATCTTCCAGGAGAACGGCGCCGCAGGTGTTCAGAACTGCGAAAATTTTGGTATCCTTGCCTGCCTGCCTGTTTGAATTTTCTTGATTTATTATAAATTATGTACGCGTTTGCCGTTGCTCTAGGCACCAACTGAATCAAACACAAACAACATCTTCGTCAACCATTTCATGGACTTCCTGTGATGGAATGAGTACTGGTCAACCCCGATTTTTTGGAAATTGTAATTCAAAATACTGTCAGACTTTTTGTGGAAATTGTAATTCAAAATACTGTCAGACTTAATAGCTTTTGTAGGCCTCCTTTAGCCTTAACTTGACCTCCGTCCATGACCCTGCTTTGTTGCATTCCGTTTGTCTTTCCGCTTACACTTACGTCTTTTCGCGGTGATAGAAAGCCATTTCGTGCGGTTTAAAGGCTGCTGACGCCATTGCTGCGATAAGCTACGCTGATTCGTTATCACAGTGTCAACGATGCGTGTGTTTCTGAGCCAACATAATTCATCTACAGTAGGGTTGTTGGAATATCTGTCCATGTAAACAGTTCATCGAAGTAAGGCTCGGCGAGTTCTGTGGCTATTTAGAGTGACTGTTTTTGAGATACCAATGTAAGGTTTATATTCTCAAAATCTAGTCAGTTTCAGTGTCGCACAGCAAGCGCAGTTCATGCTCACGCACTTCATGCTGTACTTGTCGGATTTGTCTTTTTTGAAAAATCGAAACTCGATTTTACTTCTGAAACCACATGTTCCCTTGTCTATTATTTATGTATATTATATATATGATAGTCAGTTCTTAACCGGGGTAGGAGCTTTCTTTACACAATTTACTGAGCTCATCGGAGTATGTATAGTCACAGCTTGAAGAAGGCGGCGTAATTCGGTTGACCCCGTACGATGTGAATCCAAAAGGATATCAAAATTTTTAAAAACTTCATTATATGAGATAAGGACACCATTAAATACAACGGGTTGTAGTAGACATTTTCTCCCAATAATTATGAGAATTTATAATTCATCGTACCATAAGTAAGGCTCCAGTCGAGAATACAAGCCACATCCTTGTTGATACTTTCAACAGTTTTGAGATCTCCAATGGTTGTTTGTAAATATATTTGAAGGTCATCTAAATATAAATGGTAGGGAGAAAATATTTTGGATGTAATCAAGAGTTAATAAAGAATGCGTATGTTATTTAAATGCCACCTTGTGGAACGCCAGCTTCGTTATCAAGCCACGAAGATAGTCTATCTTAGACAAAAATACGTTGCCGGCGCCCATACATATAACTTTGAATTGAACGCGTTGCTTGAAATCCAGCAACACCAATACTGTGACTCGATGATACTCCATACTGTAACGAATGTCGTTCGTAATTTTTAAATAACGCCGTAGTCGTACTATGACCAGTTACAAAAAGAAAAATTAAAAATACTAATGCCTATAAACTGATAAAAATTATAAACTAAACCTTTTTGTTATGTACATTAACAAAAATTGATTGCAAAAATTAAAAAAAAGAAAAAAAAAGAATACTACACATATGTCCTTCAGAACACTTGATTGAACAGTAAAAAGATAAAAAAATATAACACAAGGGACTCAAAGGTCTGAAAAAACTGTAAACCTCAGCCACAGACATCAAATATAATTATGTTTTGTGATTAGAACAGATTCATTTACGAGTACATATTAAACATTATTTATAGTCTGCGCGGAAGTGCTAGTCATCGCCTTAGGTATGCAAGCGGCGAGACGGGGGAGGACGCGATTGACAAGACGCACACGAGATATTTGAGGACAGATAAATCTCCGGATAACCATGTTAGAAACTGTCTTAATTAACATAATGGGTAAATTATTTATATTTTCCGGGCTAAACAAAAATTAACACGTATTTAAAAGCGTTAATTAGATTTTATTATTTATAATACAAAACAGTTTTCTAAACTCACCACACAAATTAAACCTAAATTACCTTACTGCGAGAATTCTATGTTCGACCTGTGGGTTCGTATCACAAATAAGGAGGTTATTAAAACCTTGCGGTGTCTAGACATGAATAAAGCTAGTGGACCAGTTGGTATACCAGCTATAGTTCTATAGCGAAATCCGTTATAGCACAAAATTAATCCATATCTTCGTCTTCTTCATTACTATACATGTCTTCAATTTCCATATCCTCCTCAGAATCTGAATCGTTTCCCAGGTTTATGATCAACTCGTCTATTACATTGTCAAACCTCATATCGTGGTCCCAATATTGGTTCTCGATTTTCTGTACGTGGTCGTCACACTTTTGCCATCTTCCCGGAGTGAATTCAGAAAACAATTTTGTGATGATTGGAATTTTGTCGTCCAATGAAGTATTTATATAATTTGTAGCTAAATTGTTCTTTATATCGGCCCACACAAGCTCAATGGGGTTGAGATCAGGATGATATGGCGGAAGGCGAAGAACGATATGACCTGAAGCCTTTAATATTTCGTCAATGACGTAAATTTTTTCGGACTGAGTTCTATTTATCAAATGAAAGAGTTCGGCTTTTGTATTATCTGGTGTAAATTCAACATTACGTTCGCGTAACCAATCTTGCATGTCCCTTTTTAAACTTGACATAGTAGGTTTTTTCTTTACCTGTACACAATGGTAGGAGGCATTGTCCATTACGACCACTGAATTAGGAGCTAGTTTATTTTTCAATTTGTGACTAACCCAGTTATGAAAATTTGTGGCATTCATATGGTAATCCCCACATTTCGAATCTGATTTGAAAATTGTTAAGGCACCGTTAACTAATCCGTCTCGGCTACCACCATGAACAATCACCAAACGACGCCCTTTGCCAATATCAGCATAAATTCCAGGCTCAGATTCGGATTGCCAACACATATTGGAGGTGTGGCTACTATTAACGTAGGTTTCGTCCAGATAATATATGTTTCGGTTTTCATTTCTATGTTTCCGTATAGCTCTTAAATACCTTACTCTCCATTCAGCAATACTGGGCCTCTCAATTAAAATGTGTCTCTTAGATTTACATTTTTTAAATAAATATCCCATCTTATGTAAAAGCTGTCGTAAATAGGTACAACCGCAGTTCACAATGCCATCTTCTTTTAAAACTGCAAGCAGCTTACGAATACTTGGGATTTTCTTATCACTAGTATAAAATTGATGAATTTTTCTTCGTATAACTCCCATGTCAAAATCATCAATCTGGATTCTCTTTTTTATTTCTTTAGGTTTCCGCGGAGATGAAAATTTTGCAATTTCCGATGTTTGTAGACTCGAATTTCCTTCAGCTACAATTCGCATTACGGTGCGGGCAGACACTCCTGTAGCCTCTGCTACTAATTTATTAATGTTCATATCATATTTGTGTTCCATACTTTCCTTGTCGCCCTTTCGTCTTAAAAAAAAACTATGTACATTATAAATAATATTTTTCACTTGTCGTGGTATTGGCGGACCCATCTTAGAATATTTATCTCGTGTATTTTTGGAGAAAACTGTCGCGTACAACTGAATCGTGTAACCGTCGCGGCGGTTGACGGCAGACTGCGTCAGCTTGATGTTTATCTACCTCCCCCGTCCTGCCGCTCACATACCTAAGGCGATGACTAGCACTTCCGCGCAGACTATAACACTACACGCTCCGTTTTGCCTGCGCAGTCCATGCCTGTGCATTCATGACTGTACGATGGCTCGCGCAAACTGGACTGTGAAAATCTTAAAGTGTTTTGAGAGCTGGTCACGTCACGATGTGGCCCGAAGAGGTTTTTTAAATGGAGCCTTATATTATTGTTTACTTGTAAAAAATCAACAAATTAAAAAGCGAAGTCGTAGAAGTAAATAGAGCAAAACGTGGTTTTTACGGAGAAACAAACATTCACATGTTAAATTCATTGAAGATTTGAGAGAAGATCCAGATGACTAGCGTGGCTATCTCAGAATGGATGAAACAGCCTATAATTAGTTACTGGACTTAGTAACACCCATAATTAAAAAAGACGATACTGGAAAGCGCCAGTCTATATCTCCTTATGAAAGATTAACCTGTATGTTAACGTTTTTAGTAACTGGGAATACTTACAGAGATCTAAAATACACAGCAGCAATTTTTCATCAAGCATTGTCTAAAATTATTCCGGACACATGTAAAGCTATCACGTTCTATACGTAGAATACATGAAGGTAATAAAAAATAAAAATATAAATTACTTTGCAACCTTCCGCTAAATAAATACAATGATGTGTCTTACCTGGAATGAAGAGCACCTCCCGCCCTCCCTCAATTGCATGCACTTACTCCGTCACCACTACTCCCAACATCACTATTCCAGGTAAGACACACCATCGACGTTAATACGACACGTGTTTCGCCTCTACACGAGGCATCCTCAGCTGACCGCTAAGTTTCACTTAGCGGTCAGCCGCCGTCCAAGTAAGACACATCATTGTATTTATTTAGAGGAAGGTTACCTCCTTCGCTAGCATCACTGCTTCGCAGAAGGTGGTGACGTCATCCCATTCCGTCTCGCTCCGGACCATGGCTTCGACCAGGGCCGGACGCGAGAGGTCGCCGCCGCCTATCGCCGCTACGAGGACACGGCGGTGCTCCGCCCAAGCAGGGCACACCTCCACGGTGTGTTCCACCGTGTCCTCCGGTCCATCCTCGCAGTGGGAGCACCCGGGCGTTTCCTCCCGCCCGATTCGGTGCAGGAACCTCCCGAACACACCGTGTCCGGTAAGGACCTGCGTCAGGCGGAAGGTGAGGATGCCGTGGCGTCTCTCAAGCCACTCCTCAAAGAGGGGTCTTATCGCCGCTATAGTGGCGTGCCCAGCACGGGGTTGCGACAGTCGCTGTCTCCATGTCGCCATGAGATCGTGCCGGAAGTCTGTCCGCTGCGCGACAACTTGCCGCGGCAGCGGGGTTTCCCTACGGCATAGTGCCTCCGCGCGCCATTCGTGCAGGCGCGCGAGGACTATCGCCTCCAGATCCCATGGTGGCAATCCGGCAAGGAGGCTCGCCGTCTCGCGGGAGATCGTGCGGTAGCCGCGAACCATCTTCACGGCAACCACCCTTTGGGGCGCGTTCAGGTGGTGGACGGCAAGCCGCGCCAAACCACGCGCCCACACCGGGGCCCCGTAAAGGGCCATGGACCGCACGATCCCCACGTAAAGGAAGGTGGCGTTTGGCCCTCCCAGGTTCGGCAGGAGCCGCCTGAAGGCAGTCCCGGTCGTTAGAAGTGTAGGATCGGCCGTCGAGGACGAGTCCTAGGTACTTCAGCGTCGACTCGACGCCGATGGATACCCCTCCTACCATCACTGAGGATCCCGGTGGTGGGCTGTTCCGAGAACCATGGAAGTGCATGGCCTCGGACTTGTGCAGAGCCACCTCGAGACCCAGTTGCCAAATCCTCTCAACGACTATCGCAACCCCGCGTGTCATAGTTTCCGCCGCCGCCTCGTACGACCCCCCCTTGTGCCAGTACCAGCGTGTCGTCAGCGTAGCAAACTACGCAGACGCCGGTAGGGAGGTCGGCGCGCAGCACCCAGTCGTAACCGATGTTCCACAGAGGTGGCCCCAGAACCGAACCCTGTGGGACACCGCACGACATCTCTCGCCGGTTCCACTCACCGTTGCGACCGGGGTAGATGACGGCCCTGTCCGTCAGATAGTCCCCGACTATACGACGGAGATAGGTCGGCACGCGGTGATACCGGAGTGCCTCCCTAATGCAGCTCCAGGGCATGGAGTTGAAGGCGTTGGCGATGTCGAGAGACACCGCCAAGACAACCCCCCCTCTGGCCACTGCATCCCCCGTCGTGAGGGCTCTCACGCGCATGACGGCGTCCACCGTAGAGCGCCTCTTGCGGAAACCAAACTGGTGTTCCGCAAGATCCGGCCCCGTCCCCGCAAGGTGCTCGGCGAGGCGGTTTGCAATGACTCTTTCAAAGAGCTTGCCCACCTCGTCGAGCAGCACCACGGGCCGGTATGCGGACGGAGAGTCCGCAGGGCGCCCCGGCTTCCGAATGAGGACCAGCTTCCCCGTCTTCCAACGAAGCGGGAATTGGCCTCTCTCCAAGCATGCGCTTAGGAGCCCCTCCAGTCGGGGCCCGAGAGCCTCCGAGGCCAGGACCCAGGCTTTGCCAGGCAAGCCATCGGGTCCTGGGGCGGTATTCCTGGCCTTGAGCCTACGTACCGCCACTCTCAGGTCTACCCCGGTCCCTTCCGGGATGTCGTCGTCGTCGTTCTGGTGATCCGCTTCCGGCACCGCGGGTGGCGGAGCCATAGGCGGGGGCGGATGTTCCCCACGCGCAGGGAACAGAGCGCTCACCACGTCCTCCACGAGCTGGGGCCGGAGACTTTGCGTCAGCTGGGGGGCCCAGGTGCGGAGTTTATCCCGCACCATCTTGTAAGGGCGCCCCCACGGATCTCTGTCGAGAGTCTCCAGCATCTCCTCACGGGCCCGATCCCGGGCCCGTAGGACAGCCTCCCGGAGGGCGGTCTTCGCCGCTCTGTATCCCTCGTACAGCTCTGCCTCAATGGCTGCCGCATTCGGTGGACGAATGCGGAGCCTGCGATGCCTGGCGTACAGGTGCCGCGCGGCGACACACGCCTCGCGCAGAGACGTCAGCTCACGCTACCACCAATACACCTGACGCCGGGCGCTTCCTGGCCGGACGCGGGGCATTGCTACGTCACATATCTCGGACATGGCCTCCTGGAACCACCCTGTCTCATCATGGACGTCGGCAGGCCTGTCCGGTGATGACACCCAGGCCTGCACGATCGAGGCTTCCAGGAGGAGCTCCCGGTCCAGCTGCTTCAGCGCCCAACGCGGACCACTCGGGGCCTGTTGGACTGGCGCGCTCGAGGGCTGGGTGGAGACGTCAAACCGGATGTACCGGTGGTCGGAGTAGGTCTCCACCCCCTCCATGACACGCCAGTCAATGGCACGCGGCGACAGAGTGGGGCTAGCGAACGAGATGTCCACCATCGACTCGCCCCGCATCCGCGCACACGTGAGGACAGAACCCCGATTTAGGACGACCAGGCCTGTCTCCAGAGCCCAGTCTTCCACCATCCTACCCCGCACATCTGTACGACGAGAACCCCAAGCCAAGTTCTTGGCATTGAAGTCCCCGAGGACAAGTACGGGGGAGGGGATAACTTCCGACGACGACTGCTCTCAGCTCTGCAAGAGAGTTGTGGAGCTCGGCGAGAGATCGGACCGTGACCCCGAACCGTGCTGCTACGCACCCCTGACCCCTTATGACACCTTCAAGGGTCGGGGTACCGGCGGCGGCCGAAGAGATGATGGCCACTGAGCCGTTAAGGTCCGCCACCCAGTCCTCCCTAGGCCAGACAAAATACGGCTCAGCGACCACAGCGATGTTAATCGACCACTGCGCCATGCTCTGGAGCAACAGATCCTGAGCGCAGGCGCAGTGGTTGATATTCGCCTGGAGGAAGCTTAATGGGGCCGTTATAGGCATTCCATTTCAGCTTCCTCCACGGGGGGCCCCTCTGCGGGCGTATTTGTCGCGGGGGCGGCGGCGGGGAGCGTGACAGCGGTGGCGGCGGCAGTTGCGGCTGCGGCGGAGGCCACAGAGGCGGTAGCGGCCTTGGCCCCTACCCTACCCGCGGCCTTGGCCTTGGCGGGTGGCACGCAGGCCTTGCTTCCGGCTCGGTGATCGGTTGACTTGCCAGTCGCCGCACATGCATCACAGTGCGGCGTGGCGCAGCAGGTCGCCGATATGTGTCCGGGCTGACAGCAGCGGAAGCAAAGGCCACTGCGGTCAACCTCCGAGGCGCATCTCACTGATACGTGGTGCCCCACGAGACAGCGATAGCACCTCAGAGGTCTGGGCTCCAGCAGCTTAACCTGCGCTGAGACCCAGCCCACCAGAAGCCTTCGGCCCTCCACTATGGTTTTGGCCGCCGTAACAGGGCAGCACACCGTGGCGGCATGCATACCCTGTTGGTCCGGGCGTATGGCGCATGACCTGACTGGTCAGTAGTGCACCCCCCGGACCTGGCGACGGCGGCCACCAACTCCTCCTCCGATACCGAGTCGTCCAGACCCATGATGCGCAGGTCTGCGCATCTGACGGGCCTGGACACTCGGGCCTCGTCCGCGTCCAGAGACGCTCTGAGCTTCGCAGCCAGAGCGTCCGCGGTCGCGCCACTGGATTCCCCCGGGGACCTCCAGCATACGGGCCCCCGTCTGGGTGACTTTGAGCCGGAGGCCCCCGGTGATCCCGAGCTCCCCGAGATCCACCGCCTCCTTCGCCTTCGCGAGCAGATCGCGGTAGGTAACGCCCTTCTTTTCCGCGTCCGGCTGTAGTGTAATCACTACAGCTGCGGTCTTCGGGGCGTGGAGCCTAGCCGCGATCTTGCGCGCCCTGAACTGGCGCTGCCGCTCCTGCTCTTTGGCCTTTTTGGCTGCCTTCTTCCCCTTCTTTTTGTCCCCGACCACCTGCCAACCGGCTTCAGCCGCGGGAGGGGTGGGGCTGGTGCAGCCCCACCTGTGCTGCCGCCTTGCCCTTTTTCGCCTTCGTCTTGCCTCTCTTTCCCGTCGCCGGCTTAGCCGGAGCCGGTTCAGTCGGTACCGGTTTTGCCGGAGCCGGCTTTTCAGGGGGGGGAGGAGCAACTGCAGCCCCGCCCGAGGGCTGGCTGGACGGCCCCGGCCTGGATGCGGCAGCCGTGGCCGCCGCGTACGTTGCCGGCCTCGCCGCCGTCTTGTTTGCCCCTAGGGGGGGGGGCGCAGGACGATGCCCTCCAGCACGGAGAACCGGTGAGGAAGGCAGCCAGCTCCTGCCGGACCAGGTTCAGAACCTGGTTCTCCACCGGCACGGGCTGGCTTGGGCGCTGCGTCTGGGGCGCCGCGCGAGAGGCAGGCTCACGTAGACTGGCCAGGTCTGCGCGGAGCTGCTCGTTCTCCTTCTGGAGAGTCTCCATGGCAGACGTCATGCGGGCCACGTCCGCCCGCAGCTTCGCCACCTCATCCGCATTAGGCCCGGCCCCAACAAAGTTGGCCTCCGCAGCCGCCATGATGGAGGCGGAGGCCCCGGGAATGGCCTTGAACTTTGAGGAGGGCTTTTGCTTGTAGGCCACGACCTTGATCGCGGCCTCCACCTCCTTTACGAATCTGGCCTTACGCTCCACCTCGGAGCCGCCAGTCGCACTCGTCTCTTCGCCTGATACCCGAGCCGTATCGCCCGCGTGGCGCCCCTCCTCGGCAAGCTTTGCCGCTCGTTCGGCCATCTGATTGTCAGAGAGCCCCCCTCCCCTTGCCTCTCAGCCCGCCCCGCCTGTTGGTGGGGATTTTCCGGGCCGAAACCTCCTCTTCACCGGATGACGGCCCCTGGTCGCCATCCCGCCTGGACCGCTTGCGGAAGAACTTACTGGTCTCCGCGGTCCCAGGCCCCACGCGTCGGGAGCTCTCTGAGCCTCCCACGCTGCTCGATGCGGCGTCGGACTCTGTCCCCGCATCGTTCCTCCTCTCTTCTACGTTGCCGTTGCCGGCGGTTTTGTTTTTTTTTTGTTTTTGTTGGTTTTCCATTTTGTACCCACGAGTATGGGGGAATTAAAGGTCCACCTTGGCAGAGACCCCTGTACCAAGGTTAGCAGATTTAGAGGATTTATTACTCGCCAGAGGGGGTCTGTAGGTACCCTGGCGAGGAGCGCACTAGCGGCTGATTTGTTCATAGAACCCCGTCAGCCATCCATCCCGTCGCGGTGCGTCGCCGCTTGGGATTCGGAGTAACTTTTTATAGAGGTTTTCTCCCTCGCGGTCCGGGCGATTAAGCCAAGACCCTCGGTCCCTATCAAAGCCGCGAGACTTGATCCACGACACTTCGATACTGGGATTACGAGACCGGCGGTGACAGCAAAGGATGAATCCTTCACTGTCTGCCCGGAGGCAGGGTAAGTGCACACCGAGCCCGCCCTCGCTCCTCTGCTATGCCCTCTGCTGATCAGAGGGTCACGCAGAGGAACGCACTGTTGGTCCGGGACGGACCCCCCCCCATATCAGAATAATTAGCCGCGGCTGCAACATTCCCCAAGGAATAAGAATTTCTTCTCATTTCTCGAGGAAGATTACCGCCGCGCGCAGGGTGCACCGGTCCAGTAGCTGCTCTTCCCTCCAGACGTATCGACAGGGACCCGCAACTACCAGATTCCAAATTTGCAGGAAGAATGAAAGCAGATAGCATAGGAGTTTGAAGAGAGATGGAATTTTCGCCATTCCTTAGGCGCCGCGAATGGAAAACATGTGCGGATTATTCCACCAGAAGTACAGGGTTCCTATTATTATAATTATAAAGGATTTCACAGTATGGTTTTGATGGCAGTTGTAAGTGCTAACTATGAATTCATAATATCAGAATTTGACGTGAATGAGATAATTTCTGATAGAGGTGTTATAGAACAAACAATATTTTACAATAAATTGAAAGATAATACATTACACATTACGGACAAGATCGTCTCACTAGTTCAGATAAAACGCTAAATTAAAACCTTTGCCTTAACGTTACATTTTTAAAACCTTTTAGTCAAAGAGAACTAACAAATGAACGTAAAATATATAATTACCGTCTATCAAGGGCAAAGCGAATCGTAAATAATGCGTTTGATATTTTAGCTAATAAATTTTGAATTTTTCATACCAGCTATAAACCATAGATACCATTGTCGTGACATGTTTTACACTCCATAACTTTTTGAGAAGAAAATATGCTTCAACGTATACTCCTATTTTAAGCCTGGATAATAACAATAGTAACGGCTTGAGAACAGATGAGTACAATGTAATTGATATACAGACAGACATTACAAAAGCATTTCCAGAGACGTCAAGCAGACTAGGGAACAATTTTTACGTTATTTTAATAATGAAGCTGTGAGTGTATCGTGGCAAAACAGTATGGTGTAATTTACTATGATTGTCAAATTTAACTGGCGATCTACCTCGTACCCAACTTGAGATATCTCAATTAAACTTACCTATGAATATTAACTTTGCAGATCCTAACTTCCTCCAACCTACTCCTGTAGATCTACTCATTGGAACCGATGTATTTCGGCAATTAATATTAGGCCAACAGATCACTCTAGGCTGTAAGACACCTATAGTCACAGATACAAGGTTTGGTTGGTTATTAGCTAGCCCAATTTTTTCAAAATCTGTTAGCAAGGCTAATGTTCGTAGCATATAAACTTACTTGTCTCTTGAAGAGCAAATTACTAAATTTTGGCAGGTTGAGAATATCCCTGAATCTAATAAGATATTATCCAATTCTGATATAGAATGTGAGAAGAACTTTTCAGAAAATATTCGTCGCATTGACGATGGTAGGTTTTGTGTTCGACTACCACTTATTTCTGAACCTGATTGTTTAGGCGATTCTTATCAGTTAGTCAAAAGGTACCTCCTAGGTTTAGAATGACGTTTTAGAAAAAAATCAGATTTAAAATTAATGTTTTCTGATTTTATACGTCAATATCCAGATCTTGTACATCTTTCAGAAGCTACTGAAGTTATTTCATCTCCGGCTTACTTCATCCCGCACCATGCAGTGATCAAACCGGACAGGGAGTCGACTAAACATCGCGTTGTCCTCGAGTTACCTTGCTTCTCTATTAACGACCTCAATATGGTGGGGCCTCCTATACAGGATTCCTTATTTAATATTATACTCGGATTTCGTCTTTATAAATATGTACTCTCCATAGAAGGAGACATAGAAAAAATGTACCGACAAGTTTTAATTGGCCCCAGAGATCGTAATTTACAGTTAATTTTATGTCGCTAAAGTGAAAGAGAGCCCATCCGAATATTACATATTACGTCTTAATCCTACGGTTTCGCGAGCGCAAGCTTTCAAGTACCCGCTGCCCGTGGAAGCTAGGAGAGGAATGTCAGGATGATAAAATTAAAACTATAATTTAAAACGACTTCTTACTCGATGATTTACTTACTGGTTCAGATTCTCCCTAAGAATTACGTTTATTAAAGAAACCGTAGAGTCCGTTTTATTTAGTGGTGGGTTTAACTTGCGAAAGTACTGATGTAACTGACCATCAGTTTTATTTAAGCCTTATGAAGCTGACATTCAGAAAAATTTTGTGATAAGCTGTTCTTCTAGCATTTTAGGTGTCGATTGAAATCATAACGAAGATTTTATAAATTTCCCCACTAACTATAATATTCAATATGAAAATCCAACTAAAGGATCAATCCTTTCCGATTCATGTAAGGTGTCCAACCCTCTGGGTCTTCTTAGTCCACTCACTATAAAACCTAAAATTCTAATTCAAAGATTGGGGTTATCCAAAGTCAACTTGGATGACCCAGTGCCCGGTACTATCAAACATGAGTGGCTCTACTTCGTACAAAAATTAGCTAGCTTACTTACCTTGGGAATTCCCAGGCATGTCATGGGTGATTTTACTACGTCTGTCGAGCTTTATTGTATTTGCGATGCATCGCAAGCCGCATACGCCGCGTGCATCTATTTTAAATCTACGAATGATGACAGTCAAAATTCAGCTGCTATGCGCTAAGACCCGAGTCGCGCCTACTAAACCTAACACCATACCGTGCTTGCAGCTCCGCACCGCCCTTCTGGGTGCTCAGCTGGCATCCGCCGTCACTAATGCTATGCGTGTGCCTATATCTTAACACTATTACTCGAGGGACTCATCCATAGTAGCATGCATTCTAATAGGGACAAAACATGTATTTTTTTATATGAAAACAAATTTATCGAAATAAAAATAAAGATACCCTTTTTATCCGGGTTCATCGTATTTTTATATACAACATGTAACAAAATCCCTAAGGTTTGCATTAACTGCGTTATCAGAATCTGTGTCCAAGCGTATATATTTAAAAAAAAAATAATTTTAATGAAAAAAAATTTGCAAATTGTATGTGGTTTTATTTTCTCTAGCTTACACGAGTATCGTCTCAGGAGTATCGAGTTACTCCTCGCACCCATAACACATTTTATCTAATAATATCTGTTTTATTTAACAGACCGTTTAATGTGTATTTCTAGTTTTAATATGTGCTTCATTGTACCTATGTTCAGCTTCAGAAACTGGATTCAGAACAGGTGTTAACAAATATGGCCTGTTTGGATAGGCACTATCTCCAAGTAACCAGCGATTTCCGAATTGGCCTGCATCACATTCAACGGTTAAAATAAAGAATATTAGGCTCTGGCAGAAATTATTCAAATTTATTGCAATTTGAATACATGTTATTTGCACCTCCCTCTCAGAATAAAGTTATTAAATATAGTTGCATCATGCGTTCATCATGCGAAAACCAGGCCAATGAGCCACAACATTTATAAATTTTAAATCTGCATCACAAACACCTTGAACATTTAAAGAAAAATAACCCTTCCGATTTCTGTATTCTTCACCTATTAAATGGCCTAAAATAAATAACATTTTTTTAGGCCATTTAATAGGTGAACACAACGGGGGACTGCCCCCGCTGACCATGGGCGCTGTAAAGCACCCAAAACGTCGGGATAATAATAAAAATAAGTTAAAGTAATTAAACGCGATAAAATCCGTAAATAATAGTTTTATTCAATAAATAAACATTATTATTAGCAACTTCATAGTTTAATCAAATTAGCCAACATTTTAAGAAGAGTTAAGTATAGTTACTTACATGGAGACTGTGTGCGGATATGTGTGCCATCAATTGCCCCAAGCACACAAGGAAATCCAGCAATTCTATAGAATTTGTCTGCACATCCTTGCGATGAGCGACATTATATTTATCATATAATTGCGCAATAGCTGATGATGTGTCTTGCACTATTCTGCCTGCTGTAGATTTTGACACTCCAACAAAATCTGCTACGGATATCAACATTGTGCCTAGTGCATAAAACTGTAGGGTCAACAAAAGTTGATGCAATGGTGATACTCCGTAATTTCTGCAAAGGATTACATAAAATGGAGTATATTATATAGATTGTAAAAAAATTATCTAGTTTACTAAAGATCAGCTTTGCTTTACCTCGTGGATGTTACCCGACGGGTAACCCGTAATAACGGGGTTATTTCTAACAATAAAGAGTTGAACGCATGTTTGTTCACTCGAAACCTAAAGGTAAAATCACCGTCATCGAGACTTTGCGTATAGTTCACTCTTCTGATTCTTCTGATTCTGAAGAATATTGAGATTTCCCCAACATTCTTGCCAAGACCATATCGCCATGACAATAAAACTAATATATTCCCAATAATTTTGTTAAAATATATAAATGTAAATATACACTATTAAAACCACCACTAAAAGTTCAAGAAATTTTAAAAATCTTTAAGGAATTGTTGTATTTTAAAAATCCCGCTTGTCGCTGTGATATAAAATATCCAATTGAAAATAGTCCCTAAGTTCTGTACAACAGAGAATGAATACCCGTCAAACGCTCTTTTCGGTTAATTCCATACTTACGATACGAATAATACAGATATTCGTCACGAATAACAGCAAGCGATTGATATTATCCGACCTGATGTTGATCGGTCAGTGTATAAATGAAGTGAATATGGAATATTAGCATATCAGAATCCGTTGCATTACTTATCTATGAATACATGAAATATTACTAATATCTTAACAGTTACGAATATATCGGTTACATCTTTACCTGTGTGTTAAGTTCGCATCTATACGCAGCGACTTCAATCGATGCCGACTCACTGGCGACTTATGACTTTTGTGTCTACATTATATGGATTTATCAGTATTCATTTCGCAGTATACGTGCATACCGGTGATGTCTAAAGAAAAGCGTCGCATGTTGCTAGCCCTAGCAGCCGTTTGCATATATGACAAAGAGAAAAAAAAAGAAAAATAGAAGATTTTGGGCGAAAAAATGGTTACCTTAAAGATCAAGATATTCACATGTAAATTTAATTACTGAGTTAGCACTACAAGAACCGAATGATTTTAGAAACTATTTACGTATGGACCCTTGTACATATCAACATTTGTTGTCTCTGTTGGAACCAATGCTAACAAAAAACAGGATACGTGCATGAGAAAAGCGATAACAGCTCACGAACGATTATTAGCTACATTGCGATTTCTAGCAACTGGACGAACTTATCAGGACTTACAATACAGCGTTGCAATATCTAAGCAAGCTCTAAGCAAGATCGTTCCAGAAACATGTGATGCGATCATAGCTACATTACAAGAAGAATATTTAAAAGTGTGTTAAAAGTACATTTTAAACAACTTTGTTGGTAAGTATATATTGTTATTATCCACTAAAAATAAACACTTTATGGTTTAAAATGATTATAATACATAGTAACACTTTGAGATGGTGTTTTGGAGTTGGGCAATTGGGTTTCTACGATTTCTGATAGCTGATTGTTCATCTGCTGGGGAACGTGAATTAGCTGGCCACTCACGGGATCTATCAAAAGGCTTTGTGAAAAAGTATCATAATCGGTAACATTTGAATTATGGACACTTGAACATTTTCATTCTGAGAAACTGATTGTGTATTATTATTATTAATATCAATACGACTTTGACGACAGAGAGAATTCATACGTGCTTCAAACAAAACTTCGTTGATTAATTTCTCCGATAAATTTGTTGATTATTTGGTAAACTCTTTAAGATACCAAGCCCATGATTTTGCTGTATGTTCCCAGCGGTCTGTCGGAGTAGGTTTGCTGAGATGGACATTAATTTTACTAAGAATATCTTCTCTTGGCCTCTTCTTTTTTATTACTACCACGAGATGTCTTTATAGATGCTGTTGAGGGAGCGGGTGATTGCGTTGACCCCGAAAATAAATCAGAATCTTCATCAACATTTCTATTTCCTTCTAAATCTTCACCTACTATGGTACCTGAATTCAAAAATATTAATTAATATAAGTATCATTTTTTTACAATTTACTGAAACTGAAAAAGAATGGATCCACATAGCAAATACCTTTGAAGAAAGGTGGCAATTTCCTCATTGCTTAGGAGCTATAGACGGGAAACATGTAAAAATTGTGCCACCAGCTAATAGTGGGTCATACTATATATATTTTACTTTATATATTTTATTTTACTTATATAAATTTTAATTATAAAAAGGATTTCAGCATTGTTTTATTAGCAATAGCAAATACAAATTATGAATTTATGATGGTGGATATAGGAATTAATTGTCGAATATCTTATGGTGGAGTTATTAATAGAAGTATATTTTATGAGAAACTGAACTCAGGATCGTTAAATATTCCTAAGGCAGCAATGATAATAAATAGTGAAACTATTTTGCCTTACGTCTTCGTGGGGGATGACGCTTTTTCTGTACGCCCATACTTAATGAAACCTTTTCCAGATAAATATTTAAGCCCTCAACAAAGAATATTCAATTACGGGCTATCAAGAGCCCGTTGCATTATTGAAAACGTCTTTGCTATATTAGTCAATCGATTTCGAATTTTCAAAACTTCAATCAATTTAGACTTGCAAACCATTGATAAAATAGTAATGGCGTCATGTATATTACATGACTTTTTACGTCGAACATGTAATGAATATATCAGAGTTGGTGTGTATATTGAAAATGTGGATGATGGAACCATTAATATAGGCTACGGAGTCAACAATGAATTGTTAAATTTACAAGTAACAAATCAAGGTCAAAGTCAAACCATTGCTAGACATGTTTGAGAACAATATATTCAATAATGAGGGTTGTGTTTCGTGGCAAAACCATTTTACTAATATAAATACAATACAGTAGTTGATAATAATAATATCAATAAATAAATATTATAAATTATAAATAGTGTTTTTATTTCATCAACTTACCCGAATATTGTTTCCTGTTTTAATATTAGTTGTTGAACTTCTAGTTGTTTCTTGATCCTTCAAGAAGTTGAGTAAATCGTAATACCATATTGATGGTGTAGGGATATCTTCTACAGCCATTCCGGATTTCAAGCTTTTTTTCGATTTTATCGTATTGTCTTCGCCAAAACGTATTTTTAATTTTTTTACCACAAAATCCCGATCAGCATTTGGCTCCAGTTCTTAAATTTTTCGACTAAAATATCATAACTTCGCGACTTCAAATCTCTGTTTGAGTAATCTTTATTCTTAACCATCCATAATAAAGGTAAATCCCGGTATAATTCTATAAATTCAGTCACAAAAGACTGAGAGTATTTACGTAGGTCCACCACTTTAAAATCGCGTACGTGTCCACGCTGCAACGATGTCGCTGGCGACTATCATGCGACTTCGACTTTTCAGATTTACAGCGATTCGATCGCCACAATTGACAGCGACAATAAATCGCGGCTAAGGTCACGTCCACACACTGATTTAAACATCGCCAGCGAGTCACTATTGAACAAAGTCGCTGCCGTGTGGACCCTAGTTTACTTTATAGTCTGTGATTTATGTGAATTTGTGAATCATAGAAATTGAAAAATGGTGTCGAGTTTTGTGTTAAATTTATATTCTAATTATTTTTTAAGTAGAGAATAGTTAAAGTAAATGAATAAAATGAGTATAGCGCAGATTAGATTGAACCTTATCAAAGAACAGGTGGAATCTTGTAAAGAAGTTTTAATAAGTTTAAAATTGGAAAAAAGACGCCATGAGGAAATAGAGGTTTCATAGAAGTTGTTGAAATGTAAAAATGAATAGAGATAAAATGAATGTCACATATTCTTACGGCAAATCGAAGAACAAAGTTAGATCCAGCGGCATACTAATTTGCGATTAGAAATAGAGCAAGTAATTGTTGAATTTGAAGATTACATAAAATTATTAAAATTAGACCAAAGTACAGAAAATGTCGCAAGCCGTTTACCAAAATTAGAACTGCTTAAATTTCATGGAGATGTGCTTCGGTGGCAAGAATTTTGGGATAGGTTTTATTCTAGCATACATGTTAAACTAATTAGGAATGTTGACAAGCTAGCATACCTTCAAAGTTGTTTGGAAGGAGAGGCGAAAGATGCTGTAGCGGGTTTGGAGATAACTAATGACAACTATGAAATAGCATTGATTCACTTTTTGAAGGACAGGTTTGGAAGTAAAGCAATCGTAGTTGATGCCCATTATAAAGAACTTTATCATATGCAAGCTAAAAACTCGTCAATTAAAGAAAGTCGAAGAAAATTGAATGAGATTGACAGAAACTTGAGAGTGTTACAGTCTTTGGGAGAAAATGTGATAGGGGCTTACTTGAGAAAGGTTATAATAGAGAAGTTTTCAGAAGATATACGTATGGAACTAATACTTAAAATGTCTAAGGAAGATGAGTCGGTACAGTGCATCCGTAAACATCTGGAACACTTGATAAATACAAAGATGGAAACTTCACACAATTTAGTCGCTAACCAGTATGCTTCTTGTAGTGCCAACGAGATTGCTTCGCTCTCTACATTACTAATGAGGCAAAAGGGAAGACATATTAAATCAAGCACAAACCTTAAAAATCAAAGAGCTGTGCAGAAAAAGGGGTCAAAGAGGAGGTTGGTTATCAGACGAGATGAGCATCAAGAAAGAAAGAGGTTGGCCTTCATATTCTTTCTTGCAGATCATTTTAATGATGAGTGTAAGGCTTACAACAATATAAAGAAGAGAAGAAAGGAAAAGACAATTAAAGGGTCGTTGTTACTTATGTTTTAAAAATAATCAGTGTTAAAGTGTGTCAAAATAAATTTACATGTTAACACTGTGGAGAGTGACTCAATAGAGCCTAGTGCCCTAGGAATTTACAAAAGAATAAACTCCATGCTGCAGTTGCAACTGAGAAAGAAACCATGGGTTAAACATTACATTAGCTGATGATGGTTCATTAGAAGAAGAAATTCATTTGTTGATTGACTATGACTTCTACTTCTCCTTTATAAATAGCCGTAAGATTTTAATTCATCATCATCATCATTACAGCCCTTCACAAGTCCACTGCTGAACATAGGCCTCCCCCAAGTAATGCCACAAAGCACGGTCCTGAGCCACTTCCATCCATCGACTTCCTGCATGTCTTACCAGGTCGGCATTCCATCTAGTGGGAGGTCGCCCCACCCTACGCCTACCGGTACGAGGCTGCCACTCGAGAACCTTTCTTTCCAATCGGTTATCGGTTCTTCGAGCTATATGGCCGGCCCATTGCCACTTCAGCTTACTAATCCGTTGGGCTACGTCTGTTACTCTGGTTTTACTGCGGATATCCTCATTTCTGAGTCTATCACGCAGAGAAACTCCGAGCATAGCCCTCTTCATAGCTCGCTGAGCGACCTTGAGCGTCCTCATACGGCCAGCAGTGAAGGACCACGTCTCTGATCCGTAAGTCATCACTGGCAACACGCACTGGTTGTACACTTTAGTTTTCAGAGATTGAGGTATACCTGACGAGAAGATGAGCTCTATATCACTTTTATTTTCTAACTTACAAGTTAACTTAACTACTGTGACAATGTGAGTACACAGGCATACTAGACTACTTACAAACTAACTTAATTACTACTGCCTTTCTTAACAATTAAACATCACACATTAAAGTCATCACTAGCAACACGCACTGGTACAACCAGTGCGTTTTGCTAGTGATGACTTTAGTTTTCAGAGATTGAGGTATACCTGATGAAGAAGATGTGTCGTAATTTCCCAAACGCTGCCCAGCCGAGTTGAATCCGTCCTTTGACCTCTCGGTCGAAGTTTCAATTAATGACAATTTATATCTCATTGAAACAGACTTTGGTTGGGTATGGTCTGGCAAAGTTATTGATGAATCGGATCATGTTCTCTCTATTATTTCATTTTTAAATACATATTTATAATACATAGGAATAATATCTTTTTCAATGTTACTTGAATACTCACTGTCACTGTCACTTTCGTCACTATCAATGCCAACCCACAATAAAAAAACGATCACTTCCTTCAACTATTATTTTATCTTTCACTATGTACTCATCTTCAATTTTTATATCATGCGAGCATTCTTTTTTCCAAAGCTCTTCGCTTATTGAGCTTAACGTTTCTTTTAAGGGTCTCAGTAAGAGTGCACTTTTTCATTTTAAAATAAAAACAAGTATTTTATGACAGAGTTGTGATATTTTTATTGTTTTTTTTTTTTTTTTTTTATAGAATAGGGTGACAAGCGAGCACACAGTCCACCTGATGGTAAGTGGTTGCTGCGGCCCATAGACATCTACATCTATCCTCCATTAAAAATCAAAATGCAGATGCGTTGTCACCCGTGAGGACTGAGATGGAATGCCTCGTTTCCAGTAAAAAGGGTCTCCGGTTCTCTACACTCACCATACGAAATACAGCAGCATTAAGCTACTATTTCACGCTGGTATTCTGTGAGAGCGTGGTCCTTCCCCGGTCGAGCCGACCCATTCGTGCTACAACTATACTACTAATATAACTGCAGCATGGCTCTACCACGTAATATTGTATTGTAAAGAAGACATGTTCCGATTAAGTATGGAATAAAATATCTGGCAAATGACCCCCACGGCTCCGATGACAGGCCATTATTCTTTTCATGAAATTTTCCATGACTTTTGCACAGAGATGTGGCTGTATCTCACCGATGACGCGTTGGATTTCCGATTTGAGCTCAGGAATTGTTTCGGGTTTATTCGTATAAACCCGAGATTTCGCAAAACCCCAAAGAAAAAAATCGCACGGCGTTAAATCGCACGATCTTGGTGGCCAGTTGACAACAGAGTTTCGTGAGATAATGTGTTCTGGAAATCGTTGCTGCAATAAGTCGATTGTTTCATGCGCGGTGTGGCAGGTTGCGCCGTCCTGCTGAAACCACATGTTGTCCAGATCCATGCCGTCCAGTTGAGGCCATAAGAAGTCCGTTATCATATTCCTGTAACGAATGTCGTTCACAGTCACTGCAATTTCGGCCTCATTTTCAAAAAAGTAAGGTCCAATCAAGCCGCCTGACCAAAATCCGCACCAGACAGTTACTCGTTGTGGGTGCATTTGTTTCTCATGGATTGCATGAGGATTTTCTGAGTCCCAAATTCGACAATTTTGTGTATTCACGAAGCCATCCATATGGAAATGCGCTTCATCGGAGAAAATGACTTTTTCCGAAAAATTGGTATCGACTTCACTTTGCTCTATTACCCATTGAACGAATTGCCGGCGCTTTCCGTGGTCTGCTGGTTTGAGCTCCTGAGTTAACTGAATCTTGTACGCATGAAGGTGGAGGTCTTTAGTCAAAATTCGCTGCCTAGTGCTTCGTGAAATTTGAAGTTGTTGAGAACGATGTCGAATTGATGTTTTCGGGTTTTCGGCAACCCTCTCGTTTACAGCAGCAATGTTTTCAAGAGACCGACCGGTACGTTGACGCAAAGGATTCTTATTATCCATAATTGACCCAGTTTCTTCAAATTTTTTAACCACTCTTTGAATGGTTGACACATTAGATGCACTTTCTCGGCTGAAAATTTGGCGAAGTTTGCAAGCAGTTTCAACGTAACTTTCCCCATTTATGTAATGAGTTTTCACAATTATAACGCGTTGTTCTTTCGAAAACCTCTCCATTTTTAATAATGGGAATAAACAGAGATGAAACTGTCAAATTTCAGAGTTGCCACTTGCATGAAAAAAAATTCCAATTTTAAAAAGTGCACTCTTACTGAGACACCCGATGTAAGGGATTTCAATTGATCACCTCTCTGGCCCCCATTTTTCTCTTCGAACCGTCTCTTCATAACACTTCATATTAGCTCAATTGGATTTAAATCCGCGAGATATGGGGGCAGTCGCAAAATATTATGACCATGTAATTTTATTAATTCGCTAGCTTTATACAGAATGGGATCCCACATATATGCAATAAATGAAACCACAAGTATTACTAGTCCGTAGAAGTGTAGAAAAATTAAATATTAAATTATAACCCGTAAAATAAAAAAGTGAAATTTTCAAACAAAATAAATATTAAAATAAATTCAGTAAAAGTGAACACTCTGTTTAGACAACGTACCTTGACCTTGAAAGAGTGACAACGTTGCACGCGGGTTGCATGGCGATTGTCGGCACGGCCTATGGTTCGTTGGACAATGTGCGACGAAATAAAAACTTACTCACTAAACTGTTTAGATATTTTACCGCCACTTTTTTATTTCGCGAAAATGGAACTGAACGAAATAAATATTATTGCATATTAGTAGCAAAATTTAATGAAACCCTAAATTTTAAAATTTTCAAAATGTCCGCCACGTTCTTGAATGCACAAGTTACATCGCCGCATAATGTTGTCCTGAAGCCTGCTCAACAAATTTCGTTCAGGATCCAGAGCCAGGGCTTTTAGTTTGTTAAAGGCGGAACAATACGATTGCGCAGTTCATCTTCGGTTTCGGAGATCTTTGAGTACACTTCATTTTTAATAAAGCCCCATAAAAAGAAGTCTAGAGGAGTGAGGTCGGGCGATCGAGCTGGCCACCTGCGAGGGCCATAGCGCCCTATCCATTGTTCGCCGAACATGGTGTTAAGCCGCTCTCTCGCGAGGAGTACGGAGTGTGGTGGAGGAGCTCCATCTAACTGGAACCACACCCTTTGGTAAGCTTCCACAATATTCTGTTATTAGGCCGTTAAGAATATTGAGAAATTTCTGTGCATTCAGGTTTCCGTCAATAAAAATAGGGCCGATTATTTGATCTCCGTGAATGCCCAAACATTAATGGAAAATCGGTATTGATGAGCTGATTCCCTAAATAAATGGGGATTCGTATGGCTCCAGTAACGCATGGATTGTCGGTTCCATATGCCGTTTCGAGTAAACGTGCTTTCATCTGTCCAAAACACATTTGTTAGGAAACGTTGTACTTGAGACATTTTTTCCAGTACCCAGTGGCAGTAAGATTCTCTAATCGGCTTATCGCGGGGCAGCAGCGCCTGCACCTTAACATATTTATAAGGACGTAGTTTGTTCCTTTTCAGCACTCGGTGTATTGTTTTATGTCTCACTCTAAACACACGCCCAGCTTGTCTAGGGCTGCAGGTTTGATTCCGATCGAAATGGTCTAAGATTCGTTGTTCGAACGAGGGTGGAAAGTGACGCGGAGCAACTCCTTCATGTGTGTTGGGCACTATGCGCTGATTTTCCCTGATTCTTTGGACAGCACCTAGGATTGTCCGGACGCTAGTAGGGCAGACGCGAGTTGCGCCGTATCTCTCACTATAAGTACGCAGAGTTAACGCTGAATTTTGGTGGCATTCGCCATACAATAAAACCATGTCTGTATACTCTGCCGCACTGTAAAAATGCTGTTGTCTTGGCATTTTCCGCCGCCAAAACGTATGCACAAAAGTCAAGTAAAGTCAATATCACAGTGAAAAAATAATAAAAATAAACGTACTTAAAACACTATTTACACACACAAAGTCAATTAACTAATAAGTGTCTATTTCACCGTAAAAGAATTGTTCGACTAATTGTATTTATCTTACGATAATACGATAATTATCTTACGATAAATAATTGCGATGCGTGTAGGCAGCGAAACACACCTGTATTCTGGGAGAATTGCGCGTGAACTGGAAGCCGAATTTCCAAATTCCAAAATGGCGAAAATAATAAAAGTAATAAATAGGGCGGCCACAAGGTGCAATTATCGTTTATCGATACTTTTCTTTTTACACTTACTTACCTACTACATTTGAATACAAGTAATTTTGATTTTTGATTTGATAACAATCGACAAGTTATTGATTGTTAAAAAAAAGTTTATTTTTATACAATTGAACTTACGAAACTACCGATTTGTAACTTCCTGGGAAACGGGTAAGTATGTATGACTTTTTAATTGGTTGTTTTTATGGGTTTTTTAGCATGTTAAAATAATTTATTATCTCTAAATTTACAAGAACACACTTAAACAAAAAAAAGCTAAAGTTTAGCTTTAAATACTTAGGTCGTAGTGTTTTTAGAATTATCATAACAACACGATTATTCTAAAAAAACCATACCCTAAGTGTTTAAAGCTAAACATTTTTTTGTTTATCGATTATTACTCCCTTTGAAAGAAGCTAATCGTCGATAACTGGTGTCCTACTCTACTACAAAGGCGCGCGCGCTGTCGCCTTTGAAGTACGCCGCGTGCCTCGTGCCGCTTGTTTATGGACGACAAAAGACACCGCTATCGATATGTCGCAATACCAATAGTTTGCACGGCGTGGCAACGTCGCTTTTTAATGTTCAAGGATTCAAGTTCATTGATTCATTGACTTAGTGACCCGATTCTATAGAGAGTTCAAATTTGCTTAAAATTAAAACTCTACTTTTTGACCTAATTACTGGAGCGATTACGTTCATTTTTTTGTATATCGTCAGCAAAGGCGATAACAAGTATATGGTTTCATTTATTGCATATATGTGGGACCCCATTCTGTATATGGGCTCTGGTTTATTTTGTTATTATTTCATATAAAATATTTTTAGGAAAATTTGGTGAAAACAACAGTCCCTTGTTTTACAGCCACTCTACCATATCTATTTTGAGGCTTGCCATATTATGACTTTTATTTATTTGTACAGTATGGTACGGTGCACTATCTATTACAATCATACAATTAGGTGGTAGGTTTGGCAAAACTTGTTTTCCAGCCATTTTACAAATTTATCGCTATTCATGTCATCATGGTAGTCGGATGATTTTGTTTGTGATTTTAATAGTGGTAACGCATTATTAACGAACCCGCCTGTAGTTTCAGCATGTGTAATTATCCATCGCCTATCCGTACTTGAATCTCTTACTAATACACCTTCAGCCAACATTTTTGTACCCCATATGCACAATGAATAAATGTTTCATCTAAGTAGACAATAGTCAGCTCCTCTTTTGGGTATATTTTTTTAATTTTATTCATATAATATATATATTAAATCGTAATTAATAGTAATTAAATCACCAGCTATATCTATACTGTTCAGCTATATCTGTTCGTTCCACTAACATTTTTCGTTTTGATTGACACTGTTTGTATATATCCGAGTCGTTTTAATATATTCCATAGTGTAGTACCGTCCTTCAAAATTTATTTCATCTCGCAATTCGACAAGTAATTTGTTTAACGTAAAAATTTTTTTCGTACAGCGTGAAGTGACATAATTTTTTGTCGTATTGCACCAGCATCAGAATTATCGATTTTGATCTCTGTATCGCGATTCGATCGTTTTTTTTCAGATGTTGTTTTTTGAAAAAATGCCTACCTCTTTAAATGAACAACAGGAAGCCATTAGGAAATTCCGCAGTATTGCTAATTTTCCTACAGTAATTGGCGCAATTGACTGTATACTCACATAAGAATAAAGAAAGTAAATGCTAATGGGGGTCAGTTATATATTAATAGAAAAGGATTTTCTTCAATTAATGTACAGGTAATGTACAAATATTTTAAATAAGCTGTGATTGTCTAAATTACTTTACCAAAATAGAAAATAATTTGTTTGACTATCTTATGGCAAAAAAATGTAGATTAAAATAGTAATATGTTCTGATAGATGGGGAAGAAAGGAAGGTGTGGGGGTTTGCATTATTGGGGGGTGCATTGAGTTGTGTGGTGTGTGGTTCTTTACAATTTTGCTGCACAATAAAATATAACCAATCTATATCAGTAAAACAAAGTACTAATGAGCTCTCACTTTTCTGGTGGTTTGTGATGCTAACCTGAAAATCATGGACATTGTTACTAGGTGGCGTGGCAGCGTACATGACTCTAGAATATTCCGAGAATGTAGACTAAAACAGAGGTTTGAGGCTGGTGCATTCTCTGGAATATTACTTGGTGATGGTGGCTATCCTTGTACTCCATACCTATTTACACCACTGCTGAACCCCACAACACCACAAGAAGAAAGATATAATAGGAGTCGTATCCGTACCAGGAACACGGTGGAAAGATGTTTTGGTTTATGGAGGCAACGGTTTCGTTGCCTATTAGAGTTAAGAGTTAAGAGGTATGTTTGGGGACATTGAAACTGCAAAAAAAAACAATTGTTGCATGTGCTGTACTACACAATATTGCCAAAGACATGAGAGAAGATGTATTTTCTGGTGAGGTAGATAGCACTGAACAATATTCATCTGAACCTATAGTACAAAGATATATTCCACCATCAGTAAGGGGAAATATTAGGAGAAGACAGTTTATTGAAACTCATTTTCAGTAGGTAAACATTTTTTTACATTGTTTATATAACAATTTATAATTTATTATTAAATTTATAAAATTATTACAATTTTTCAATTGTCAAAGGCTATATGTACATTTAATTTATTTTATTTTGTAATTTAGAGGCCAAGTTTCAATTGAATAAAAATAATGTAATAAAGAGGTCAATAAATATATAAGACAATTATAATAATTATTATTTTTTGATTTCAGATAATACTCATTTATAAAGAAAAATCTTTCCGCTGAGCCATTGTCAGCTGTCAAAGAATAACAACTATATAATAATAATAATAAAATAAAATCTTTATTCTCAGAAAAACGTGTAACAAAATTTTCCATATTAATTACGATTACAGGCATCAATATACTAGTAACATACTAGTAGGATATGGTTGATCGTTAGCGGCTGTTCTAGTTTTATATTGAAAACTGTATTACAGACGCTAGCACCTTCCACCAGACATTATAGGAAACAATTAGAGCAATGCCCTGTTTAGTACTACATAATATTGAATCCGCTACATATGGAGACAATACTTAAGAACAATCATAAAAGAGTATAAAGGTATAAAAGAGAGGGATGGAATTGCGAGTGTACACGTAAAAGTTTGTAAATGTGTGTGTGTGTGTGTGTGTGTGTGTGTGTGTGTGTGTGTGTGTGTGCGCGTGGGTGCGCGTGTGTGTGCGTGCGCGTTGTGCGTGTGTGTGTGTGCGTGTGCGTGTGCGTGTGAGTATTAATGTGTGCATAATAAACCCTGCCCTATTTTAAACATTTAGGGATTGGTTGTGTCAAAGACAGCAGTCCTCACTAATTGTGTGATGAATCTTACGACTTTATCATGAAATGTGGTTTAGTTAGCTCTATAGGGAGATCGCAAAAGCGCCTCTGTATCCTCGTATGAAAGTCTCTGCAGCCACTGCTTCAGTTCCTGTTTACACTTTCTTGCAGTAGTTTTATGGATATTTAGTTCTTTATTAATCCTATTGTAAACATGACTACTTCGGACATAGTATTGTCTGCGAGCTAAAGCGGTTTTTTGAGGGAGGTGTTCACATACCCGGTATTCCAGTCCTCGACTTACTTTTTGTGCGCGGTGCCCCAGTGGGAGCGAGCGATGACTACGAAGTACCATTTGAAGTATGTAGAGTTGCCTGGCTGTGAGCACCTCACAGTCTTTATATAGTTGGGTAGTAGGGTAACGGTAATACTTTTTAGTCATGACCTTTATCACAGCTCTCTGTGCACATTCCAATTTTATAAAATGAGTGGGCCACGCCCCACCCCAGAAAGGGATGCAATAACTCAGAATAGACTGGGCCAGCGCAAAATAAACCAGTTTCAAGGTTTTTGGGTCCGCCGC
This sequence comes from Parnassius apollo, assembly GCA_907164705.1. Lineage (NCBI taxonomy): Eukaryota > Metazoa > Arthropoda > Insecta > Lepidoptera > Papilionidae > Parnassius > Parnassius apollo. The sequence goes on along the minus strand of CAJQZP010000103.1, from coordinate 1,270,078 downwards.
ATTCCTCAATTTTTTAAAAACTGGAATAATTTTTCGAACCCGGGATGCTATGTTATCTATTTGAGGTGTCCAGGTAAGGGTACTGTCGAGTATAATTCCCAGATATTTTATGTTATCCGTCTGTTCTATTGCCATGCATCCAAAGTTTGCATTTGTCGAGTCACAGTGGTGAATTTTGATGTAGGAGGGATCAGGTTTAGGTTGCGTTGACTTTGATGCAGAAAAGGTAATATACTTGGTCTTATTAATATTTAAGGTCAGCAGATTATTACAGAGCCATTTTGATACAACACGCAGGGCCTCTTCCATTCTGCATCGAGCACTCTCCCAGGTTTTGTCGTGTGCCAAGAGAACAGTGTCATCTGCCTACGTGATGATGCGGCAATTCGAAATTGACTATTCCGAATTCCGAAAGCGACAGAGACTTTTTATGTATACCAGAAACAGTATGGGTCCTAGCACACTGCCTTGAGGGACTCCATAGGAAAGACATTTATCATCACTAAGAAAAGAATCTATTTTGACACATTGCGTTCTGAAAGATAGTCTCGAAAGATGTCCAAAGCCAATCCTCTTATGCCAATTTCATTCAGTTTTTGAAGTAGGATGGGGACAGAAACAGTGTCAAAGGCCTTTGACAGGTCAAGGAAGGTTCCTATTATTTTGAATTTATTGTCTATGTTTTTAGCTACTAAGTTGACTAGATCTATAACAGCGTCTTCTGTGGATAAGCCACTTCTAAAGCCGTATTGATTTTTTTATATGATTTTGTATTTGTTCAAGTAATTAATAAGCCTTGTGTTAAGAATTTTTTCCATTATTCGAGAGGGAAGTGAGTACTGATATGGGCCTATAATTATTGACACTGCTTCTGTCCCCACTCTTAAAGATTAGATGTACCAAAGCTTTCTTAAAGGCTTTTGGAAAGACACCCGACTAAAGAGAACGCTGTCAGACGTATGTTATAGGAGGAATAAGAGAATTTCGGGCAGCCTTAATAACTGCAGAAGAGATTCCATCATAGCCAGTAGCACTATTTGTTTTAAGATTTATAATTATATTCTCAACTTCTGATTCATCTCTCTCTTTTAGGATTACAAGGTGATTTTATAGAGGTTATAGGTAAAGCTGATGGGTGTTTACATTTATGGATTTTGGAGGCTAGATTTGGTCCAATATTTACAAAAAAGTCATTAACCTGATTTATTGAGACATTAGGATCATTTGTTAGATCTAGGTCTGTAGAAGGTGATGATGAGGAGGTGAGATGAGTTATGCTCTTTATGACATTCCAAGTCGCTTTGGGGTTATTTTTAGCTTTTTGAAATTCGTTGCGTTCGTGGAGACATTTTAATTTTTTTAATAATTTATTACAATAGTTGCGTAAACGTATATATATGACTTTAGCTTCTTCATTGTTTGGGTCCTTTTTCATTTTTCTATGCAAGCTGTCACGGTTTTGTATGCACCTTAGAAGTCCGGGTGTAATCCAGGGCTTTAATATACGTTTTCTGCATGAGACTTTGACAGTCTTGGTGTTTTGCTTGATGCATGTATTAATCTTGGAGATTAATAGATCAGCAGCAAGATTAACATCTTTAGTATTAAAGATGGTTGAAAAATCCGTATTGGCCAATTCGTTTGTAACATTTTGTGTATTAACATATACCCGAGTTTTTTTGGTATAGTGTTTTAGACGTTGTCCTATAAATGTAAGGATGGGATTATGATCGGTGAATTTGAAATTTGACACGATGGTGGTTATGTTAAGGTTGATTTTCATCACAACGTGATCAAGGCAAGCATCTTCATGGGTGATGAACGAATGTGCGGGTAATAGCCCGTGCGATGCCAGAAGATTCAAGTAAGGGTCGGGTTTGGGCTCACGTTTATCAGAGAGAATATTGATGTTAATATCTCCAATGATAGTTATAGTTTTATATGACGCTAAAGATACTAGCAAATTATCTAGTGAGTTCAGAAAATTATCAATAATTTTAACAGAAGGAGATCTATAGATACCTAAGATAGCTAAACTATTTTCAAAACAGATTTTCAGGCAGCTAGCGGCTATTACATTTTCGACGGATACTTTTTCATTTCTTCTTTAATAAACGTAATGACACCATCGTTCTGATTGTGCCAATTGGAACAGTGAGAATTAAAGCCTCGTAGTACAGGGACATTAACAACTTTACTAAGCCAGCATTCTGTTAATATTATAATATCAACTTTTATATTTATCATGTTTAGGAAGATACAAAGTTCATCAAAATTCTGGTTAATGCTCCTGATGTTAACGTGAAGGATTTTTATTTGTTTATGGTTGGATCAGTGTACGACGCACACTCTTGCGGAGAGCACATAAAGGATTCATAGCAGTTTGATTTGTCTATTTCAGCATTTATTTGATTTATTTCCATGACTTAAGATATTTATGAGTGGTGCATTTTAGTGTTACAGTGAGAGTTCTGTATTCCTGATTGGAAGTAGTGATATTGAGTTTAGTAAGTATCAACATGATAATTAGTTTGAGGGCAGAAGTGATGGTGTATGAGTGTGTAATATATATGTTATGTCGTGATAATGAGTGGGGTATGTGTAAGAGTGATTGTGTTTGATTGTTTTGTGTAAGCATGTTGAGTACCGTGCACATATGGTTAATGTAAAAAGTAAGTAAGATTATGCTACCGTATAGTCAGTTGTTCACATTTACCAGCTTAGCTAAATCCAGTTCAGAGTTCACGCGTATAAGTTTTTCTTCCTCTCTTTTGCGTAGAAATATTCTTCCATGGGTTACCCAGCAGAATGAATAATCGTTGGAGTTTGCAAAATCACGAGCCAGGAAAAGTAATCTTCTTGATTTTGAAGTTAAGTTCTCGGAGACGAATATAGGCTGAACAACTCCTTTGATATGTATGTGTTCTGTACTAAATCTATTTCCTTAATGATAATTGTAAAATTAAAATAAATTCAGTACTGGCCAGAACACCGTGTTTGATTGACGCACGTCACACATGACATGGCGCAGTCGGTAATTTAAATTTTAAAATGGAGCAAAGATTTGTTATTAATGAGATAAATATATTATAATTTAATAACATTAATTAGTTTGTTATCGGTGTAAAGTGAGTAGTAATAATTACAGTGGCGGCGTATTAAAAATGGAGTGTCTTAACGCCGCCACCTCCATTTTGTTTTGATAGAAATGCAATTGATTCGTCTTCTGGAAGTTTAAGTGAAAGTTGGACAAAATGGCGCAATAGTTATATCATATATTGTAAAGCCTGCGAGATTGATAAGAAAAATGTACCCATCCAACTAAATATATTACTACATGTGCTTGGAGAACAGTGTCGAGACATTTTAGACCAGTCTTCGGAAAAATACGTAACAGCTGAGGGTGTCTTAACAATACTAGACCAACATTTTAAAACTACAAGAAACGTTACCGTTGAGCGGCATAAGTTTTTCACACGAGATCAAAAACAAAATGAAACGATCGATCAATATGTATTTGAGTTGCGTAAATTGTCTCAGACATGCGAATTTGGAGAATTATCTGATAGTCTAATAAAGGATAGACTGGTCTGTGGTGTGACTAGTGCGAGTATACGGGAAAGATTATTAAGGGAAGATAATTTTACATTAAAAACTGCATTGGACATATGTCGTGCGGCGATAATTTCAAAGGTTCACTCGGAAAATATAAGACGTGAAGAGCCAATTTATGAGGTCAGAAATTTAAATAGAGAAAGAGAGGATATAGGTGCCGTACATAAAGTTTTAAACCCATCACGGGATAACCAAAGAAATGAACCAAGTGGCAATCGGGGTCGGGGCAACAAGGGAGCCATCTCGAGTACGGGCTGCTGGCGGACCGCGGCGCACGCTACGGGCGCAAGCGGCAGCCGGAGCGGCTGGCGGAGTGGACCAGCACCACCATACCGTCAAGGTTTTTCCTATAATTATATCCCGCTAAAGGACAAGTGCATTAATTGCGGGAATGTACATAAGAAATACGAGTGTCCTGCATTTGGTAAACGGTGTGTACGCTGTTCAAAGATGAATCATTTTGCACGAGTGTGTGATGTATATTATATAGAAGAATCGGATGAACAGGTAATAAATTTATTAGAAAGCCATATTGACTGGAATGTAAATTTATTAATTAATCATAAACAAATATGCTTTAAAATTGATACCGGTGCGGATGTCAATGTATTGCCTATAAAATTTTTTATCAAGTATAGGGATTACAAAACACGATGTATTGAAAAGTAGTACAAAACTTAGTAGTTAACTCGGGTGGCCATATACACGTAGTTGGTAAAATAAATTTACGAGTCAGTTATAAAAATAATTTGTATATTTTGGAATTTATTGTAGTTGACGTAGACTCTATTCCTATACTAGGCAAGTACGCATGTATAGAATTGGACGTGGTTAGGCGTTTCATGTCTGTGCAAGAGGATAAAAATAATGAACCGTTATTTATTAAAGATTATGAGGACGTATTTAAGGCTTAGGATGTTTACCGGGTAAGTATACAATAGGCTTAAAGCAGAATAGTGTACCCGTAGTGCATGCTCCTCGAAAGCTACCATTCGCAATTAGGGATGAGTTTAAAAGAAAATTGGATGAAATGGAGTCACAGCAAATTATTTCTAAGGTTGAGGGCCCATCTGACTGGGTCAATAGCATAACAATAGTTAAAAAAGCCAACGGCGACTTACGCATTTGTTTAGACCCTAAAGAATTAAACAATGCCATTCGACGGGAACACTTTAGGCTTCCAACTCTTGATGAAATTGTCTCAAAACTATCAGGAGCAAAAATATTTAGTACACTAGACGCGTCATCAGGGTTCTGGCAGGTACAGTTAGATGACACCAGTGATTATTGTACGTTCAATACTCCTTTTGGTCGGTACAAATTTTTGCGAATGCCATATGGGATCTGTTCGGCTTCAGAAGTATTTCACAAAAAAAAAAATACATGAAAATTTTGATGATATTGAAGGGGTATGCATGTATATTGATGATTTATTGGTTTTCGGTTCCAACAAAGAAGAGCACGATAGGAGACTTAAAAAAGTTCTAGAACGGTGTAGAAAGATTAATTTAAAATTGAACAAAAGCAAATGCCGGTTTGGTTTAAAGGAAATAAAATATTTAGGTCATAAAATAACCGAAAAGGGGTTATATCCTGACGATTCTCATATATCAGCAATACTTAATATGCCAAAACCTCAAAATAAGAAAGATATTGAAAGACTATTAGGTCTTGTAACTTACATAGGTACGTTTGTTCCAAACTTATCAAACAAGACACTCTTATTTAGAGAGCTTTTACAAAAAGACACTGAGTGGCATTGGAACGAAAATCATGAAAAATGTTTAAAAGAACTGAAAACCTGTTTGTCCAGCAGTCCTGTATTACAGTATTATAATTTAAATATTCCTGTGATTATATCGGTGGATGCGAGCAAAAGTGGTTTGGGCGCGTGCTTAATGCAAAATGGTTTACCGGTATGCTACGCGTCAAGAGCGTTAAACAAAGCTGAACAAAGATACGCACAAATAGAAAAAGAATTGTATGCTTGTGTATTTGCTTGCGTGAGATTTCACGCTTATATTTATGGTAGAACTGATATTACGATAGAAACGGATCATAAACCTCTGGTGAGCATTATTAAAAAGCCCATCGTCGATTCACCAGCACGTTTGCAGCGGATGTTGTTAATATTACAGCGTTATACATTCATACTAGTATATAAACCGGGCAAACACTTGTACATAGCCGATGCGTTATCACGTGCGTACGAACCGACAGTGCTAAGCGCACTTCATCCGAGTTCCGATTCGCTGCATGATGAGGTGTGTGCGGTGCAACGACAGGCCGTCTTAAGAGTCACCGACGACATTACAGACGTCCAGTTTGTGCAATTGCAAAAATACACGGAAACTGATAACGAATTAATAAAATTAAAGAAGTATGTGCTAAAAGGCTGGCCAAGTGTCAAAGGAGAAGTGGATGATATAATTAAACCGTATTGGAACTATAAAGAGGATTTATCTTTTGCACATGGGTTAGTTTGGAAAAATGAGAGAATTATTGTTCCTAAAATATTAAGAAAAGAATTTTTGAACAAACTTCATATAGGTCATATGGGTCTCGAGAAATGCAAACTAAGAGCGAGAGAAATTCTATTTTGGCCAGGGCTAAATAATGACTTAAAAAATATGGTGTTAAATTGTCAAATATGCTTATCATTTAGACGAAATAATCAAAAGGAACAATTACAATGTCATGAAATACCGGATAGACCGTGGGCAAAAATAGGAGTAGATTTATTTCAAGTTAAAGACCAAAATTATTTGTTATTAATTGATTATTATAGCAATTTTTTTGAATTGGTCGAATTGCAGTCAACTCATTCATTTTCTGTTATTACATCTTTAAAAAATATATTTTGTAGACAGGGTATACCCTATATAGTCATGACTGACTGTGGTCCACAATTTACATCGATAGATTTTAAACAGTTTTATTCAGAATGGTATTTCACACACATAACTTCATCGCCGCGTTACGCCCAATCAAACGGACAAGTTGAACGGACCGTTCAAACAATAAAGAATATAATTCTGAAGTCTACCGCGGAAAGGCAGGATTATAGGTTGGCTTTATTAGAATATTTAAACACTCCTTTAGATGAAAACTTGCCTTCTCCGGCGGAATTATTACAGAGTAGAAAATTGAGAAGTATATTACCTATGTCTACAAAATTTTTAAAACCTAAAACACAAAAAAATATTTTAAGTAAATTAAAAGAAAAACAACTAAAACAGAAGATGTATTATGATCGCAATGCAAAAAATTTGCAAAAATTAAATGTCGGGCAGAATGTAAAAGTGTTACTAGACGTAAATAAACGAAAGTGGATATCTGGGATTATTACAAGAAAAATAAGAGACCGCTCATATGAAATTGAATTAGTTACTGGTAGTAAAATAGTTAGAAATAGGAAACATATAATAAAAGATTCGCCAAACAGACACGACACTCCTAACTATAACTTCGAATATGATGACGTTAATGCCAGTGTATCTTATAACAACCAAAATATGTACTCAACATATAGAGAAAATACTATTAATAATAATTATGTTACACGATCCGGGAGGTCAGTGAAACCACCGAATAGATATGGACAAACAACATAAACTGGTGCATCATGGTTCATCTTATAAAGTTATGGAAACAACTGGGTGTGTGTAAAAAAAAGAAGGAAGATGTAGGATTATTTCAGTATTTAATTTTTACATTACTAATGTTGGTGTTTAATGATTTTATTACTTAAGTATAATTACTGTGTACTTATGTCTGATAAGTAAATTCTTTGCGAAGGAAACTATTTGTAAATTTGAGGGAGAAGGATGTAATGATAATTGTAAAATTAAAATAAATTCAGTACTGGCCAGAACACCGTGTTTGATTGACGCTTAAAGTTTTTTACGCTTTTCAAAATCCTTTTTTTAATAAGTACACTATTTAAGTTACATATAATTCGTCACCGGCACATTGCGAATCTCAATACTTGAGCATCTACCTTGTCGCTCCATGACCTCAATCCTGTTCTCCAGGGTACGTATGTAAGCAGTGCTTTCTTTCTGTTCTCTTTCTATTTTTTACACTTTCTCTTTTAATTCGGTGTTCTGGAGAAGGTACTCCATGGACACGTGTATAGCATCATTTTGCTTCCTTATTTCATCTGTAGTTTGCTGTAAGGAGTTAAGCTTCTCTTTCTGCTGTACCTGTATCCCGGAAATAGAATCCTGGAGGGCATCAAATTTTCGATTTTGCTCATTTTTGAATTCCCTCAGGAAGTTCATCATGCCATCCATGAAGTCAGTCATGCACTCCTCCTCTCGAAGACGCTTTGATCTGATAGTCACGCCATCAAGCACACCACTAAGGTCAGTTTCAGACTGGGTGCAAGAGGGGGTAGCAGTGGAGGTAGAGGGGGCAGCAGTGGAGAGAGGCGGGGTTCGTAAGCATTACAATTTTCACCAATATGGAATAAATATACGATACGATATAACGAGCACACAGTTCACCTGATGGTAAGTAGTTGCTGTGGCACATAGACATCTACATCTATCCTCGACTATGAATCAAAAAAAGATGCGTTGTCACCTGTGAGGACTAAAATGGAATTCCTTGTTTCCAGTAAAAGGGGTCTCTCATACAAATTTTTTCAATATAAAAGTTTAATGGCCAAATACTCGAAAGCTTTTCAATTTTAAGATGTATTTAAGTCTTGTGGTGTCACATTCACCTTGACTTAGTGATAGAGATAGGTCGAGACTTAACTGCCTCTTAAAATTGAGTAGTGTTAAAGTATTTGGGCATAAATGTTTTACTAAAGAAAAATTATATAAAAAGGGTTATTATTATCAAAGAATACATAAATGAAAATAACCCCTGCAAATGAGGTGATCGCTGCTATGCTGTTTCTATTAAAATTAATTTAAAAATTGAATTAAACCAAAATTTGAGTGAAATATGTTTAAAAGAAAAGTCCCGCTGGGTTTCTTGCGGGTTCTTCCCAGGACAGAGGTATTTTCCAAACCAGTGGTGAATAAAAAATGTCTTTTGAATAAATGTTATGTAATAACCTATATTGAATAAAAATCATTCTATTCTATTCTATTCTGGTTCTATACACTCACCATATGAAACACAGTAGCATTAAGCTGCTATTTATCTTGTATTTTTTTTGACTTTCTAACAAAGATATTTGTAATTCTAATTTTTTAATTTTCAATTTGGCTATTTTAATGTTGTATATATGTTCCTCTTCCATCATTTCTAGTTGTCTTTTTTAAAATCTGTATTGCTTGTTATAATTGTTTGCTGTATATCTTCTCTTCTGTAACATGAAATTCTCGTAAAATACTTAATGTAAGTTTTTTTATGTACTAAGTATTATGAAGTAATAAAAGTACGTACTAGAAAGGAAGTTAACCTTGCAGGCAAAAGAAATATATTTATAATTATTTTTCAATCAATTAATATTAACATTGCTTTTTAATATTTGAAAATATGAAACATTTTTAGTGTTTAATTAAATACTAATTTTCAAATGTTAAAAAGTATGAGATGTAATTATTACAACATACCTATTTTGCAAGCCCTTTTTCCTGTCTTTTGTTTTTGTAATGCCCCTTGTATTAGCAGTTTCATTGTTGGTTATTTTCATTTCTGTGTCCGTAGTTGGATCGTTTGATATCTCTTAAAATTAATATAAATAAAGTTTATAGTAAATTAAACATGTTTAATACTGAGAAAACTTGTGTATTTTCTATTATGATTGTAACTATAATAATAATATATTTTGCTTTTTAATAAATAATCAATAATTATTATTTAACTTGCACCTCGACAACATTAGGTTCTGGATATTCTATGTTTATAACTACTGGTGGGTCAGTTTTTTTTAAAACTAAGGCAAGGCTTAGGGTTAGCAAATATTTCTTTTGTAGTTGTAGCCACAGTCACTGGGTTCTAAAATAAATCACTAAAACATTTATTATCATGTTTTCCGGTCATTACCTATATAATATTGCCCTTAATTGAATCAGGTATTTTATATGCTGTGGAAATATTACGATCGAGGCAATAGGTAATGCAAGTTATTAATTATAAAATAGATTATGGTCGACAAGTGTAGATAATCTAGTAACATGTTATGATATATAAACCACTATGTATGAATTTATGACATTTCAATTTGGAATAAGAATATAATTACTTGAAAAGAAATTATTACATATGTATATTAAGTTTTGAATATTAAAAAATAATTTTGAATTGTAAATTGTATGCCTTAATGGCAGATTATTTATATAATTTAGTAAATATATTTAGTATACAAAATAAAGTTATTTCGTTTTAATTAAATGTGTAAGACATATAAGTAATTTTATTTACCACTGCATCACTATCATAATCGGTAACTTCAATGACAAAGTCGTGAGAAGCAATTGCCATAATTTGTAAGTCCTCAGGAGTAGGTGATGGTGGTTTTTCGCCACCCCCTGTTTTTGATCGTTCCTTCCAATATGTACATAAGTTTGATTTAGCCGACAACTTCATCCTCTTCCAAGCTAACTTCCATTCCCCATCTGATGGGCATTTACCTGTTATCTCATTAAATCTAAAATAAAATAAATCTTGTAAACAATACCGTGCCTACTTGTACACAACAAATGCAATAAGTACTTACTTATAAGTTATATTCTTCCACTCTTTTATTATTATTTTTCATATTTACGCACGTTTTCGTTGACTTATCTTCTAAAATAGGTGCTGAATGAGCAATAAAAGTACGTAACATTTCCTATAATAATAACATTCTTTTTAGTCGAAATAAGGATGATAGGAGGATAAGAGCGTTGCTACGCACTAACAAATAAATTACGATGTTTCACTAACTTTTTCTTCTGAACTCCAATTTTCACTCCATTTTTTCTTTTGTTCCATTATTATAAATATAGATCTAAATAAAACCTTACTATCTGCAATACCACAATACTGAGATCAATGTAATGTATTAAAATAAGAACATTTTTACTTATTATATATAAGGACTCAACATAAACAATTTCGAACGTTTTTAAAATAATTTATTATCTCTAAATCTACAAGAACACACTTAAACAAAACTTTAAAGTTTAGCTTTAAATACTTAGGTCGTAGTGTTTTTAGAATTATCATAACAACACGATTATTCTAAAAAAACCATACCCTAAGTGTTTAAAGCTGAACATTTTTTTTTTTGTTTATCGATTATTACTCCCTTTGAAAGAAGCTAATCGTCGATAACTGGTGTCCTACTCTACGACAAAGGCGCGCGCGCACTTGAAGTTTCGTTGTCGTTAAATCTAGCTCCGGAAAACCAGATATGATTGAATTTCACAATCAAACAAAGGGAGGAGTTGATTCGTTCGACCAAATGTGCTCGCAGATGACATGCAGTAGGAAGACAAATAGATGGCCCATGGCGTTGTTCTACGGCATGATGAATATGGCTTTTGTCAACAGCTACGTCATTTACTGCCACAACATGCTTTCCAAAAAGGAAAAACCCCTAAATAGACGGGCATTTATGAAACAATTGAGCACAGACTTAGCAAAGCCATGGATGGAGAAAAGGCCTGAAATTCCTAATCTGAGTCGCAAATTACGCGAAAATAGATAGATAGATAGATAATTCTTTATTGTACACCAAATCAATACATAAACGAAAGAAGAAGAAAAAAAATAGTGTCACAATGGGCGGTCTTATCGCTAAAAGCGATTTCTTCCAGACAACCTTTGGATGGACAGGATCGCAAAAAATAGTAAATTGTGTGGTTTGGTGATGCAGAAACAATATTTATAAAAATATCCTTATTTTATATAATATAATTAGAAATAAACAACAAATAAATACAAAAAAAAATACGAATGTATACTACATATATAAATGGCACGAACTCAAAGATTAAGATAGTGACTGTGTACAAGTTTCTGAAAAACAGGTAAAGACTGGGCGCGTCTCACTGACAGAGGTAGGGCATTCCATAGACGGACTGCTTGGATACTAAACGACTTGTCCATAAATTTGCTATTATGGGCAGGCATTTTTAATGTAAAATTCTGATGATCTCCAAACTTTCGAATGGGAATAGTGAAGGAATTAAAAACGATCCTTAAGATAAGGAGGATAGGAAGGATTAAAGAGAACATTGTAAAGAAGTGACAGAATATGAGCAATAATTGACATTTTTAGCAATAATTGAAGTGACAGAAAATAAGCAAAGAAAATATACAAAGTATATTACCGAATTTCCCCTGCCACGAACTTACCAGGTGATGATGAACCTGCTGCAAAGAGAAGGAAATACTGCGCTTTCTGTCCGTGGAAACTAAGAAGAAAGACGCAGGCAGAGTGCAAGAAATGTAAAAAACGTGTCTGTGGAGAGCATAAAGTATTGACTTGTTTAGACTGTAAGTAGTTCCTATTTTGAGACTGATATGTTATTATTTTGATATTTTTAGTGTTTTCTTTTTATTTATTTTTATATTTTTTTAATTGTAGAAGATAAGTGATCTTTACCCAAAGAAAAATAAATACTCGTTTTAAGTTTCATTATTCCAAAATACTTTGAGTTTTTGTTTGTTTTTAAGTAAAAGAAAAATAATACAAATTAATAGTTATTTTTATTTCATTTCTTAGACTGGTGTAAAAACATTATTCTATTGAATAAATTACAATATTAAATAAAGATAGCGCAATCGGGTCGAAAACAGTTGTGAGTCATATCGACTTCACGTTATGCTGTCAGGGGTATCAAAATTTCAACTGTGGTGGATCGTGCATTTTCTTCAAATTGTTCAAGCTTCCCTTCTAGAGTTTTAATGCGGTTTTTAAAAAAATCATTTTCTAGTTGAAGTTTTTTAAGTTATTTAAAACATCGTCGTATTTAGCGGACAAATGTATAACTGTGTCCTTGATTTAATCATTTTCTTTGATAAGGCGTTCATGGATGACTCCAAAAAAGCGAACTTAGCATCTTGCAATTTATTCATTTCATCCAATCTTACCATTAGGTCCGCTAATGTTAAATCGGAAGTTCTGGGTGGGTAATTCAACCGGCGTTTAGATCTTTTTTTTAATATTAACATCTATATTATGTTCATGGCTCCCGAGGGTATAGATCGCTGGATCGGATCCATAGTAAGTGGGAGAAATAGATTTAGAACTGCTTTTCGTAGGTGTGCGTGCAACGGACATTTTGATAGCTTAATTTTTTTTAATAAATCTAAATTACAACGTTGTAGTGAAATAAAATATTAATTACTTTAGACCATACACCAATATTTACCCGCTAGTCGCTGACGCTTTTAAATTGCGACAAGCGACAGTGCGAGCGTGCGTGCAGTACAGAGTAGAGTTGTCTTGCTCGTGCCGCTTCACTGTATTAGGTGATTGTTTTGACACTTACTGTTTTATGCGCGCCTATTACTTGGACGAAATTATATCACTTTATTTTAAAAACTAATTTATTTTTTGAAATAAACACTATAATCGCACACGTCTTAACTTTATTGCGGTCCAGGGGGGAGAGGACCTTAATATATTTAGATTTTTTAGAGGTTTACTTATGATTTTATATAAAAAGCATGAAGATTCAAAAATATATATAGTAGGTACTAAAATATTGCTGGTGGTTTCCTTTGCTACTTATTATAGATACAACACGCCATCATTCACTGTCCCATGAATATAACAGTTTTATTCAAATGGGTCCGTAAGGGTTCTCTATCGAACTTTATCGATTTGAAGTGCTTTAATCGAAGATCAAAGTACATTTCAATAAAACCTTTCATAAGGAGGTATGTGTGGTCATCCAACGGGGCTTGATCTAAAACATGTTTTTTTAAAGTGTCAAAGAGGCACTGATTATTGCGCAGATCATTTAATTAATTTTTGGCATAAAATTAAGTCATGCATTCTTTTGTTCCTCATGTTTTGCCTAAAATGATTTTCAGAACTGCAAAACAACGTGACATCATCATTTGATGGGTGTATCAGATAACCATCGTCGCCGATTTTGTATTAACCTCTTTTTACATTTTATGAATTATGAAACATTTCTGAAGAACTCGTCGTGAAACTTTGAACACATACATCACACCATTTTTGTTTTCGTTCGTTTCGTTCGTCGTTCGCAGTACAATAAAGGAGCAAGTCGCGTAACAGCAGAGAAATTTTTTTTTATCGGCGTATTTATTATGTACGAGTGGATAACTGATAGAATCAGCGCCGGTCAATAGTTGTTAGTTCCGAAAAACAATAAAATGTTGTACAGGATGTTTGGAAGGTCGATGCAAAGCCGTAAAGCGGAGCTAGTATAGACTATTCAGAACCATTTGAACCCAACTTGTCTTAGACGAAGTGCGACTATTTTTTTATCAAGCTTTAATGATTTTTGATGACAAAACCTAAAATTTTGGAGTTAGTTGTAAATTGTGGCCAGTTTGAAAGACAAATCATTTACTTTTTATTTTATTTTAATAATGTGTAAACAGTCTAATGTAACATGATTAATATGAAATAAGTTTTTTACAGATATTTGAAGTCAATGATTTATTCAGAGTGAAGAAAAAGGAGAAGGGAATATTTTTTAAAAATCGTTTTTTTTTCTCAAAATCTACCGGTCCGAATTATTTAAAATTCATAGGAAATCTAAGTTTAATGAAACACTTTGGATAGCCGCTTAGTTCATTTCAATCGGTCAAGTTGTTCTAAAATTATAAGAAATTTACACACACAAACAAGCACCCACACACACGCACACCACGCACACACGCCACACACACGCACTCACACACACACCACGCACGTATTCGCCTGTGGAAGTATCTGTCCACCAGTCTGGTAGACTTTGCGGTGGGATGTGGACCATGAGAAGGTCTAGCAGCCCGTACATCTTCCAGGAGACCGTCGCCGCAGGTGTTTAGAACTGCGAAAACTTTGGTCTCTTTGCCAATTTTCTTGATTTATTATAAATTATGTACGCGTTTGCCGTTGCTCTAGCCACCAAATGGAAGAACATCTTCTCAACCATTTCATGGACTTCCTGTGATGGAACAAGTATTGGTCATTTAGGTCAACCAGAATTTGTGGAAATTGTAATTCAAAATACTGTCAGACTTAATAGCTTTTGTAGGCCTCCTTTAGCTTTAACTTGACCTCCGTCCAGGACCCTGCTTTGTTGCATACCGCTTGTCTTTCCGCTTACAGGCTGTCTTTTCGCGTGTGACAGAAAGCCATTTCGTGCGGTTTAAAGGCTGCTAACGCCATTGTTGCGATAAGCTACGCTGATTCATTATCACGGTGCCAACGATGCGTGTGTTTCTAAACCAACATAATTCATCTACAGTAGGGTTATAGTGCTTGGTATTACCCAAACCTTTAGTTTTTTGTTTAACAGGCTTGCTGGCATTTCAGCTGTTTCCAAATAAAAAAGTTAAGTTAAAGTTACAACCTATATACGTCCCACTGCTGGGCACAGGCCTCCCTTCATTTCTGAGAGAGTTTTAGGACAAGGAAGTGTCCGCCGCGCTGCCCCAATGCGTGTTGGCGAACTTCACATGTCTTCGAAATATATTTTTTTTCTTATTCCTCAGACATGCAGGTTTCCTCACGATGTTTTCCTTCACCGCCTAGCACGTGGTAAATCAGCACTTAAAATTGCATTTAACAATTTCATTGGTGCCGGTGGGGATCGAACCCGGTTTGCTAGCGTACTGTGAAATTTACAGCGAGCGCTAACCATCTGAGCTACCACGGCTAGGCTGTTTTCAAATATCTTAGTTCAATAATTTTATCAGCGATACACTCTTTACAAAAATGGTAGCGAATACCAGAAACGTCGGAAGAGTAAAAAAAATAAAAAGTAAATAAATTAAAGTTGTAATTAAACGCGATAAAATCCGTAAATAACAGTTTTATTCAATGTGTAGTGTTCGCGTAAATTTAAGAAATCATTATGTGAACCAGTACGGACTGGTAATAACAAATAAAATTCGCCTATTAGAAGATCTTAAAACCAAGCGCGCAAGATATGTAACATCTTTAAATTTCTTGAAGAGATGCAGAGACTATATTCTCATTCCTACGTGTGTCAAAATATCAACAAAAAAGGACATTCGAGAGAGCGCTTTTTTTTTTTGCATGGGGAAATGCCTACCGCCTCGCGGGGGCAAGGACGGGTTATGTCGGACTCGCACCGACTAAAACCCCATGGTGTTCCACCTTTGTCGCATATTGGCAGGGCTACGGGAACGCTTTCGCACACGTCCGCGGCCCTACTAGCGCCTGCCGCCCCATGGCAGCACCTCCTCGGGAGAGGAAAATTCCTCCCCGTTCTCCTTCCCAGGTAAGGCGCACCAGAACACATGGCGCGCCTTCCTCCACGGCCTCCAACTACGTCTGTGCAACAGACGCCCCCGCGTCCGATGCACAAAGGCCATGGAGCCAGGAAAAACGAGCACTTAGAAGTACTAGCGTTCCCGACCCCAGCGGCGGATCTGGTCTATGGCTCCGCCGCCAACCAAGATTCGGCTGCGGAGGGTAGGGAGAGCGGCGCCTCGCAATACCGACAATCCTCTCCCCCCGCAGCCCCACCACCACCGCATCAACGGTGCGGCCCCGTTTGAGTCGCGAAGGATAGGGCGAGTGGCGCATCGCCATACCAACACTCCTCTTCCTCCGCGACTCCACCTCGGCTGCAGCGGTAGAGGGTGCGCGAGTCCCCACTCGCTGCAGTCCAACAGCACACATCCGAAGTGGGCTCCCCAAGCCCACTCGGAGCGGCCACCTCAGGCCGGCCCTTCACCTCGGGCCAGCCACGTGGGTTCCTCTTTGTTCACCGTGGGAGACCAAGCCACGGCTACTAAGCCCCCCCGCCACGACAAGGCGGGAACCCGTTCGGGGGGGATTCGAGAGAGCGCTAAGATCTTAAATCAGGCAAGTAAAAGTTGTTACGAACGTTGATTCAGCAGAAACGGTTCGATTTACATTCCATAAATGACACCATAGACAATTTGCTCGTTTTGCGTTAATCGGACTAAAAATTAATATTCAAAAACTGAAGGTAGCCGGACTAACTATGACATTGGGACGTCAAACATCTCAGTCCCCCCCGTGACAATGGGTGCTGTAAAGCACCCGAAACGTCGGGATAGTAAAAAAATAAATTAAATAATACCTTAAAAAGTAAATGATACCTTCTTTCTTTTTTTATAGGAGAGGGGGCAAACGAGCGTACAGATCACCTGATGGTAAGTAATTACCGCCGCCTATGAACTGCTGCAACACCAGGGGGATTTTACATGCGTTGCCGGCCTTTTAAAAAGGAATAGCTTCTTTTCTTGAAGGTCCCTTGGTCGTATCGGTCCGGAAAATCTCTGGTGGTAGTTGATTCCACAAAGAAGTCGTGCGAGGAAGAAAACTTCTTTTAAATCACTTAGTAGTGGACCGCCAGTCATCCAGATGGTATGGATGGTATTGCGAGTTTTGTCGCGAAGTGCGATGGTGAAACTGTGCGGCTGGATTTAGTCCGAACAATTCTTCAGAGCACTACCCGCGGTAGATGCGATTAAATACGCAAAGAGATGCAACATCTCTTTGCTATGTCAGTGAGTCAAGCCGATCGGATAGAGCTCGGTCGCCAACGATTCGAACTGCTCTGCGCAGGATGCGGTCAAATGGAAGGAGCAGGCACTGAGGAACCTCGGCCCAGAGATGGGAACAGTATTCCATTAGCGGCCGACATTGCGCCTTGTAAAGTTGCAGCTGGTGAGCCGGCATGAAATACTGTCCCCCTCTGCTGAGCACGCCAAGCTTTTTAGCGGCCAATTTGGCCTTCTCTTCCAAGTGACCACGAAACTGCACGTCACTCGATATGTCGACGCCTAGGATTCCGATACTGGCTGAGGCAACAAGGGGAGTGCCTTGAAACTGAGGAGATACGACAAAAGGGTTCGTTTTAGCGGTAAACGCGCAAACTTGTGTCTTCTGGGGATTAAACTGGACTAGATTTAGTCGCCCCGAGAATTTGTTCAACAAAGCCTTGACTTCAGACACAAGTTTGTCCCGGTACTCGGTGACGTTTTCCTGAGAAATATTGGCACGGCCGGTGAATAAAACATCACAGTGCTGTCGTCTACATAGCTATGAATTCTACCGATTTGCAACATGTCATTGATATTGTAACGCTCTTCTGTTTTGTTTTTATAAAATTATGTACTTACATCATGGATGTCAGACTGTCTGCAGCCCCGTAATGAAGGGACTCGACTTGGGCAAAGCTACTTAGGTGTGAGTCAAACCAAGACGCATAGAGCGCCATTGAGAATAGCGTCCCAAAAAACAACCATCGCAGAGACGCAATGCTGCAATGCTGTAAAACGCAACAAGCATCAATACGACTATCGTCGAGATTACAACATCCCTAGGTCCCTCATACATCCCAGCAGAAATCATCACCCGCATACCTTCATCTACCAGAACCACAAGAATGCGTCGAATCAGGCGCAGCACATCTGCAGATCTATCACAAGATGCAATACCGCGAGTAGCAGTAAGCATCAATGCAACTATCATACGGATGGCACTCCCTCACAACACACCCACATGATCCCTATCGACTTTGGTAACAAAATTTGTATTGTTGTTAACTAAAAAAAAAACACTAACGTATCATATTAGCACGCTACTAAGAAGCTAGTGAACAAAACTCTACGTATCATAGCGCTAATACACTAAGACATGAAGTTGAGTATGCCTGTTACACTTAATAGTGCTACCAAACACACTCATCCCAATCCGAAAGATAGACGACGCATCGCTATGCGCTACGATGCCGCCCACAAATGGTATGGGTGAGCGATGTCCACAAGAAAGCCGTATTGCTACAACACACAGGAGAAAGATAATGAAAAATTAAATATGTGAGTAAGAACTGGGAGAATACAAGGTAAAATCATAGTTATCATTGTGGAAGAAATTTTGTCATTTCCCGTTGCAGTAGAAGATTCAGCAAAAGAGAAGCACTGATCATTTTACTTCATCTTCTGACACTGATACAAATTCAAACTGGCTGGAATGTTGCAATGGGCATCTGGATAATTCTAGCAGGGTCTTAGCTTTTATAACCTTTAGCTGCCGACCTGGTCTAAACGTAGCACTTACGCCGACGTGACGACTGAGAGACGTCAAACTTTAAGTACTTGAATAAAATGTGTATTTTCATGCTACATTTTTCTATTTTATACATTTAAAAAAATTGTTGTTTGAGGTGACAAACTACAGAATAAAAAAAATTCACGCTATTTTTCTGGTAAAATCAACATTTATTCGAGAGATCTCAATTATTTGGCAATAAATTTTAAGGACTTACTTCAGTCTTCTTTTTCTCTAAAATTAAGTAATTAACAACAAATTAACTTAAAATATGTTATCTTCTATAAACTATTATCAAAATAAAACATAAATCTTACTTATTAGTTAAAAAATAAAAAAAATGACAGCCCTCGAATATTTGGTACATTCACTACGTACATTTGCAGTCAATGCATATTTGTAGGCAGCAAGTAAGGCACATTGGTTTCTTGCATTTGCAGCAACAGTACTTCGTTCGCCTTTTCAACCGACTGGGACAGATTGCACATGTTTTTCTAACACCTGAATCTGGATTCTGATAAGTTTTTGGTGGTGGAGGCTCGGGCATATCGGCGGGTCCAATAACTCGCTCGATACTTAGCCGCAATTCCCGTGGGATCCTCTCATTGTAGACGCGTAATTTCATTTCCGGGAGTACTAATTCACGAGCCAGCAGGAGTAAAAATCGGCCACGACTTATGTCGCCCTTGTTTGTGCACTTGTTGTACAATACATACGTATTAACACCGCTCATATCTATCAACCTGTAAAACAAAGTCGTAGGCCAACGTCGAGTTCTTCGAGAGCACGAGTAATTCGAGCATTTCTTATCCACCTCATCCACCCCTCCTTTCGTCTTGTTATAGTCAATTATCATAATAGGCTTATTAGTTGCAGAATCAGTCTCTTTGATATGGTGCATAGACGACACCAGTAATACAGCTTTTTTAGGCTCAGGCACGTAAGACAGAATAGTATATATAATAGTATTTGGTGAATCCGTATAACGAAGAACCAACCACTCTATCTTTGTGAGGCTGAAATTCTGGTGGGATCTCCCTCTTGTTTTTCTTCATAGTGCCCAAGTAAGTAAATCCACGATCTTTCAGTGCTTGCAGTAGTTCGATCGAGGTAAACCAGTTATCTGCTGTTATATTTCGGTTACAGCCATCGATCCCTTTACAAAGATGTAGAACAGATTGTGTGGGAATTGAAAAGCGTTTTTCTGCATCACTTAGACCATGGCCATCAGATTCTGTGCCATAATATACATAAGCATTGTATATATAAAAACTTTGAGCGTCAACCAGCAGGAGAACTTTTAATCCATATTTATTTGGCTTGTTTGGCATATATATTCTAAATTTGCAGCGCCCTCTAAAAGCTACAAGCATTTCATCTATACAAATGTAAGGACCCAAAGTGTAATTTTTCTGGCAATTACTGATGAACTCATGAAATAACTCTGAAATAGCGGCAAGTTTATCGTCTTTTAATCGTTCAGATCTTGTTTGAGTATTATCAAAACGCAAACAGTTTAACAAGACCAGAAATCTGTTTTTGGACATAACGCAGCGAAAAATATCCCGTCCTGTGCCATCTGTTGCAAAAATAAAGTCTGAATTTTCGTGATTTGATTGGAATACTGATGTATAAAACAATAGCCCAATTAAAGCCTTTATTTCTGTCTCATTCGTTGAGCCTAGTTCAGATCTGCTACTGTCTTTATACTTAGCCCTATAGCTATCTAATTTCTTGTTTGTATAAGTTACTATCATTTCAATCATGTGATCACTAAACATCAGTTTCCATAATTCCGTGAAAGATTCAAATTCAAACGGACTTACTTGAGATGGTGCATTGACAATATTGTGCACGCGTACTCGACTTGTTCGGGATGGTTCCGCCGATGCCCATTTGTACCTATTCTTCCCGTAAAAATAGTGCGGCAGCTCTCCTGTTGATTCTTCATTTGGCTCCTGGTCTATTCTAAGATCTTCACTACCCTGGTCATTTCGCGTCTCTACTTCGCTATACTGCTCCTCTCCGATCTCTTCAATTCTAGTCTCTGCTGCGCCATGCTGTTTCTCTCCGACTATTGTCTCTTTTCCGATCTGTTCTGTAATGTCCTGGCTTCCATGAGCTCGTACTTCTCTTTCCTGTTCTTCATTGTCGTGATTATGGTTGATTTCTCCGTGGTAAACTTCCTCAACATGGGGATACGTGACGTCAACATCATCCTCATCGGATTGTTCAGATTCCGTGTTGTGATCGCTCTCTAAAATAAAATCAGGATCGCCTACATCGTCGTCAAAATCACTACAGTTGTCGTCACTCTCGTTTGTAAGATTTTCACATATCTCTTTATCTTCTAAAGGTCTATTCTGTTTTCGAAGTTTCAGAGGCCTCTCGGAAACTGAACCGTCATCTTTTGCAGGTATTTTCTGCTCACTAGACGTGACGTTTCTCCTTTTAGGTATTCTGCAACTAAAAGTATAATTTTAAAGCCGATGTGACGTCAATCAGACACTATAAGCTACCATACATGAATACCGAGGTGACGACCAAGAGACTTACGAAATTTAGTACATAAACACCGTACTTACGTCTGTGAGACGTCGATCGCTTTAATACGGAGATGTGTGCAATCGCCGCCGGCGCAGCGTTGACTGATGGCTTGTGACGCGGAGGGAGGAAGGTAGCGGGAAGGGCGGCGCTAACGGTGGCGTGATTTTAGAAATATTTGAAAATGAAAATTTATTACGTCTGTGAGACGTATAGGTCGGTAGTTAAAGGTTAACCTACAGTGGTGAAAAAAAATGTATGTGGCAGTTCTGTACAACAAACTTAAAAAATAGCTTGTTTAATGGTGATTTAGGAAAGATACAATACTAGTGCATTTTCATTAAAAAAATACAAAAAAAATGCTATTTTAGTTCCAGAGAAGCTGATTTTGTTGAAAATGTAATTAACGTAATTTTGACAAAAACCACTATGAGAATAAGTAATAGCTGCTCATTTACGCGAATTATTATAAAACTAGTTGTGACACGTAAAATGCGACATGCACGCGTAATGACTAAAGGTTTTTACCTGCTCGCCGACCGACCCGACCCGACCGGTTACTGTCTAACAAAAGAAGCGAATGTGCTATCCCGCTCTTTCTTGCATTGTGATTTTTTGTCTCACTCTCAACCTAAAGCCCGGTTTACATTTTGAGAAGTTACAAGTGCGAGCGGCAATGACAAGTGACAAATAGCAAGTTGGTGTTCACACATGTGGCAAGTGGACGTCATTATTATGCGAAATCTTCGAGTGTGAAATTGGGTTGGTAATTGTCAAAGTGGCGCTAGCATAGCTTTAAAGTTTAAAACTTTTAAACAAAAAAAGATAAAATTGTATGATGAGATACCAAAGATGTGTGAAGTGCCTTATCGCAAATATATTGGTGCACACTAATTTCCTAAAAACGCTAAATTGAGAAAAATGTGTCTTAAAGCTATAAGAGGGAAAAAATTTAAGCCTGAAAATATGCTAGGTTATGTCGTAATCATTTTTTGAGACGGATTATCAAAAAACCGGCATTTATACAGGTATATATATATATATATTTATATTGATTTTGTTGTAAAAATATTTTGCACCACACATATGTACATTCTCCTTATCAACTTTGGTTGTTTTCAGGTAATGAACAACAGCACTGTTACTTGAAAAAAAAAACTGCAATCCTATCAGTGTTTGCATGGACTACGAAAGCTGTTTCGCAGCAATGTCGAGAGGAACGGTTATTGGCGATTTTTGAGCAGACGCACACCTCTGTGCCTATACGAGTATCTAGATCTGAAGACTTAAGCTTTGCTGAAGAATTTTGTAAGCAGCCTCTGAATATCGCTAGTGAACAGTGTCTAGAAGCAGAAAACCTTGAGGAATTAACTCCTGCCCACAATTATAAGTCAATAGGAACAGAGAGACAAGTGTTATGTTAAAAATATTTTCTACAGATTTATTATTAACTGATAATAAGTCACTCATGTTGTACACACGTTTAGAATCTTACTTAAAATTTCATCTAGTGCTCAACATCCTCTTGCCAATATAATCTTATATACCGCTAAAGTCAAGTAAGTGGTGTGTCAATTGAAGATCAATTACTTATATTACTGTTTAAGCTCATATGCAATAAACCTGATTATGAAATAGCTAAAATGTTCAATATAAGTAAAATAGAGGTTTCAACATAATAGTTACTTGGAATCAAAGTGATTGGTATGTTACAATAGTACATAAATTATGATCAATGATATTGATATTTGGCCTCGCATGATTCAGTACAAAACTATACGCCTTAAATGTTTAAAGATGCCTATTGATAAACCTAGTAATCTTACATTCTAAATAGCTACTTACAGCACTTACAAAAATACCAACACTAAAGTATTTGGTGAGCCCTATACTAGGCGTCTGCTGTCTTTTTGTTCTGAAGGTTATGGGGGACGAACCAGTGACCAGCAAATAATTGAACATAGCTCATTGTTAAATATGTGTAATGATGGGGACAGTATAATGGCAGATATAGGTTTTAATGTGCAAGACTTATGTGCTCAAAAATATTGCAGTCAACATACCTACTTTCTTAAGTTGTAAATCACAGTTACCAGTTGCAGTATTAACAACTTCCCTGTTCGCAGAGTAGACACAATAGTTAAACAATTTAAATGTTCACATATGACTTACGGGATAGTGAAATGGTTAAAACATGATCAGACTTGCAAGTCAATTGGTACATATAGAAAGGCTTTCCTAATAAATACTACATCCACCACTTGTCTCATTCTATATTATTCCTTTGGCCTCAAAAATATTTTGTTATGTTGTTATGTAAACTAAAGAAAAATATTGTAAATAAAAATACACAAATAACCACTATTTTATTTATTACTTATTTAAATTATCAATACGGTGGAACCTTTCTCTTTTAATTAGTTACTATTAATTTATTTTACTAAAAATCATTAAGTATATAAAATGTTTAATAAATATTAGGTGAGAATAGATTAGAATATTATTTTTATATAATTCTTATTGAAAGTCAATTTTTAGCTTATTAAGTTCTTTATTTACATATATTTGTTAAACTAATATAACACATACATGTAGAATAGAATAAAATCATTTTTATACAAAATTGATTACCTACATGTAATTCTTATTGAGTAAGTTTTTAATTTTAACACCAGTTCGGAAATAAAACTTTGTCCTCGGAAGAACCAGCAAGAAACCCAGAGGGACTCTTCTTCTTTTTAAAGCATAATTTACAATATAATATTTATACAAGTGTTATGAAGACATTTAGAAACAGCATGGTAGCGATCACCTGATTCTGAGGGGTTATAGTCAATCTTGTACTTTTTAGTAGAATAAAGTAGAATGTATGTCACTACTTCTAATAAAACTATTTTTGTTTTTGTGTACATTAAATGTTTGTAAATATATTGAGAGGGCATAGTTTATATTTATGTCTTTAAATTTTTTTCTAAAGGATTTCTTCAGACCTACATTATAAATTGCTCTTATGGCTCTTTTACAAAACAAATATAGTTTCAATGTCAGTTGCATTACCCCATAGCGAAATTCTATATGACATTATGCTATGGAAATAAGAAACATAAAGTATTCTAGCTGTTTAAACACATTTCAGACATTAGATGTTTTTTACAGCATATGCTGCAGAAATGCATTTTCTAGCTAGTTTAGATATATGAGAGCCCCATTAAAGCTTTGCATCAACTGTAATTCTGAAAAAAAAACAGTGGATTCAACAAGGTTCATCTCCTTCCCATTTAAAAGCACACTGGTATTCACCTGCTTAACATTAGATGTGGTAAATTTAATGTATTTTGTTTTATTACCAATTAAAATCAAATTATTGATGTTAAACCAGTGTACAACTATGTTTGATATAGCATTATTCGCTTCAATGCAGCAATAAACCTGACTTTCTCATATTCCTTGCTGCATTGGTCAAACTCATTAACCATTTCCTGTATCTGATCTCTTTTTTATAACACATGTAATCTTGTGTAATGGATAAATAAAAGTATGGACTTAATTTTGTTTTTTTTTATTAAATCGTATTATTCTACAAATTTAAATTAAAATGTTATTTAAGTTACTTCAATTATTATAAAAATCATCAAATTTTTCTAACATCACTGAAATGAAAGGATCATCTCTTGTGATATAAATATTTTTTATCGATTCTTTGGTAACATTTAATAAGCTCAGTTTTTCAGGAACATGTTTGCACTTTGCATCTATGTTACGTCCAGCTGGGCATTAGCAGTGGGATTCCTAAGGTGTTTCATTTTTATGATTTTTACATCTACTTCATACTGTAAAGCTAGCATGACCTCTGCAACAGCCTTTCACAAAAGTAGTCACCAATAGTTGAAGTTCTTGCAAGGATGAGGTATCGAGACTTATATAAGGATTTAGCCTTATCAAGTTTATTATCAACACTGTAACAAATAAAATATATTTGCATCTGAAACCTATAAACATTATTTCTTTTTTACTATAGTGACTAACAACTTACGACCACCTTATTGTTACTAAATACTGAAATCCAAAGACATGTATAACAAACTTCAAACAAGAGAATAATCAGAATAAAATAAAAAAGAAGTTTTATTTACATATTATATTAGGTTTTTTGTGTAATTTTATAGCATTATTATGAAGAACAAACTTATGAGTAGAAAATAATGTCTTATATGCATTTTTGTTAGAGGTTGTATCTCGATATGTGGTGGACTCTGGAAGTTTCATTGTAAGATCACCTTCACAGATTCTGGGAGTTTCCTTATTTAAAATTTTGGTTAATCTGAGAACAAATAAGGTTTTATCTTTAAACATCAGTATTATGCCTTGTGTAGTATATAAAGAAAATAGCAGCTTGATGCTGCTTGTTTTGTATGGTGAGTGTAGAGAACTGGAGACCCGTTTTACTGGAAACAAGGCATTCCATCTTAGTCCTTAGGGATGACAACGCATCTGTGTTTCGATTCTTAATCGAGGATAAATGAAGATGTCTATGTGCCACAGCATCCACTTACCATCAGGTGCCTGTGTGCTCGTTTTATATCTATTATTATTCTATAAAAAAGGTAAGTAAAGATCATACTTTTTTTTATAGGAGTAAATTGTATAACCTCCGATAAAACGTGTTAAAGTAAATTATTCAAAGATAAATATGAGGGAGATGATAATATTTTAAAGAAAGAAGATATAATTTTTTTTTCTTTAAAATACCTTTTCACTTACCTTTCTACTAGATCAGCGTTCCTTCCTCGTAAAGACGGCCCTCGCTTCTTTAGTTCAGCTTTTAAATCACATACCCGCTATGTCGAATACAGTCATAATGTTTGTAATCTGTATATCAAAATCCTTTATTATTTGAAATTGGGTGCATATTATGACATAAACACAAACCAATCACGCCAAACGATTTTGACAGGTGAAGGCTACGCTGGCGCCCTCTAGGAAAAGGTATTACCCGTCAACCCCATCCCCATTCCAAAGATATTAGTATATAGACAGTAATCTACGGGTATTTCTAGTTCTCAAAATGGATGAGCAATTGCACCTACAACTTCGTGAAGTGATCAGAGAAGTCATAAACATTGTTTTAGAGCACGTCGAAGAAGAAGTAGCTCACGAACGGGCTAGACCACAACGAGTGTGGCAACGGAAGTGGATTGCTAGAAGAACAGCTCGTGGGGCAAGTTATGAACTTCTACGAGAGTTAGCGGTCGAGGATACTCAGGAATATTATTTTGTACTGAGATTAACTGAAGACTCTTTTAATGTGTTACTAGACCGTGTTACCCCAGACATACAAAGATCTGACACATACATGAGATGTGAATTGCCCGCCAAGGTTAAATTGCATGCAGTTTTGTATATTGTGGCGACATGCAATTTTGTCATTCTTTTGCATGTTTAGGTAACGGCGTACGCGCCGACGCGAGGTTCGTGTCGGTTGCGGTCGGGAATGCTCGGCTCCGTTAAATCTGCTTTCGTGACAGTCCGGGCGCCTTCGGATCTTACCGGCAGTCTGCATTAAAACGGCCTCAGCGCTAGACCCCACGCTCGCGCCGCCAGAATAACGGTTATTTTAAATCGCGACTAACTTATTCTCGGCTTCCTATCTCAAGCACTCCTTACTTCTAATTAATTGTATTTTCTTATTCATTTCTTTTTATCTTTGTGGCTTCGTGCTTGTAATTTTAAACTATCTTTGTAAAAGAAGAATATATACATTTATAGAAGAGTGAAGACGCTTTTATTTGCCTAGCAATCAAGCCCACAAGTGGTAACCCCGAGAAGAACATAGCGTACAAAGTACAAAAAAATGTGGCAAGATGCTAGCGCAGACGCAGCGAAAAGCAGCACTAGTGACAAGGGAGCGGTACTTTGCCGAGTAGGCATTAAGATGCCGCCATTTTGGCCCGAGAAACCGACGCTTTGATTTGCACAGTTGGATTGCCAATTCGCATTAGCGAATATTACATCGGATGTCACAAAATATTATCATGTAATATCAGTGTTGGATCCAAAAATTGCTGCGGAAGTCGAAGATCTAATAATTAGACCACCGGCGAACGAGAAATACGACACATTAAAACGTGAGTTGATTGCTAGACTATCTGCTTCAAGAAGCGAGCAAATCAAACAGTTGCTCATGAATGAGGAATTGGGAGATCGCAAGCCAAGCCAGTTTTTGCGGCATATTCGTGGTTTAGCTGGATCAGGGTTCCCAGATGAGATCCTGCGTACCTTATGGTCGAGTCGGCTAGCCAGTTTGCTACAAACTATAGTGGCTATGCAAGATAACCTTCCGCTCGACCAACTTGCCCAATTAGCCGATAAAGTAGCTGAGGCCACGCCACAAACGTCAGCACAACAAGTAGCTACCACATCCACTTTATGCTCATTTCCAGCATTCGAAGACCTAAATCGGAAGATTGATGCGCTGACCAAGAGGCTCGATGAAATGTCGACAGCAAGAAGACGTCGTGACTGCCCGAAAAGGAGGTCGAAATCCAGCAGCCGGCGCCGCAGTCAGTCGAGAAGTCGTTCTCGTACTGATGGCCAGCGATACTGCTGGTATCACTTCAACTACGGCGAGATAGCAGCTAAGTGTATAAAGCCTTGTAATTATCCAAAAAACTAGTTGGACGGTCGATAGTTGCGACCGCTGATGAGTGTAAGTCGAACGCTAAGCGTTTGTTTGTCACTGACGCTAAAAGTAAAGTGCAGTTTTTAATCGACACTGGATCTGACTTGTGTGTTTACCCATTGAGCTTAGTGCGCATGCAGCGACGCAATAAAACTAATTATGAGCTTTTTTGCTGCAAATAGTAATACTGTAATCGCTACATATGGTTGGTTAAGTTTATGTTTAGATTTAGGTTTAAGGCGCGCATTTCCTTGGCGCTTTGTAATAGCTAATGTGAGCAAGCCGATAATAGGTGTAGACTTTCTATCCTTTTATAACTTACTCGTGGACGTGCGTAATTCGCGATTAATTGATAATTGCACTTCGCTTACATCAGTCGCCTTGATTGCATTTGCTTGCCCGTGCCCGCACATAAAGGTCATTTCAGGTGATTCAGCGTTCCATCGGATACTCTAAGAATATCCTGATATAATGCGGCCGGTCGGAGCTCCTTTGGAGCCGAAAATCAAGCACCATACGCAGCATTATATCAGAACGACCCCAGGCCCACCTGTGTGTTCGCGACCAAGGCGACTAGTACCTGATCGCTTAAAAATCGCGAAGCAGGAGTTTGAAGAAATGGTTCGTACGGGTATAGCGCGTAGGTCGCAGAGCTCATGGTCGTCACCCCTCCATTTAGTGCCTAAAAAAGGCACGCAAGATGGCAAGTACCATCAGATACCGGTTGCGATAGAGGATGTAGAGAAAACAGCTATTACGACACCCTTCGGACTTTTTGAATTCCCACTAATGAACTTTGGGCTGAGGAATGCCTCGCAAACCTTTCAGCGCTTTATGGACGAGGTCCTCAGGGATCTCGAGTTCTGCTTTGCGTACATCGATGACGTATTAGTTGCTTCCGCTAATGAGATGGAGCACCAGGAACATCTACGTGCGGTATTTTCGCGTTTCAGCGAATACGGTATTTTATTAAATACAAATAAGTGTGTATTCGCCGTGCCGCAGGTGGAGTTTCTGGGCTACCTGGTTTCTTCGGAAGGCACTAAACCGGTTGGTGACAAGGTGAAGGCTATTCTTGACTTTAAACTACCTGAAACTATCAGGGATCTTAGGCGGTTTTTAGGAGCATTAAACTTTTATAGACGCTTTATACAGGATGCTGCCAAGCTTCAGGCTCCTCTCCATGCACTACTTAGTGGTCCATCGGTGAAGAGCAAGAGCAACATTAACTGGACTGCTAACCTAGAAAGCGCTTTTAATGCTTGCAAGGCAAGCATTGCTAATGCCGCTCTCCTGGCTCATCCAGATATGTCTGCTCCGTTGGCCATAGTAACTGACGCATCCAACTCCGCCATTGGTTCAGTATTGCAGCAGAAAGTCCTAGGTCATTGGCAGCCGTTAGGATTCTTTTCTCGTAAGCTTTCACCAACGCAAGTTAAATACAGTGCATATGATCGTGAACTCTTAGCTATTTACGAGTCAGTAAAATATTTTCGATATATGATAGAATTAAAACCCTTCTTTATAATGACTGATCATAAACCAATTATTTCAGCCTTTAAGAAGTCTCGCGACGCTTGCTCTCCGCGACAATTTATATATTTAGATTTTATATCCCAATTTACAACGGATATCCGTCGCATTACCGGGAAGGACAATGTTGTTGCGGATGCGTTATCAAGAACGGATGCAATAACATGCACGCTAGACCCTATTGCCTTAGCAGCTTCTCAGGACACGGACTCAGAACTCAAAAATATTTTACGAACCGGTTCGTCTCTCAAGTTACAGAAGGTCTCTATTAGTGGTACGAAAATCTTCTGTGACATATCTGGGCCCAGACATAGATGTAATAGTGGAGATGAACTGTCCACTATTAACAGACTCCGCGTGGTTTTCTTCAAGGTGGAGAAATGAAACTACTGTTTATGTTTATGAATGTACTGTCGAATGGGATTCGGAATGGAATATCTTTTGCATCAACCTTGCCTATATTTATATGGCTGGCTCACTATTGATTTGCCAATGGTAACAATTAATATTTTGCCTAGCCAATTATATTGCTTATTTTATGACCAATGAAAACTATTTAAAATATACAATTATCTACGTTTCGTTTCCCGGCGTGAGACTTGTTTGTTGTTCACGAAGCTACGTCGCTGGACCGGGCTATATAAGACATACAGATCGGTGCGCACGCGTAGTCGGCGGGCGGCGGCGGTGTGGAATACAGCTCCGGAACAGCACGAGGAAACGAACTGCGGCGTTGAAGAAACGGCTCACCATTGGTCGACGGATACGTGACGATAGCGGCGTGTGAAGTCGGTGTGGCGCTGAATGATATTTGCGGCTGCTTCTTGTTTCTTTATAAGAACGTCAAATTATCTATATACAGTCCGCAGTATCTCAGTAGCCAAGAATAATTAGGAAATAAAATGTTTTTCTTTATGTATTCTCACCTTCCGCGTTATGGTAGCAGCGGAGTATATATTATTTATTCCCGTTTAGGTTTGATCAATCTGGCTGCTACATCACTCTCCCCCAGCGAAAGCGTACCGGAGGCTTGACGACTCGCCCGTATTTCGTAGTTTTTAAAATAGGTTTCAACTGGGTTGATGTAGATGATGAAGTTTCAAGCTTCCTCGCTGGTGGTTTTGATGATGCTGAATCCTCTGCAGTATCCTCGTTAATAATATAGGCAGGCTTTAGTCGGTCGATCGATATAATCGTAGATTTCCTTCCGGGTATTTGTAGTTTAAAAGTCTTGCTATTTCTCTCTAATACTTTATACGGTCCATCGTAGGTAGGTTGAAATTGTTTTTTCATTGCGTCGTTTCTTACAAAAAACTTGTTTGCATGTTTTCAAATCTTGGTGAATGAATACTGATTTATTATTTCTGTGTGATTGCATTTCGGTGCATTTCAACGATAAGGCTTTGTTAATTGATTCTCGAAGTTTAGTTACGAAATCGTAATCCATTTCTTGTTTGTTTGACGCTGCTGAACTGAAGAAGTCACACGGCAGCCTTATGCTGCAGCCGTAGGTTAGCTGAGCGGCGCTAAGACTAGTGTCTGCACGCGGTGTTGCTCGTAGTCCGAGTAGCACTGTAGGTAGCTCATTAATCCACTTTGTATGTTGAGATAAACGAGTTTTGAGTGCGGTCTTTAATGTACGATGCCATCGTTCGATTATTCCGTTTGACTGAGGATGGTATGCTGTTGTACGCGTCTTCTGTATTCCCATAGTTTGAAGAAGTTTGAGGAATAGGTTGCTTTCGAAATTCCTTCCTTGATCCGTTGTGATGGTTTTAGGTGATCCGAAACGAGTAATCCAATTTTCATAAATTATCTTCGCGACGGATTCGGCTGAAGTATCATCGGTAGGTATTGCTTCTGGCCATCTTGTTGTTCTGTCGATCATTGTTACGAGATAACGATGTCCTTGCGGTGAAGTAGGTAATGGTCCAACGATGTCAACGTGCAAGTGTTCGAATCTCTCCGTGGGTGGAAATGTAGCTAGACTACTTGATGTATGCCTTTGAACTTTGCATTTTTGGCATTGAATGCATTGCTTCGCCCAGTTGCCAACATCCGCTTGCATTGCAGGCCAAAAGAATTTTTTCAGTGATGAGTTTTCTTGTTGTTCTAACACCTGGATGACTAATGTTGTGCAGTGTATTGAAGACTTCGCGACGACATTCTTCTGGTATGTATGGTCGCATGGTTGTCGTTGAGGCTTCACAGTATATAGGTAGATGCGTCATTGGCATTGTAACTTGCTTGATGGACAAGTTACCTTGCTTCGCTAGATGTTTTATGTTGTCACTATCTCTGTCTTGTGCTGCGGCGATCTTATGATAGTCGATTGATGTAGGGCACGTTACACTGTCGATTGGTACGCGACTGAGTGCGTCGGCAACTATGTTGTCCTTTCCACTGATGTGACGTATGTCGGTCGTGAATTCACTTATGAAAATAAGTTGTCTTGCTCTTCGTGGTGTTTCCGATAGTGATGGTTTCTTTGGAAGTACATATGTTAATGGCTTGTGGTCGGTAAAAACGATCAGGTTTCGACCCTCGAACGTTTTTCTGAAGTGCTTGATAGCCATGTAAATAGCGAGTAGCTCTCGGTCGAATGTACTGTAGTTACGTTGAGTATCGGAGAACTTCTTCGAAAAATATCCAAGTGGTTGCCATTTCCCATTGCTGTATTGTTGGAGAACTGCTCCTGCTGAGAGATCGGATGCGTCGCTGAAGATAGCAAGGGTTGCTTCGTGTGATGGGTGAGCGAGTAAAGCTGCATTTTGGATCGCAATTTTATAAGCTTCAAATGCCTTCGTGGCTTCATCGTTCCATTCGATTGACGTTTTATCTTTTTTCTTCGTGTTGTGAAGGTAGGCGTGAAGTGGTGCTTGGATTTCAGCGGCTTTAGGTATGTGTTCTCTGTAAAAATTTATCATCCCGAGAAAACGCCTTAGCTCTTCGATAGTTTTAGGTTTTGCATAATCGATGATTGCTCTGACTTTTTCGGCAGGCGGTTTTATTCCTTCCTTGCTGACGGTGAAACCAAGAAATTGAACTTCTTGCTGTCCAAATATGCATTTCGAAGGGTTGATTGTGATTCCGTTGTCTTCTAATCGCTGTAGCACGGTGCGTAGATGGGTTTCGTGCGTTTCTTTATCAGGGCTTGCAACAAGGAGATCATCAATAAATGCGAAAACGAAATCCAGTCCATGAAGTACTTCGTGTATGAATCTTTGGAAAGTTTGACCTCCGTTCTTTAATCCTGGGATCATTCTTGGGAATTCGAATAATCCCATTGGGGTAATTATTGCTGTCTTCTCTATGTCTTCATCGCGGACTCTTATTTGTTGGTAAGCTCGGTTGAGATCGATGGTGGAGAATATAGTCTTGTCTGATAGTTGATGAGTGAAATCCCTGACTCGCGGTATTGGGTAGCGGTCAGGAGTGGTAATAGAATTCAGTCTTCTGTAATCTCCACAAACTCGTAATTCTCCGTTCTTCTTCGGTACAATGTGAAGTGGTGATGACCAAGGGCTTTTGCTTGGACGGCATATTCCTTGCTCAATCATGTTTTCGAATTCCTTTCGAACTTGCTCGTATAGGTGTGGTGCGATTGGACGTGCACGACAATGAAGTGGTGGTCCATTGGTGTCGATGAAATGCTCAACGTCGTTCTTCGGTGTTAATTTCATTGAAGTTATTCTTGTGATACCAGGGTATTCTTCGAGGATCTTGTGATACGGTTGTTGCACATCTATGCTTCTTATTGTGGGCAGATTGGTTGCTTGTACAAAAGACTGAGATGCAAGATTGGTTTTCCCGTCGATGATTCTTCTATTTTTGATGTCGACGACCAACTGGTGATGTTGAAGAAAATCAGCACCGATGATTGGTTTGCTGACTTTAGCGACGATAAATCTCCATTTGAATGGTCGGCGTAGATTACACTGATTTTATATAAACTGAAGTCTTCCTTCTCGGTGTTCGTACGGGTTTCCTTCGCGGTGTTCGTGCAATAGTAGTGGTACGTCGTAGGGTGTTCCTTCTTGGTGTTCGTACCGGATCTTCCCCCTCGGTGTTCGTACGGGGTCACCACTGTAATAGTGGAGATGAACTGTCCACTATTAACAGACTCCGCGTGGTTTTCTTCAAGGTGGAGAAATGAAACTACTGTTTATGTTTATGAATGTACTGTCGAATGGGATTCGGAATGGAATATCTTTTGCATCAACCTTGCCTATATTTATATGGCTGGCTCACTATTGATTTGCCAATGGTAACAATTAATATTTTGCCTAGCCAATTATATTGCTTATTTTATGACCAATGAAAACTATTTAAAATATACAATTATCTACGTTTCGTTTCCCGGCGTGAGACTTGTTTGTTGTTCACGAAGCTACGTCGCTGGACCGGGCTATATAAGACATACAGATCGGTGCGCACGCGTAGTCGGCGGGCGGCGGCGGTGTGGAATACAGCTCCGGAACAGCAAGAGGAAACGAACTGCGGCGTTGAAGAAACGGCTCACCATTGGTCGACGGATACGTGACGATAGCGGCGTGTGAAGTCGGTGTGGCGCTGAATGATATTTGCGGCTGCTTCTTGTTTCTTTATAAGAACGTCAAATTATCTATATACAGTCCGCAGTATCTCAGTAGCCAAGAATAATTAGGAAATAAAATGTTTTTCTTTATGTATTCTCACCTTCCGCGTTATGGTAGCAGCGGAGTATATATTATTTATTCCCGTTTAGGTTTGATCAATCTGGCTGCTACATAGACCATTCATAACACCTGCATTTCGTAAAATGGTTTTTGACAATATTCATGGACTTAGTCATCCAAGTGCTAGGGCCACTATTAAACTGGTGACTGAGAGGTATGTATGGCCGGGCATTAGGAAGTATTGCCGGAGTTGGGCGCGCTCGTGTATCTCATGCCAGAGATCGAAAGTATCGGGACACGTACACGCCCCTATCCAGGATTTTAAGCGTCCTACGGCCCGTTTCTCTCATGTTCACGTAGACTTGATAGGTCCACTTCCCGTCTCTGATGATTACCGATACTGCTTCACAGCTATAGATAGGTTTACCAGGTGGCCAGAGGCAGTGCCGTTAAAGGACATCAGAGCGGAGAGTGTAGCAAAAGCTTTTATATCATCGTGGATATCACGTTTTGGTTGCCCAGAAAAGGTAACCACAGATAGGGGGAAACAGTTTGAATCCCATCTTTTCAGTCAGATATCAGCGCTTATAGGTTCACGACATATACAAACTACTGCGTATCACCCTGCTGCCAATGGTCTAGTGGAACGTTTCCATCGACAACTTAAGGCAGCTATTATGTGTCACGCAGACGAGAACTGGACCGAGAAACTTCCACTTGTACTTCTGGGTATTCGTAGTGCATGGAAGGACGATTTGTCTGCTTCTACTGCTGAACTAGTTTACGGAGAACCGCTTAAGTTGCCCGGCGACTTGTTTGAACCGACGGCTGACAGACTGACTGATTACACCGACTTTCTGGACAGGTTGCGTTTACATATGAAAAGGTTACAACCTACAATAGTTACTCGACACGGTACGCATAAAATCTTCGTTTTTAAAGATTTATCGACTGTTTCACATGTATTTTTACGACAGGACTTTGTACGCAGATCTTTACAACCACCTTATGCCGGTCCGTGTAAGGTAATAGAGCGCGGTAAAAAAATTTTCAAAATCGACCTTGCTGGTAGAATAGTCAACGTCTCGATCGACAGGTTGAAACCGGCCTATATCCTGACGGATGAACCAGGTAGTTCTGGTGCGACGTCGACTATACCTAGAACGCATGGGACTAACGCTGCGAGTGATGGTACAAGAACACTTTCAACTCCTCCGCAATTTAGGACGTCTCGCTACGGTCGCCGAGTACGATTCCCTGATTTCTATCGACCCTAAAGGTCTCCGGGGGCTGATGTGGCGACATGCAATTTTGTCATTCTTTTGCATGTTTAGGTAACGGCGTACGCGCCGACGCGAGGTTCGTGTCGGTTGCGGTCGGGAATGCTCGGCTCCGTTAAATCTGCTTTCGTGACAGTCCGGGCGCCTTCGGATCTTACCGGCAGTCTGCATTAAAACGGCCTCAACGCTAGACCCCACGCTCGCGCCGCCAGAATAACGGTTATTTTAAATCGCGACTAACTTATTCTCGGCTTCCTATCTCAAGCACTCCTTACTTCTAATTAATTGTATTTTCTTATTCATTTCTTTTTATCTTTGTGGCTTCGTGCTTGTAATTTTAAACTATCTTTGTAAAAGAAGAATATATACATTTATAGAAGAGTGAAGACGCTTTTATTTGCTTAGCAACCAAGCCCACAATAGATGACTCATGGAACGAGTTTCAGAACTATGCTACATATGTTCAGGGTACCAAAATTAACTCTTTCTAAAATGATCTCCAAAGTTTGTGATGCCATTTATAATGCCCTTAAGGATTACATTCAGGTAAGTAAAATAAAGTTTTTTAATGGTAATCTTTAATTATTATGTAATTTAATAAAAACAAATCAGAAATAAGAATCTTCTAATCTTTATTTGATTTTAAAGCCCGTGATAAAATATCTCCCTCAGTATCTGAAGCATCTGGCGCATACAAAGTTATAATATTCTCAGAATCAGAAACATAAATTGATGATGGTGTGGGTTGTGTCTGTGAAGCTGGTTTGTAGGAGTTTGGTGATGGTGTGGGCTGTGATGTAATGTTGGAATTTGGTGATGGTGTGGGTTGTGGCGGTGTAGATGAAATGTAGAAGTTTGGTGATGGTGTGGGCTGTGATGTAACGTTGGAATTTGGTGATGGTGTGGGTTGTGGAGGTGTAGATGAAATGTAAAAATTTGGTGATGGTGTTCGTTGTGTCGGTGTTATAAAAAATTTGGCGATATTAGGGACGAATGTGAATCAAACAAGCGGGTGGAACTACTAGTAGACATTTGTTGTAACCGGAGATGTGATAGATAATTTTGAATGCATATTTGTGCTTGAATAGCTGCATTCAGTGGTATATTATTTAGCTGTGCAGCTATACTTTTGCCAAAAACATCAAACTCAGTTTCTGAGAGATTTGAGCTAGTGCCAGAGTTTCCGATAACATCAGCAACCAGTCTCGCTTTGGTCACGATGTTGTCCAGTTGCCTTAACGTTCTTTTTCTAGTTGGGGTGTTTCTTTTTGGATGTTCAGCATTTCCAGATTCCAGACGAATGCAGTGAGCATTCGTCTGCATTTCCTGAGTTTGTAATCATGTGCTCAATTTGATCTGGGGTAGATAGTTCTACTCTTGGAGCGTTTTCATTATTATATTCTTCGAAGATGTGAGGAGTATTTTGCTGAAACAAAGATGGAGTAACAATTAATTAGAAAGTTCTGTTTGTTTATAAATAAATATGATTTGTTACAGGTGCCTGACAATGCAGAAGGATGGTCAAAGATTGAAAGAGGTTTTAGAAATGCATGGACTTGCCCAGGATGTTGTGGAGCTATAGATGGAAAACATGTGATAATAAAAGCGCCAATTGCTGCAGGCAGTTTTTACTTTAATTATAAAAAACAAAATAGTATTGTTCTTATGGCAGTAGTAGATGATGACTATTGTTTCATCTATTTTGACATTGGCTGTAATGGTAGAATAGCAGATGGTGGAGTATTTAGCAACTGCAACCTTAGTGAAGCTCTAGATAACAACTTGCTACCGGAAGGTTATGTAATAGTTGGTGATAATGCCTTTCCATTAAAAAAATACTTGATGAAACCATATAGTGGAAACAATTTGGAGTTTAATCAAAAAAATTTTAACTACAGGTTGTCCCGGGCAAGACGCATTGTTGAAAACGCTTTTGGAATTCTTGTCAGCCGATTTAGAATTTATGAAAAAACCTCTCCCTTTCGAGCCTGAAAAAGTAGAAAAAATAGTCAAAGCTTGTTGTGCTATTCACAACTGGGCAAGAAAGTCAGCAATATCGGTACATGTTGCTACTGTTGATGTTGAGGATACCGAAACTGGTGCAATTCAAAGTGGAAGCTGGAGAGATGTCCCATCAGATGGCCTCATTCCTATTCACTGGCGTATGCAGAACCGGTCATCCAACAGCGCTCAAGCTATTCGCGAAAATTATGCAAATTATTTTGTGGGTGATGGTGCAGTTCCGTGGCAGTCAAGAATGATTTATTAGTTTTGTTTTTAACAATT
The DNA here is from genome assembly GCA_907164705.1 of Parnassius apollo. NCBI lineage: Eukaryota > Metazoa > Arthropoda > Insecta > Lepidoptera > Papilionidae > Parnassius > Parnassius apollo. Next base: position 1,232,293 of record CAJQZP010000103.1, on the reverse strand, counting down.
TTGATAATAGTATTTAGGTCTATTGATAAAACCACAAACATGTATTATACCTTTTCAGTATGTTGTAGGGCTAACAAGTGGGTAGATTCACCCCAAAAATGTTTCTTTATAGCAAATTGTAGATACGCCTTATCACCTTGATAATATGTTAAAATGTCAATATTAAAATTGTTACAAATATATAAGTAAAAAGATATTATTTTGTAATAAATAAATAAATAAGCAACGTGTCAAATTAATGTTAATTTATATATGCTTGTCTTCCTCCTGATGTTGTATAAAAAAACTTCAGTAAAAAACTTACCAAATTGCTCTGACTTCCTCTGCATTCACCATTTACTGCATTAAATGCCTCGTCCATTAGTTGAAACCACTTAATATTTGAAGTGTATACATCCATGGCTCCAGCCCCTGACCTACAGGAGTCTTTAATTTTCTTTTTTTCTTGGTAATACGTAGATTTTATACTTCTTAGTTTAGCATACACTTCTTTTGCGCCGAAACCGGGCATTTCCATTGCTTGGGATATGGAGAGCATAACAGCGTCTCGCATCATTTTGTTTTTTAAATTCGGCGATTTAATATTGAATAAGCATTCATGTTTCAATAACCCTGGACAAATCTGATGTTATTGGTATCTGACCACTTCGCCATTGTTAAAAATAATAGTGTAATAAACTAAAATTATTATAAATACCTATATATAGAATATATATTTAACAAAAATATTTTATTAATAAGTATCACCAACACTTGTGCGTTCTGACGGCTAGAACGGAGGCGGCGGTGGGCGAATGAGGGAAAAGCAAGGTTAGCGCGGGGCAGAGATACTTGTGAGAGAATAGAGCAGGCCGCTATTCACTTGTTACTTTTCACTTCGCACTTATCACTTGTCACTCGCACTTGTCACTGCCTGTTCACACGCACTAAGCACTTGTCATTTGTCACTTGTCATTGTCACTCGCACTTGTCACTTCTCAAAATGTAAACCGGGCTTTATTTGCGACACTTGTCAGTACGCTACCTTAAACCGTGCGCAACGCATCTCTGTGTTCACAAATTATTGTTTCGTACTGACGACTGTTTTGTGCCCTGGACCCCGGACTTTGTTTGCCTTACGATTTGGATTTTTTATTGTGATCACTACGACGACTTGGCGACCACCTGGACTTCTGTGTTTCATAACATGGCCAACCGCCGCGTTTTTCCTGGTTATACGCAGCGAGAGTATGCTGAGATGCACCTTATTTACGGAGAAGCTGGCCAAAGTTCCCGAGCTGCTGCCTCCGTCTACAGGGAAAGGTTTCCCGATAGGAGACATCCACACCATGAAATGTTTACCAGAGTGCATGGAAGGCAGACTCCCTGGTCAACGTGGCAGTGGACGGCCTCAAGTTGTTGACGAAGACATAGTGCTTCAGGAACGAGAACAAGACCCGACAACTTCGGTTAGGGCGATACAACGGCGCACAGGGATACCGAAGTCCACTGTTCATTCAGTACTTAAGAGTTATGGATACCATCCATTTCACGTACGACGCGTGAAAACTCTTTTAACTAGAGACTACCTGCCGAGAGTTCAATTCTGCCGCTGCATGCTTGAAATGCATCGGGAGGACCCAAACTTTTTTAATAAGGTGTTATGGAGTGATGAGTCAACCTGCAGAAAGGACGGTTACTTGAATTTGCATAATTTACATAGTTGGCAATTAGAAAATCCGTATGTGTCAAGAGAAGACAGGTCCCAGTACCAATTCAAAATAAATTTATGGTGTGGGATTTTAAACGGTCAGATTGTGGATCCCGTCAAGCTTCCACCTACATTAAATGCCAATAATTACTTGGAGTTTTTACGAGAAATCCTACTCACGCTCCTTGAAAATGTTCCGAGTGAGCTAAGAGAGGTGATGTGGCTTCAAAATGATGGGTGCCCTGCTCATTATGGCCGGGAAGTAAGAGCCTACTTAGATGAAGCTTATCCAGGCGGGTGGATTGGGCGACTGGGACCGATATTATGGCCACCTAGGTCTCAGGACCTAAACCCCCTGGATTTTTTTTGGGGTGCTGAAGGACAAAGTATGAAAAACCGATAAAATGACAATGAATTGAGAGCAAGGGTTAACATTGCATCAAGAAAATATCGAAAATAAGCCTGAGAAGAAAAAGCTCATTTTTAAGAAGATGCCGAGCGTGTATTAGGGCACAAGGGAAGCAATTTGAGCATTTATTGTAATTTATTTAAATAAATGTTTATTAAAGTTAACTCCTCTGTTTTTTTTACTATCACCTTATCCTTCAAGATGTCATTTACAGACCGGCCGGCCGGTCGGCTGTAGATTAATTATTATGTAATTCGAACCGTAGTACGACCTTACAACGATTCGAATTCAAAGTCACATTACTTGCATTTTAAATCAAATATTAACTAAAATAGCTTATTTTTTTGTATATTTTTTAATGAAAATGCACTAGTATTGTATCTTTCCTAAATCACCATTAAACAAGCTATTTTTAAGTTTGTTGTTCAAAACTGCCACATACATTTTTTTTCACCACTGTAGGTTAGGTGATAAGAAAATAGTTCTGTGCAAATTTAAACAAAAAATGGTATTTGTTGAAAACACACAAATTCACGAATAATTTGATGTAAAAAAAGTACTAGAAAAGGATTTTTTCATTACGAGATGCTTAAAAATCTGTTTCAAGGTAGAGAATTTTCGGTATTTCGGAAAATTTTGTAAAACTGTAAATCCGTAAGATCTTGTGTTGTATTGATAGGTAGTGACCCTAGCTATCACCTCCTGCAGTATGTCGTGCTATTTACTGGACAGCCTGTAGAGCTTACTATCATAAGTCCCTAATATAGCACTAGTCATTGTGCAGTACAGTACTTCAAGCAGTCGGGCACCCGACCACCCCATATATATGTACGCCTAGATAATTAGCCTAAATTAAAAGTAAAAGTGAAATAGGAGATATTTCGGGTATCGGCGAGTGACGGAAAGTAGTCGAAAGTTGATTCAGAGGAACTGGTAACTTTCAGGTGGGGGTGTAGGCCGACTAAGCGAATCATCAATTTTTCCGGACCGATACGACCTGGGGACTTTCAAGAAAAGAGCTTACTCCTTTCTAAAGGGCCGGCAACGCACCTGCAATTCCTCTGGTATTGCATGGGCAGCGGTAGTCACTTAAAATCAGGTGAACCGTATGCTCCCTTGTCCCCTCCTATAAAAACAATTAAAAAAGTTATCGTAAGGGCCTCGATCTTGAGACCGAAAACGTCGAAATCAGTTGGATCGGTTTCAGAGGGTGGAGGATCTACTGAGTTATAAGGATTAGGATTAGTGTTATTCGTTTGTTTTAGGGTAGGTAGGACTATTAGTTAAGGAAGTTTCGAGATCTTAGAGAAGATCAATTAAAGGTATTTCATTGCTATTGGGATAAGGTATAGAAGAAAGCTGCTTTTCTAATTCTTCGGGTGTTACGTGGTCAAATGAAGAAGGTGAATAATTTTCTACTAACGTGATTGGGACTTGAGACTTTAGATATTGGATGGCATTAGCAGGGAATCTGGAGAGAGCGTCAGTTTGGTGTTGATTTTCCCTTTTTTATGAACATTCCTTTTCAGTCACGTTATAGTTGCACTCTGCTTTGTTTAAGGGGCTGGAAGCAAAAGCTACAGGGCGGTCTTTTTCTATTGACCCCAAGGATAAGATTGCTGATATAGCGAAATTGGAAGCGTCGCAAGTTAGTATAAAACGTTTTGAGAAATCGAGTTATGCCAAAACCGATTAGTAAGTTTTTGATTGAGTACTTCGAATGACAATTGCTGTTCTTTCTTCCAGCACGTAAGGGGTTTGGATAATTTGGTAAAATCAGGAATGAACCGTCTATAATAAGAAACCAGTGGCTGCAGTCTCGACATAGATAGCGACTCCATCGCAAACTACCTATCGCTAAATAATAACAACAAAAATTGCTTGCCGTAACGGTGCTTACGATAAATGCAAGTCTCTACAGCCGAAATTCCGTGCAAGATCGTTAATTATCTTTACTTTACGTTGTTGTTACGCTAACAAAAAACGTATTCATAGTGCGGGTTTTCTTAAAAAACTGTTGGCTGTTAAAAAATAATAGGGAAAATTTGCAGACATAATTTTATAAAAATAATTACTTTTCTTTGAAAATTGTACAGAAATAGAAGAAACCTTTTCTTAAAAAAAATATTTTGTATGTAACTTACATGTAGCTTTTACCGTTTCTAAGAATTGAACTAACTTGTTAAATATCAAAGGACATAAAAGTTTGCCTCCTTGCAACACTATTACATGTCTGTCTCGATTTGACAACGTTGACATTCCTACTACTACTAGACCTACATATCATCTAGTTAGTTTATGCTACACATTGTATAAAACATATCATATATTTTATTAAAAATATAGTTTATATAATATTTTCAATGGTGGGGGACAGTGACGCAGGCGCAGGCCCGGTTTCGAGCTGCGTTAAGTAAGTACAACCCGAAAAGTATAACTGGTACACAACCTGTCCAAATAATTCTATGTGTACACCTTTTTCGAATCTATCGTTGTTTATTGAATGATTTGTTTAGAGACTGTAATTTTTACAATTTGAATATTTAGAGTTACGAGTGGGCAGCTTGAGATACTATTGTCCAAGCTGGAAGCTAGTCCACATTTGTACACCAGAAAATTTAGTGGCCTGCAGGGCAAGGAAATTTTTGAAAAGGGCTGGAGGGAAGTTGCCGACGAGCTCAACCAGCTTCCCAACGGATCCGTCAAGACGCCTGAGCAGTGGATAACAGTTAAGTTTCTACTAAAGAATTTTTCTGATTTACGACTAATGGCTTATACATAAATCGGCCAGCACATTATGCAGCGCCAGTGTACCTAATATTTACTTAAAATGCATAATTATTTATTTTGTAGGTATGGAGAGACTTCAGAAGCCAGGCCTGCACTAAAGCGGCAAAATTAAGACGAGAAAGGATGCGGACCGGCAACCAAGGCATCACCACTGCTCCACTGACTGAGGTGGAAAAAAAAATTGTGTCGCTGATAGGTGTTGAATACACATTTGGCAGCGACTGCCCTGACTCTATGCCAGAGGAAGAAGTGAAGTAGTAGTAGTGTGTAGTATATACTATTAATAATCACTTATATACAATTTCATATACTTAATCAAACTTCATAATCATAGTTTTTGGTTTTAATGCAATTTACAATAATAAATAGTTTTACTAATTATTATAGACATTACAACATGAGGTGGAAGCTGGGGTGGAAATGGTAGAAGTCGTTTGTTTGTCTCAAGGTAAGTTTTTAAGATATATTAAAAATATAATAATTTAAATGTAATTACCTACAATGTATTAAAACACAAATTATAATTACATGTAATGAATACCAGTTACTTGAGACTGAGAGAGATAAAGCATCGCCAGCACCACAAATTAGTAAGTTTGTTATTTTTCTTACACCTACATTCATACCTATCTACATGATTATATTTCACTAATATGTATGTTTAATGTATTTGATTATTTCAGTAGCAAGTGGCAGCAGAGCCACACCTGTTGCTTCACCAGCACCTAATCAGCAACAGGTGCAAGAAATAACTCTGCAGTCAGCAGCACCACAAATAAGTAAGTTAGATCTTTGTTATTTATATAATTCTTATTTACATACATAATATATTTCTGATCCGCTGTTTTATCCACTATTTCAAGATAAAATGGTCTATGTGCCAAATTTTATATAGGTTTTCTGCTGTTTTAGTGTGATTAATAAACAAACAAAAATCTTTGCAAATATTCACCTTTATACTATTAAAGTAAAATTGTGATCATTTTATGTGTATTATTTCATTACTTCAGCAGAGAGAGGCAGCAGAGCAGCAGCTGTCATTACAACACCACCCACTGTACAACAGGAGAGGCCCAGAAGGATAAGGACTAAGCTTGAATTTCAATTAAGTGTTAATAATATAAACATTACTTCACAAGATGATCAGCTTGAGCAAAATAAAGCCAAAAATTATTTTAACCCTCTATTGCATACAAAGCCAATTTTGGCTGCTCAACTTTAGTAATTTATTTCTACCCTAATTTTAAACAAAATTATAAAATGTCAATGTAGTAATATTAAGGAATTCAAACTGAACCGAAACGTAATTTTTATTATCTATGGCCAACGTCATGTGTCATTATAACCTCACTTTTCTCCGGTGCGTACGCGACGTCGTTCTTAGTGAATTTATTGCAGCTTTGTTGGTGGAAATTAAATAGAAAAGGTAAGAAAATTGATGTTAAAAAATGTAAATAATGTTCTGCAAAACCTCTGTTTTTGACCCCTATCACAGTTTATTCAAAATATTTGCTCCTTTTCAATATTTTCTACAGGAGCCAATTTTGGCTTCGCATGCATTTACGATGAAGTATGTTTGCGCCTAAAATGGCTTCGCATGCATTCAGAGTTTTTTTTATCTTTCCAGAATGCTTCCTTCACGCTTTTATGGCACTGCTAACTGCATTAAACCTATTCCTGGTGATGGCTCTCTTAGCAACGATGATTCACTATCTGATTCCGATGACGATGTTCCGCTTTCGCGCTTGCGCAACCAAACACGTAAAAAAACCTATAATTATTCTACCATCCGATTCCGATACTTCCGATGACGAAATAGTTGATCCTAGACCTAAAAATTTGAAACAGAAGCGAGCAGTTAAGGAAAAAATTATCTGGACTGAAGGAAAAATGCCAGCGTATGATGAAAATAATTTCAATTTTAGTGGTAGCCTGGAATTGCCAGAGTTTGCTCAAGAATTAGAATCACCTGCCGAATTTTTCCAATTTTTTTTTCACAGAAGATTTGATAACATTTATTACGGAACAGTCAAATCTGAAATCTACTCAGGTCAATGTTAACAAGCCAGCAAATATCACAACTACTGAGATTGAGCAATTTATAGGTATTGTCATCTTCACCTCATTAGTTCACCTGCCATCTACACGGATGTATTGGTCCAACAACATTGGTCAGCATCAAGTCAATTCAATAATGACATGTAATAAGTTTGAAATGATAAAACGTCATCTTCATTTCAATAATAATGAAGATTTCAAACCACCCGGTACACAAAGTCACGATAAACTGTTTAAAATTCGACCTCTCATAGAAAAATTAAGAGAGCGGTTACTTTTGATATCCAAAGAAGAATATCTGGCCGTAGATGAGCAAATTATACCCACGAAAGCTCGCCACCAACTCAAACAGTACAATCCAGCCAAACCTCATAAGTGGGGGTACAAAAATCAAGTGTTGAGTGGCGTATCAGGGTTCAGTTACGACTTCGATATTTTTGCTGGCGATCAAAGCAACATTTTTCCAAGTGATGCACCAGATCTTGGTGTCAGCTCCAACGTTGTTACACGACTCACATCTACTGTGCCTCGAAATGTAAACCACAAAATATTTTTCGATAACTGGTTCAATAGTATAAAATTGCAAGTTTACCTGTATAAAAATGGATTGCTGCCATTGGGAACCATTAGGATGAACAGAGTACCTAACGCTGATATGCCTACAGAAAAGGACCTGAAGAAAATAGGTCGTGGTACTATGGTTGAGAAAATCGCCATCGTCGATGACGTAAAACTAAGCCTGGTATCATGGTATGACAATAAAGTGGTCAATTTACTGTCTGCGTTTGTTGGTAGTGAACCGACTTCTACTAAGACTAGATATTTCAGAAAAGATAAACAGTACAAGGACATAACATCGCCACAATGCGTTGATGTGTATAACCGACACATGGGAGGCATTGATTTGCTTGACTCTTTGTTAGGTCTGTATAGGATCAAAATAAGATCTCGTCAGTGGTATAAAAAAATATTTTTCCACTTGGTTGATATGTGTGCAGTTAATGCTTGGTTACTGTGGCGACCCAAGACTGACCAATACATGTCACTATTTGACTTCAAGCTAGCCATTTCTGAACATTATTGCAAGGCTGGCAAAAGTATCTCAAGAAAAAGAGGCCGTCCTAGTATCAGTAATCCCGGTACACCTACCTTGTCAAGAGGAAATACTCCTACGTCATTTAGAACGGGTACTCCTACCAGTAGAAATGAATCTTTCACACCTCGAAAAAGGGCACGGAAAACCCCAGCAAAAGTGCAAGACCTACCTCTAAATTCAGTACGTACAGACAAAATTGACCATTTCCCGATACACCAAAAGAATCGTCAATTATGTCAGAATGATTGTTCTTTGCGTTCTCATATAAAATGTGAGAAATGTGACGTTTTTCTTTGCTTGAATGAGAAAAGAAACTGTTTTAGAGAATTTCACCTTGTGTAAGTTTTGGTATTTGTTGTGCATAGGAAGCCAAAAATGGCAGTCTCATACACAGACGTTATTGCATGGGAAGCCAATTTTGGCTTCTGTTTTTTTTTTCTAAAATAAGATACTTATTTTTTTTTTCACTTTATATTTTGTCTTACAAGCCCTATTAAAACACATTGAAACATAAAAATATTTTTTTTCTTTTTAATTTAATAATTCATGCAATAGAGGGTTAATTACAATACATACATACAACAATACATAGTCTGGCTCGGTGCCTCGTCGCGTGCGCACGAAGCCCGCTCGCAGCAGCGCTTGCGCGTAGTGTAGTATACGTTTCCAACGATGACTTCAACAACTGTTAAGTGTGCAAACTGCAACGTAGTTATCTCTGAAGTACTGGCCTTTATTCAAAATAAAATACAGGTCATGGATGAAGAAAGTATACGACGTATATGTAGCAGTTCTTTCTCGGTTGAAGAAGTGGCAGAGGCGAAAAAGCTGCTGTTTGAGTCCATCTCGACTTCAGCACGAAGAGTTATCAGGAAAGGCGAAGGCAAATTAGTAAGGGACTTGGAGGACATCATATGTCTTTTTAAGGAAACAGACCCAGACATTACCCCTATATTTGTGGCAAGAAATTTAAATAAACTACCTCCCGTTACTTTTGATTATGTGGATGCTTCAAAAATTTTAAGAGATATGAATGTACTACAACGTGATTTGAAGTTATTACAAGATACGTATGTGTCTAAACATGAGTTTACTCAACTCAAAATTGAGTTGGATAATCTGAAAAGTACATCGGCAGTAAATAACTTCAATATTAGCCGACGACGGAGAGGCACTTGTTTGCTGAATGACTCTGATATCGATAGTAGCTCTATGGGTCTATATTTCACCGAACATGGAGAATCTCCTGATAAGGAGAAGAAAACATATTCGAATAGCTCGAAAGTGGAGGTAGACCTGCAAAAGAGTCACCCTCGCAGCCGTTGATGCCCGTACTAACGGTATCGGGGCGCTCGGGTGATGTAGGCGATAAACTGAGTGCGACAGCTACGAAACATAATCCGATGCAATAAACGTCTATTGCTGAGGAAAATGTAAAAACGGGAAATGAATGGATTACGGTGTCAAATAAAAAGAAAAAGAAGTCAAATCGATATGGCAATAAAATGGGATTGGCAAGTCAAGTGTCGAATTTCAAATCGGCAGATATAAAAGTGCCTATATTCATTACAAATGTGTACAAAGATACTAAGGCAGAGTCCATAAGTGAGTATGTATACAAACAGACGAATGAGAAAATATCTCTTATTAAAATATCTCAGCGCAAAGAAAGGGGTTATAATGCGTTTAAAATGTTCGTCCCAAGGCATAAACTATACATGTTCTTCGACGAGCAACTGTGGCCTGAAGGAATAATATTCCGACGCTTTGTTAATTTCAATTCTCACGGAAATCAACGTGCCGAGGCTAATAAACCAAGATCATAATGGACAGAAATGATAAAGCCATGTCTTGTAACCGTTTTGTTACATATAATTGTAAATCTGTAAAAAGAGCGGTCGAGGGGGTCCGTCAGCTATGTAAGACAGCTGACATAATAGCTCTTCAAGAGACGTGGCTGCTGCCGCATGACCTGTCGTATCTTGAGAATATTGATGCTGATTTTGGAAGCACCGGGACGTCTGCTGTGGACACGACGACTGGAGTATTGGAGGGGCGACCCTATGGGGGAGTCGCGCTGCTGTGGAGAAAAAGAGTGTTCCCCTGTGTATCCGTAATACCGTGTTCAAGTGCTCGTATTTGTGCCATTAAAGTTGATCTCGGTAATCAAAAGCTAATAGTGTGTAGTGTGTATATGCCCGTTGATTGCACTGAAAACTTAACAGATTTTACAGACTGCTTAAGCTATTTAAATGCTATAGTAGAAGAAAGTGAATGTGAGACAGTGTTCCTATTGGGGGACTATAATGGTCACCCAGGGCGGCCGTTTTATGAAGAACTGAAAAACTTTTGCGCGGAACAGGACTGGTTTTGTGCCGACGTGAGTACCCTAGACTGTAATTCATTTACATACGTCAGTGACGCGCATGGGACTGGGAGGTGGATAGATCACTGTATAGTCACTGAGGCAGCGTATAAGTTAATAAATAACACGAAGATTTTATATGATGTGTACTGGTCTGACCACTTCCCACTCTTGATTGAATGTAGGTTGAACTATGTTATACCTAAGGTTGTTCCGAAAATAATCGCGTGCATTAAAATAAAATGGGGCTGCAGAAATGATGAACAAATAAACTCATTATACGGAATTATGTCACAACAACCTTAAGTCAATATATTTTCCATCAGAATTTATAAAATGTAGCTATGGTTTTTGTGACGATATGAGTCATAGGAGTGTCATAGACAATTTATATAAAAACATAGTGTCTGTTTTATCATGTGCAGCAATCAAAACTCACCAAGGAAATATGTGTAAAAAGAAAAAACGTGTGCTAATAGGGTGGAATAAGCATGTCGGTGAGGCACACAGGGAGGCTAGGTCCAAATTTATGATGTGGGTATGGTATGGTCGACCGAGGCAGGGTTTTGTCCACGATGAGATGGTTAACAGCCGCCGTGTTTTCAAGAGTAGATTGAAGTGGTGCCAAAACCACCAAAATCAACTAAAAATGGATAAATTGGCTACTTATCATTCAAAACAAGATTTTAAGAAGTTTTGGAAATCCACGAATAAGCTCAACGTCGGACCTAGTCTTCCTGAAGCAGTAAATGGGGTTAGTAACATGAAGCAAATTGCAGATCTCTTCAGGGATCATTTTATGGTCACGTCACCCTTAGGGCCGTCGTCACACCCCGTGTCCAATGCTGAAACCAAGCGTGAACTCAAAATGGTAGCAAGTGACAAAATGATAGTACGAGTTATTAGAACTATGGTTGCAGGTAAGTCACCCGGTCACGATGGTCTCAGTATTGAGCACTTTAAATATGCAGGTGTGCACTTACCTAGAGTTTTGGCACTATTATTTAATGTTTGTGTCTCGCATACCTACTTTCCTGCCGACTTAATGAGGACTTCAGTTGTCCCCATTGTAAAAAACCGTACTGGTGACGTATCAGAGAGATCGAACTATAGACCAATATCCTTGGCAACGACTATAGCAAAGATATTTGACAGTATGCTTAACTCTGTTCTAGAAAATCACTGTATGTTACATTATCGCCAGCACGGCTTCTCGCGTGGTCTATCAACAGAAACGGCAATAATGAGTTTAAAGCATACTGTCAAATACTATACGGATAGGCGCACCCCAGTGTATGCCTGTTTCCTAGATACTGAGTAAAGCTTTCGATCTTGTCTCGTACGACATCTTATGGCGTAATTTAGAAGGCGTAGGTTTACCTTGTGGCTACACCAATTTACTCAAGTATTGGTATAGTAACCAAGTGAACTATGTGAGATGGGCGAATGAGTATTCTGAGCCGTACAGGATAGAGTGCGAGGTTAGGCAAGGGGGGCTGACATCACCGAGGCTTTTCAACCTGTATATGGACGCACTGATTCGAGAGCTCACCAGCATGCGTGTCGGCTGCCATATCGGCAAGGTGTGTGTGAACAATATCAGCTACGCGGACGATATGGTTCTGCTGGCACCCTCGGTTAGTGCGATGAGAGCTCTACTCGGTGTTTGTGAAAAATTCGCTGTCTCACATGGTTTACTATACAATACCGAAAAGTCGCATTTCATGGTATTTAAGGCTGGCAGTAAATGTCCTAGTGTGGTACCACCTATAAAGCTTTATAATGAACCGCTAGAAAGGGTCTATAGTTTTAAATATCTTGGACATATTGTGACTGACAGCCTTAAAGACGATGAAGACATTGAAAGAGAACGTAGGGCACTGTCGGTCAGGGCGAATTTGTTGGTACATAGATTTGGTCGCTGCACTGACGCTGCCAAGATCACGCTTTTCAAAACATATTGTGCGTCATTTTATTCTTGCAGTCTATGGACCAACTACACCAAAAAGACTTATAGTGCCCTACGTACTCAATACAACAAGGCATTCAGGGCACTGTTGCGGCTGCCGCGCTACTGTAGCGCGTCTGCGATGTTTGCACTGGCGGGTGTGGATAGTGTTGATGCAATAATACGAAAAAAGACCGCATCTTTGCTAAACAGAGTGCGCGGCAGCGGCCACAGTGTACTGAGTGAGATTGCCAACAGTGGGGATTTCCACTTGTCAAAAAAATTATCTCCAGGACCATGTCCTGCTTAATAATTAAATATTAAAATAAAAAATAATAATGTATAAATTATATTACTAACATAGATGTAAGTTTTTCTCTACTTACAATTCCTATGGATTTCAAGTTGTCCAAAATAAACAATTTTTATTTTTATTTATTTAATACAATAAATTTTGGGTATTTTTAGATCTGAATCCTCTCCGATCTACTGCCGAGCAAGCGAATATAGCTCGGGAGGATTTCCTGGCAGTTGCAAAATCTAATGCAGATTCAATGAGGGTATGTTATCCCTTAATGGGTTGTGAGTGATCTAACCATCATAAAGTTATGAATTTTGGAAAATATACTTATTATGAGGTCTAGAATAATATTTTCTGAGTTTGATATTTATCATTTATTGCTCTAATGGGTTTTACCACGTGGGAACTATTTTCCTGTTGTCCATAAAAAATATATGTTTTTGAGATACGACATGAATATTATTCCCACATCTGGGTAGGGAAGAATGATAGACATTTCGTTACATGTCACAATATTTATTTATGAAAGTTGTCAAACATTCGGGGCAAATAGATACTTTGCAAGTTTTGCATATGAATCTGGAGCGTTTCTCTTTTACGCGAGTAGAACAAAAGCGGCATCTGCGGAATTTCAAATTATCTTGAGGTAGATGTAGTCCCACATTCAGCAGTCTGATTTCACCAGGAACACCGTATACTCCACCCTTTTTGTTCTTAAAAAGGGGAACAATCACTTTTTTTGGCACGGAAGTTGTTTATGAGTAGACGGCCAAGTCTTAGACGAAAATCTCTGTGTGTCATAAGACTGTTTTGATGGTAAACAATATATGAGTTCACCACAGCCGCCTCGAAAAGAAACCAAAACAAACGGTGCCAGTATTTTCTTGACTTGCGACTCAGAGGGTAGGATGATCTATAATGATTAAATAGATCGACTCCTCCCATGTGTTCTGTATATTTCTTTATAGCAACTGGACAAAACATTGCTTTTTTGAGCCGTTCTTCTGTGTCCTTTGTTTTACTTCAACAGACCTTGGATCATGCGCTGTAGTACTTACTAATACATCTTTTGTATCCATCCATTTAACGCATGCAAATTTGAAGATGAACTCACCAGGACTTAGTTTTAGATCTTTGTTTTGCTTGCTAATTTCTGGTGGCAATCCCTTCCTGTTCGCTCGAATGGTTCCTACAGCATATATCTTCTCTGAATACAAAATCTCCAGCAACGGCAGGCTCGTAAACAATTATCAAAAACTATGAAAATATCTTCTGGCACATTTTGACATAAATCCGAAACAACTCTACACCCTAATCCCTCTTCAGCTGTATTATCTGTTTTGCCTGCATAAATTTGGAACTGATAGAGGTACCCAGTTTTAGAATCGCAACGACACCAGCATTTATAACCTCGTTTAATCGGTTTTTTAGGCATGTATTGTTTCATAGATGATTTGCCTTTAAATTTTATTATACTCTCGTCGATGGATTGATTTTGAGATGAGGAGCAGTTTTGTTAAAAGTTTTCGTTCAGAGCGTCTACTATTGGTCGTACTTTACACAGTTTGTCATAGCTCGGGTCATCGTGTTGAGCTTCTTCTAATATGTTATCAATGTGAAAATTTTCTGTGATTTTCTGAAAGCGTTTGAAAGGCATGACTTCACTAATTACAGAATTTCTATAAAATTCGTCAGTAGACCAGTACATCTTTATATCAGGTATTGGGTTTATTGATATCAACACCATAAGCCCAAAATATGCATTCATTTCTTCATATGTTATATTTTTCCAATGTCTTGAGCATTTATAAGCTGCATAGATATTTGTGTTTCTCACAATCAAATTTACCAACTCTTCTGGAAACATATCCCGGAAATAAGACAATGGAGTAGATCGGTTGTTATATTGCTTGTTTACAGTCAAAGGCCTTTTAAAATTTGGGGGGAGTGAGAATCTAGACAAATCATTATGAGAATCTAGACACACCACTCTCGCGATTTCTTCAATATATCAAAATAATTTGAACTGGATCTAAATCTTTGTGGATCAGAAGGTCCTCTACATTGATAGGCAGGTGTAGGTATAGGAGGCGGTCTGGGCTCTTCAGCCACAGGCTCTGAACGAATATCTTCCTCAAGAGCAGAAGGTAACATGGGCTCATTAACTGCAGCCTCCACAGGAACATTACTCTCAAGTGAAAAAGATGACATGGGCTCATCAACTGCATCCTTCTCAGAAACATTCCTCTCTGGTGAAGAACGTATGGTAAATTCCTGAACTGGGGAGGGTGCTTGCACTGGGGTGGATGGTTGCGCTGGGGAGAGTGATTGCGCTGACTGATTACAGTCATCAAGAATGTCTAAGAGTTCTTTGTAGCTATAAGATTGAATCTTATTCATCTTTGCATCTAAATTATTAAATAAGTTGGGCCTTTCACTCACGAAGGTAAATTCTTCATCGTCCTCATCTTCCTCGTCATCGGAGGGCATCATTCTACTTAATTCCGATTCAATCTGTGCATATTTCAACTCTCTCCTCAGTATCACCTGTAAGAAAAAATAAAGATGTAGTTCCGTAATGATCAGTAGGAAAATAGTTCCCACATATTTTGGAAGCCCATAAAAGTCGAACCAAATAACTATTTAGGTAACTTTTACATAAAATATACAGCAAATATCATAATTATAAGAAATCTGTAAGAAAATTATGCTTACGGTATTTTTTTTTTCGACATTTTCGACCAAAAAACTCACAAACACGCATAAAATTAACATTCAGCTGATGTTTTGACAGGAGACGTCGGGGTTTTTGTTTTTTTTTTCTTTCGTAAAGTGGTGCGTTCCAATTCACACTATTTTTTATCATAGACAATTTTACATAGTTTTATTGTGGGAACAGATTGTGGGAAACTATTTCTTCCTGACCCTTTGGGAACACATATAAAGATGTGGGAATAATTTTCCTACTACACATATAAGGGTTATAACATTACATCTACATTCTAAACTAAACAGAAGAAAAAATCAATATATTTTTACGTGGTAGAGCCATGCTGCAGTTATGTTAGTAGTAGTCGTAGTAAGGGGCCGGCTCGACTGGGGAAGAACCACGCCTATAACCACGATAAGTGGAGTGAACCGGAGACCCTAACCTAAACCCTTGACTGGTAACGAGGCATTCCATTTTAGTCCTCAGGGGTGACAATGTATCTGCATTTAGATTCTTAATGGGGGTGGGGGAGATGTAAACATAGACATGCGTCAAGTCAAAATATCAGGTGGACTCTGTGCTCGTGTGGCTTATGTTGTTTAAAGTTAAAAAAAAATTTAAACTATTGTTGATCTGTCAATAGATATTATATGCTACAGCATACTTTATCCTAAAGATTCACTAGCATGCTAGAGAGAATTAGCAAGCATTTCTCGATCTATCTATAGTTTTCATTACAGATGCTGGCAGAGGCTGCCAACATACGGGCCGAGGCTGCCAGAATGCAGGCGGAGGCAGCAAAAGTTCAGGCCAAGGCATTTCATTTATTAGCTCAGGCTGTTGATAAAATTGGAGATTTGCTTGTTATTAAAAATAATAAATAAATTTGTTTAATGTTTTATTTCAATTCTCTTAATAGAATAGAATCATTTTTATTCAATATAGATTTTTTTAGTAATTTTTTACGTTTACCACTGGTTTGAAGGATACCTCTGTCCTGGGAAGAACCAGCAAGAAACCCAGCGGGACTTTTTTTTTATAAATTCAATTTACAATATATTACTTTATACAAATAATATGAAACATTTACTATACACATCATTACTAAAATTACATTATTACTAATATAACAGAAAACTATAGATAATTAAGTATAAGCAGTATTTGTCTTCTCTGCAGCAGCTCGCCCAGTGCCAGTTACTCGTTCTGTAATTAAAACATAAAATTTTAAAATTATTCTAATATTACAAAAACAACATAGTCTAATTTAATATTACCTAAACAACATTATTACCTGTATCTTCCAAGTAATCATCGTTATAGCTATCAACAATGATTTCTGTGTATGTGGTGACATATGGTTCCATCAATCTATATTTAACGCGCATGTTGTGTAGCACTGCACATGCATTTACTATAAGGGCAGCAGTATATGGCTCATACATTAACTGGCGTTAATGAGACAGAAACCTAAAAACAGACTTTAGCACACCAAAGCATCTTTCTATGATGTTTCTGGCTGAACCATGAGCATCAGTGTATCTACGCTCAGGTGTCCCAAGGTGTTGATTTTTTATTGGGGTCGTCAACCATGGTCTTACAAACATTCTGTTCTAATAACCTTGGTCTTTAACTTACCAAGTAACCATGTACGGCGATCCCCATTGTCAAAATGTCGCTTCATGGTGGAGCTTACAGGTGAATTTGCCCATATGTGAGCATCGTGTCTAGCTCCTGGCCATTTAGCATTGATGTTCAAAATTAACAGGTCTGGGTCACACACCTAAAATAATTTAAAATAAACTTAGTTAGGAGTGTATTTATTTGTGCTAATAAATAATTAATAGATTTATTTATTATTGATGATGTTCTGGAGTATAACTAGGTGCAATAAAAATATAATCTAAGCCCTTAAGACTAATGAGTATAATTTAAACTTTTTCTCTTAAACTGCTCAGTGAAATGTATCCAATAACACTTTTTACTATCAATAATAAGGGGAAGATACTTTGCTCATGTTTGTAAGCAATTTATGCAGGCTGGAAATAGCCTTAATACCTGTTGATCCCAACTTGTTTTGACTAAGCTTTTAATATGAGATTACTCATAAACATGATAATTGAAGGGCTAAGTGGACATAGGTGGTAAAAATATGGTAAAGAAAAACCCAAGGACAAGCATATAATGCAAAGCAACATTCAATTACAAGTGCTATGAAAAGTTTTGTGGTATTGACCTCTTTTCTCAATACTATAGCTTAAAAGTAACACTGAAAAAAATGTATCTCCCAAAATTCATCAGATCTGAAAATGTCAGAAGAGCACTTACAAACCAAAAAAGGAAAAGAAGCACAACTTATATCTGTGTTCTACCTAATGTTGGTACCGACATAAAAGTTTGTGAGACTGTATTTTCCAATATGTTTCAAATTGCTTATAGAAAAGTAACAGCCATTTAATCAAAAATTAAATTAAATGACGTGACAGCGCTCAAACTACAATGGGGTAAAACTCATACCTACTTAAACACAAATTTATGTAGAAAATTACATATGTAATCATATTAGAAGTTTTCCATGTGAAAGTTCTCATTATTTTTGTACTCAAAATATCTACAAACAGTATTTAAATCCATTACTTCTGGTAAAAAGATGTATTCAATGCATATTTAAAAATGTAGGGAAAAAAGAAAACTACCAAATCAATCTCATCAAGGATTGCACTTATAGCAATATATTCAATATAAAATTTTAACATATCATTTAAATAGCCTAGAACAGTGTGTGTAACAAATGTGATTCAAATACACACACTGAAGAACATATTGATGACTATAAAAGAGCATTTGAGTTACAAAAACAAGAAATAGAGATGGGTGTTAGTGGACAAGATATAACATATATTTTGATATGCAACATGTTATGGATTATGGGGATAATTAAAGATATAATACTTTGAACATAAAACGTGCTTTTTATTAACCTCAAAACAACAACATGTAGAGCCTATAACGTCATATTGAATCTTCTTTCATAACCACAGACACAGTGTTGACAACCGACGCAGTGTTGCCATTAAAATACAATATTATATGAATCACTGTTAATTAACACCTCCCCCCAATGATTTATATTAATAGAACTAACATTACAATAATTTCAAACATTACAACGAATAAGTAAGAACTAACAATACAATGATTTGTATTAACAAAACTAACAAACTAAAAATACACAATGCGAACTAAAATCTATTCCAATCCTAATTTATGTACAAAATAATTATGAGAGGTTTTATTTAATGGTTTCGTAAAAATATCATCTATTTGTTGCTTTGTAGGTATATATATAACACAAATTTCCTTACATTCTATTTTATGTTTAATAAAGTTGTATTTTATGTCCACATGTTTCATTCTTTTTTGATCAGGATCACATACAGAAAATATTGTACTTTTATTGTCTTCATATATGGTAGTGGTATTACAACTAACGTCTAACTCATTTAATAATTTCCGAATCCAACAAGCCTCCAGAGCGGCTTCATTGAGGGAGTATAACTCTGCCTCAGTAGTCCTTAAAGCTACAGTGCTCTGCTTTTTGCAACGCCAAATAACACTGTTATCAAATACTTTAAATGCATAACCAGTTATAGATTTCCTATCTTTATCTACAGCAAAACTAGCATCAGCATATCGAACTAGTGGTTCGGAATTACAATTTTTATTATATTTTAAATAATGTATCTTAAAATCCTTTTCAAGCATTGCCATAACCTTTCTGATGGTCTAGATTGATATCTTGCTAAATATGAAACAGGAGCACACAAATCAGGTCTTGAACGTACTACAGCATACATTAAAGAACTTATACAAGCTCTACATTTATGCTCTTAAGAGTAATCAACCGTACAATCATCAAGATTAACATTAACTTCCATGGGTGATTCACTAGCATTTGCTTCAGACATACCAAACTTTGTCAATATATATTTTAAATACTCTTTCTGGTTAATATACAAACAGTCACTATCTTGAATAATATTAATACCTAGATATTTTAAATAATTGTCCTCACCTAAAATTAATAAATCATCTACATACAACAAAATGTAAATACCATCCTTAAAATATAAACAATAATCACTTTCTGCTCTTTGAAACCCTTTACCTTTCATAAAATCATAAAATTTATTGTACCAATTTTTTGAAGATTTTTTAAGACCGTAAAGTGTTTTTTTTTTAATTTCAAGACAAGAATTTGTATTTATATTTACACCAGGTGGGGGGTTAAGTATACAACGTCATCAATTACACCATGAAGGAAAGCACCTTTAACATCCATTTGATGAATTAAATAGTTCCTTTGAACAACTAATGATAAAAGAACTCGGAGAGTTTGTAATTTCAAAACGGGAGAATAAATTTCGGTAAAACTACCTTCCTGTTGAAACCCCCTTGCAACTAATCTAGCTTTATATACATTGCCCGCCTTTTTCGTAAAAATCCATCTACAATCAATTAACTTAGCATCGTTTGGTCTTTCTACAATTTCCCAAGTCTTGTTATCCTCTAAAGATTTAATTTCTTCATTTACCGCTTCATACCACCTATCTTTATCGTCATAAGAATCTATATCATTATATTTTTCTGGGACATTACCATTAGAACAAGATAAAAATGATGCCATTAATATATCACCTAAATCTGAATCATCAGTGACAAAATCTTGTAAATATTTTGGTTTAGTTTTCTTTCTTTTCTCCCTAGAATTAACATTATCTGTATACCTTCCCTCAGATTGTAATGACTCTAAATTATTATCAGAAGTTAAAATTTTCACAGTACCATGGGTTTGGGTTTTATCAGAAATTAAAGGGGTTTTGGTTTTCTCAGGACTACTACCACCATCCTTCTCCTTCCTATCCGAGATAGACAACACGTCAATACTAATGGTTTCAGGGGACTCTGAACATGTTTCTTCCTTAAACTATACGTTTCGTTCTATACGTATCTTCCTTTCATTACCATCCCATAATCTGTATCCCCCCGGATCATACCCAACCATTTTCAATTTCACACAACGAGGGTCCAACTTCATTCGGAGTTTTTGGGGAATATGGGTATATGCAGATGACCCAAATATTCTAAAATTTGACACATTAGGACGTCTTCCCTCCCACATTTCAAATGGTGTAACATTAAGGGAAGCAGTGGGACTACGTTTAGTGACATATACCACATATCGCAGGGCCTCGCCCCAAAGCTCTTTAGGAAGCTGTGAATCTAACAATAATGCACGCGCCTTTTCAGTCAGAGTACGATTCATTCTTTCAGCTACTCCGTTCATTTCGGGATTATATGCAGCAGTATACTGCAATACTATGCCTTTTTCATCACAAAAGGATTTAAAATTTCTAGAAATATACTCACCACCATTATCTGATTTTAACTTCAATATACCATGACCAAAATGATTACTAGCATAATTATAATAAGTCTTAAAATATTCAAAAACCTCAGACTTGTCTCTTAATAAGTAAACTGCGGTGAAGTGGGTAAAATCGTCTATGAAAGTAACAAAGTGTTTATACCCGTCCCACGTAGAAGGGCTAACAGAACAAACATCGGTATGTACTAGTTCTAAGGGTTTCCTAGCCTTATACATTTTCCCATTAAAAGGAAGGCTGTTTGCAGTATGCATGGTTCACAATGCCTATTTTCTAAATTTTTTTCTTTCAAATCAGTTAAACCATATTTTTATTTACTAAAGTTTTCAAACTACTATAGCTTATGTGAGAAAAACGTTTGTGCCAAATTTCTACTGAATACATTGTTGTATTTACTACATTGTTGTCTGATTTTGCACCATAATAACAATCATTAAATATTACTTTAAATTCTACAAAATAAAGGGACCCTAGTCTATGCCCAACCATAAGCAATTCATTGGTTTGTGAGAAAACTTTAACTTCTCCTTTATTGAAGATGATCCGTGGTTTTCCATTTTAGAAACAGATAATAAATTTTTTCTTAATTGTGGTACATAATACACATCATTTAATATACCTAATATCAACTTTAAAATCACTTAAATAACATTTTATTGTTCCTACACCAACAGCCTCTAAATCAACGCCATTTTTGGCAGCTGAAATTTTAATTGGCTTATCAAGTTTACAATAATTAAAGAATAAACTAGTGTCATTTACAAGATGAAATGAACTACCTGAGTCAACAACCCGTTTAAAACTATTTTTATTCTTCTGTTCGGTGTCAGGGCTAAAGGACATAATACTTTCAAATTTGTTACCTTCAGTATTTTCAGTGCCTGTAAGAAATGGCTTTCCTCTACCTCTCCCCTGGGTCTGATGACGAGTTGCCTTACTGTCGTCTCGGCCTCCGTTGTATTTCCAGTCGCTACGTCCACGGCCGTGAAGTCTCCAGTCGCCAGTCCTGTGTCGTGCCTGCTGAGTGCTCCTACACTGGGATTTTTTGTGTCCGGGGCGTCCACATCCATAACACAAGAAGATTGAAGAGTCAAGGGATTTGGTCGCTCCTCTGTTCCGTTTTTCCTCTTCCCCAAGCAGTCTGTTTTTCACGAAGTCCATTTTCAATTCCTCCACAGTTTCCAAAGCCGTGATAATGTCTTTGTAAGATTTTGGCATGGATAGGAGTAAATAGTTAACCTTTTCTTCCTCCGAGAGCTCACTGCCAGCATCCCTAAGTTGTGCAAATAGCTTTTCCATGTCAATAAAATGTTCCATTAAACGTTTCCGTTCGTCGAATTTCATATCGGACAACTCTCTTCTTATAAATAATTTAGATCGTGTACCTTTCTTCTTAAAGCTGTCTTCCATGCTTTTAATCATTTGATAAGCAGATCTGTCCTTTAAGTATTCGAGGTGACTGTCGGCGGTTGCCGCTATTATGATAGCCTGGGCCTTAGCTTCCAATTGCAATTGCTTGTTATCCGTAGATTTACTGAAATCCTGCTTTTCGATCGCCTCTATTGCTCCATTATCCCGCAGGATACTTTTTAATCGAAATTCCCACGCGTAGTAATTGTCCCCCGCGAAAGGGACACTTTGATATTTTTCTTTTGACATTTTCTGTCCTTTAACACTTATTATTCCACTATAAAACTGATGGCCGTACTGGGCCCATAACCCTGTTAAGGATTATGGGGATAATTAAAGATATAATACTTTGAACATAAAACGGCCTAAACGTCATATTGAATCTTCCTTCATAACCACAGACACAGTGTTGACAACCGACGCAGTGTTGCCATTAAAATACTATATTATATAAATCATTGTTAATTAACACAACAGACTCAACCTCTACCTGAAATCCCCATATCAAAGCATTTTATTTGAGGCAAGTATGGTTTTATAATGAAGGTATCCATATCATTAATAGAGATGGGCATAGGTCTTATTTTGGCACTGGAAAGAAGACTGGTGGAAAGGTCTCAGTCTGAGATCTATAAACCGTACTTTGACTTTGCTCAGACTTCGCTTACGAAAGTCTTAGCTGAGTATATGCTTATCATAATCTTTGATTCCGAATTTATAGTTGTATCGGGCTGAGATTAAGCTAAGCATATGCCAAGGCTCAGACTGTCAAGAAGTTTATGGATGCTTTATGTTATTGATTTTACTGTACAAAGTAAAATAAAATATATATTTAAAGGTCAAAAACAGTCCAAATTGTACTTCATAAATATGTTACTAATACATGAAATAGAAAAAGAGCGTGCTTAAAGAGAGATACAAATACATTTAACTAATTTTAGTTTGAAAATATGAAAAAGAAGCGGAACGTTTGATTTGCTGTCACACGCGCTGTCAAATCACAATTTCAAAGGTGAAGCTTTTGGTTTTTAATGATATTGATTTTATTGTGTGCATTTTAAGTTTTATATATATTTGAAATTCCTGATCATTTTGTTGCGACTGGCTTTTGAACTTAGACTCCCGATCCTACCTACCTATTCCACCTACGCTTCAGTAATTTGGACTCGACATTCGAATCGAGAATCTTTTCGATTTTCTTTAAACCAAGCTTGTAATTATAATGGACAATATTGAGAGAATTCTATCTACTTTAGAAAATATAGATAGATTGAGAACTTCAGCAGATATCAATTTTCGGCGCATGCCTAAATACTATGTTCGGAATGAATATAACCAAAACCCATTTGATTTGTATGACGAAGATGAATTTAGAAGAAGATACCGATTCAATAAACACACTGTTTTAAATGTAATTTGTAGTATAATTACCTTTAATAATTGCCAATTTGGAGCATTTGGACAATAGAGGCTTGCCGATTTCTCCAAAACTGCAATTACTTATTGCATTAAGGTTTTATGCTACAGGATGTTTCCAGATAATTATTGTTTCATAGAGTAAAATGAATTTTTTATTCAAATAGGCTTTTATTAGTCAGAATCTACTACATGTTATATACATAGAAAATATATTTTATACACAATACCTACATTCTTTGATATTTCAGATGGTGTGTGGTGATTTGAACGGCATAAGCCAATCCACAGTATGTCTTATAATAAATAAGGTATCAAGACAATTGAGCCATTTATTACCAAGATATATACATTTTGCCACCAATATGAGTGTGGTAAAAAGAAAATTCGAAGAACTCGGAAGATCCAACACTCAGCACGGATTCAACAACATTATTGGTGCTATTGACTGCACACATATTAAAATAAATAGACCCAGAGGTATCTCCCATTCTGAAATATACCGAAACCGTAAAGAATATTTCTCTATTAATGTACAAGCTATTATAGGCCCAAGCATGGAAAATTTTGATATAACCCGCTGGCCTGTCAGTTCACATGACAGTAGAATATTTAGAAACTCTTAAGCTTATGCTAGATTCTTAAGGGGGAATTTGCAAGGAGATTTAGTAGGCGACAGTGGTTATCCATCTCTTCCTTTCCTTTTAACACCTCTTATAACTCCAGTAACAAGAGCAGAAAACCAATACAATTATGTTCAAATAAGAACCCGTAATATAGTTGAGAGGTTTTTTGGAGTATGGAAAAAGAAATTTCCATGCTTACAGTTGGGCCTACGCTCTAAGCTCACTAATACGAGCAACATAATTGTAGCTTGTGCAGTATTGCACAACATAGGCATACAGTGTGGGGATGCTTATGATGATGGTAACAATGATCATACACCAGAAGTTGCAGAAAGACCAAACAATGAAACATCATCCACTGCAGGTCTAGCATTTCGGCAGTCTATAATAGCACAATTTAACTAAATAATTAGGAAATAAACTTAAGTAAAACACAACATATTTTATTCATTTATTGCTTTATTTTTTAAAATGTTCTTGTTTTCTTTTTTTATTTCTAAAGTTTCTAATTCTAAAGCACATTTTTTTTCTAAAAATTCAGTTTCCTTTAAATATTTTTCTTCATTCCGCCTCCTTTCATCCTCATATCTCTCCTTATTATATTTTAATTCTTGTAATATTAGTTCCTGTTTCAGTTCATCAAAAGTGTTCTTCTGTTTTGCTTGGTTTTTTTTTTTGGGTCACTGTACTGAGCTGACCGGATGGTGCTGGGCTCACCAGTGGTAATGGGCATAGGGTTTTCTTTTTGTATATCTTCTATGAATTCAATCTCTATATTATAATTCTGCTCCACATCAGATACACGAGCTCTCTTTGGGAGCCACATTTGCTCGTCGTTATCTAATCCAAGAGTACTATCTAGAAATAGAAATATAATCTAATAAGTGAAATTACAAGTACAAATTATGTCATCTTACTGATTAAATAAATACTATTCATTATTGAGCTCTTAATTGTATATTTATAATCGTTTTTTAAGCTCCATGTATCATACATTGTTTTATATTACAAGTGAGTTAAATCCACTATTTTAGTTGAAAAATTGTAGAATACTAAATGATTATACTGACAAAAATCTTGTTAGAACAAGCAAGGCAGTAGTGATTTCTCTGTCTTATTCTTTCTCTATATGTAAAAACTAATCAAGAATATATAGTAGCATCCATTCTAACTCCATCTATATCATCTACCAGTCAATGTTCATTTGCTCAAATTCGATAAAACATTATTTGAAATCAATCAAAAATGTTCAACAATCAACAAACAAAAATTTTAAATCTAAAATATCAATATCATGTCGGAATGAAGATTTGTTAGTAAATACAGAGAATTATAAAGTTTCAATATAAGAATTACAATATCAATCCAAATATTTAATTTAACAGGGCCAAAGGTGCAACAAGACTCAAATTACAGAAGTTTTGTATGATGCAGATGTTGGCTTATATGTAAATCATTTATCAAACCTGTATTCACAATGATCTTAATGATTTAATGTTTTGTTTGTTATTTAAAGTATTCTAATAAGATGTTACTAATTAAAGTTCTATTGTTCTGTATTTCGTTTATGTATTATTATTAAGTTTAAGTAAATGTTTAATTTTTTTTATTATAAAATAATATAAATTTTATGTGTGACTTAAATAAAACAAACATATAATAATCGGCTAGTTAAGTCCTGCATGAGTATGACTTAATGTAGTTTTAAGTCACTATGTACTATAATAATATTAAAGATGTTAAATCATTCAAATCAATAGTGCTAAATGCTAAATAAAAATTATTTATATGACTTATGAGTTAATTATTTAATAAAAATACATATTTGATGCAATTATGTATTATAAAATCCAATCCATTTGTTAGTTTTATTTACAAAAACTGGGAAAACTATACAGTAGGTATGTGTGGCAGATAAAACAATAGGCATATTCTTTTAAAAGTTAAAAGTGATTTACTAGTTTTTAATTTATATATAAAACCTAAATACCAGTTGAAGTGTCTATTAGGTGTCAGTTAGTCATGGAATATCTTCAAAATGCCTGAACCAATTTTGGCCGTAGAGGATTTTGCAATGAGTGGATCTTGGTAATTTTTTTTATTTTATTATTTTAATTTAAACAGTGTTAATAATGGCAGTTAATTCAAGTTAAACAGTGTACCTACAGGATTTCTAATAAACCTAAATTGGCACTAACGTCACATGCAAAAGCTAATTAGATTTATAGTAATTTTAAATTAAATGATATAATATGATAACACATTTTTATCATGATTAATTTACCATTAGCTAATGTGTCACTGTCAATTTCTACACTGATGGATGGCAAAACATTTGGCATGACAGCTATAATTTGAGACTCCAAAGGTCTCATATCTGGTGGAGTTGGTCCTCAGCCTGTCCTCTTCCTTTGGGCCTCCAGAGTCTTGGCATCCCTGGCTTTGGTTTTTAAATTTTGCCACATCTTTTTTATTTGTTTAGTATCAGCCTGAAAATGAATAGTAGACAAGTATTATAAATGGTGTCAAATGTCAATGTTACATGTGGCACAACTCTAAGCTATTATAGGTAAGTATTTAATGTATCTGCAGGAAGAATTTATAATTAAACTTATTTGTGTGCCTCTGTACGTTCGTATAGCATCAGTATGAGACTCGAACTAACACGAAAATTACGCCAAATAATTAAAACTACTTGTATGAAAATAACTAAAAACATTATTAAATTATTTAGGTACTTTTACTTACAATTTGTGACGTTTGAATTGTTGAACTGCGAGGTAATTTCCTCCCAAGCTTTACTTTTTTTCTAAGGGAAATACCGTCCGTCTTTATGTTCTCTATAATATTGATTTTGGCTTGAACCAGTTGTATCAGCAATTGTTTGTCGTACTCCGAGTAAGGCTTTTGTTTTCTTTTTGCGCTTTCCATTTTAGTGCTTCGGAGTCCGGAAAAGATTAATCGTGAGTCAGTCGTTTAGCAGGTACAAAATCCGTTAAACAGGTAGCCGTGGTCAGTCGTAAAAGAAGGTACAAAGTCAGTTAAACAAGCCGGGTTGAAAATAGGAATAGGGAAGTATCGTTCTATTTTTTAAAAAGGTAATCAATTCGAAACAGCAACTGGCGTAGAATAGAATAAACATGGAATAAACCAAGTTTTTAGGTGATTGGTGATTGGTGGTGAATTTCTTTAGTGTTGCTTTATATTGCTTTATATTATTAATATATATAAAAAAATATGTCATCAATTGTTTTTGGTTTTTACAGAAATGATAACAGCATTAATGTTAAATTTTTACGTGAAAGTTTTACGATTTCCTTAATTGCATGAAGTTCTCTCCAACCTGGCATCATTGCAGTTGAGAGAATACGACAAAGTTAAAGAGTGTTCAGTTGTACGTAATGTAAAATAATTTTGGACCATTACTTTCGTTAGGGTAATATCCTGAGTTTTTCTTAAGTCGTCAATTTTGTTGACATAGGCTTTGCTTAGCGCGCACTCAGCACGACTTCGAAATTAATTCACACTGCAGCAGTAAGAATCTGCGCCCAAAAGAACATCTATTTTGTTGGGTGTTTTGAATTTAGGATCTGCTAGATACAGACCGTTGAAATCAATCCAATCCATTGAACTGGTATACACAGCTCTCTGGTAAGTACGATGTAATCTTACTCAAAACGTAAACATTAATTTGAAGTTAAAAATCAAATTCAACCGTGGAGTTAATAATCAGATTTACTATATAATTAGTAATGGTTGACTTGCCTCCTAAACCTGAAACATGACCTCGGAATGGAAATTTCTTAAGCCTAAGAAATTGGACAGTGGCCTTTGTTATAAAACAAGCCTGTCATCCTCGGCTCGATCTGTTTGAAATTTACCCAACTTGGACTCAGCTTTTATTTACGCAGTGGCTAATAAAACCCGTTTGGGTTTTAAAACTTTTCCCGTAGATAAGCATGCAACTATTTGATTATCACTTGTTGGAGAACTAGTGTTATCGATAGCGGACTTTGCTGCAGAATCGTCGTTTACTGTAGAAGTCCTTTTTTTGACTACACTAAGAAGATTTTTCATCGGCATAATCTTCAAATCTCTGCGTTTTAATTTTCGTTAAAGAATTTTAACTTCCGTTTTTATTTGACTATTTTCTTTACCTCTTGATGTTTGTACATAACTGTGCGCGACACATCCCTTTTTATTTGATTAGGGAATATTGAGAGAAGGGCTTAGATCACGTTTCCTTGACGTGATTTCCTGAGAAGATGTATTTGCCACTGACTGGTAACACATATCAATTTTCATTGATGTAGCTGGAACATCTTGGTGAGCCATGAAATTTGGTGGTTTTATTTGAATATTACTCATTAACTTCACAGTTTCCATGGTCATCTAAAAGAATATGAATTGTTAAATTACACTTCGAAAATTAAATTAATATAATTTAATGAAATAGTAATATCATAATTTAATAGAAACATAAGTAATTAAATAAGACTCGAAGTTGTTGATTATTTATTTATGTTGATAGCGCAGTTATGGAATAAAGAATTAATTGATTGATGATACAAGAAAACTAGAAAAAAAAATGATCATAATTTTAGCTCGGGTTAAATGTTGTACATTAAATTTCAAACGTTGTTCTTCCATTTTTTTATTAATCTATGCCACATTGTTGCTTGAACTGTAATAATATCTATAATGCCGCAGGTAATTGAAATCAGTACTAGATTACATTTTAATTAGGCCAAGGAACTTCTCACACATCTTATACTACTCACTAAAAACCGAAATAAAACTATTCTTTTATTAAGTTAATTAACATTACTTTTTGGTTCGTAGCAGTTGGCACTCTGGTCTCTGCCTACCGCCATGGGAAAAAGGCGTTAGTTTATGTATGTATGTAACACTTTTTCTTCAATTAAGTATTATTCATATTCGAAGTTATTGTTCTTATTCTTATTCTTGGTCACATTACCAACAAAACATTCTATTTAATTTTCTTTGAAATATACGAAACGGTAGCAAAATATATATATCTGAAAATAACAGGAGAGATCCATAATCAAAATAAAAAATAACAGATGCTGTATTCACGAAATTAAGACTTAAAAACTATATTAAAACTACGAAAATGTGAACATATCATAATGGAATCTATAAATTTTGCTTACCTATGGAATGACAAACCACATCCAGGGTAACTTTCACTTCTACAAACTTTCACACAACACGAAAATACCATTTTCACTAGAAAACCCGAAAAGTTCTGCAATATTAATAAAATCAATTAAATCACTTTCGCTGATGACAAGTCAAACAGAGAATATAGCGCTATTGGCGCGCCATATTTATTCATTTGACGTCAAATTTTAAAATAGTGTGTCATCCATAGCATAAAATGCACCCAATCGTTTTTAGTGAAAGTAGACTTGTGTTTTAGTAGTTTTTTTTTTCATGTAACTTAATAATGTGTTTAATTGGAATATAATATAGAATTTACCAATCCTCCTTGGTTTGGACCGTACAGCAAATTAGAACATGTACATTTGTTTTTTTTTTTTTAAATATAAATCGGCTGTTGGAAAAGGAATAATTTTAATTCAACCAAGCATAATTTAGTACCCTTGCCATTTAATTACTAATTTTTTATTATTATTTTATTATGAAGAAGGAGAATGAGTAGAAATAAAATGCAGTGTATATTATTTATAATATGATTTATTTTTTAAAAAAAAATTATACTTAATCAACGCTTTTTGACATTTGTGGCAGTGTACGCTTTTCGATTCTAATTATGTCCGTGACCTTCAGAATCTTATTAATTATGTTGCACCAGTTGAAAATGCTCAGTTTAATAGAAAGCATTAGAAAATATTCAAGTATAATGTGTTTATGGCTTTTATAATTAATGAATTCAAATAGATACTTGGTTTTTATACGTTTTTTGATTTTTTGGCTTACATTTTCGTTGTGTGCACAATGTTCCAAGTATCTATTTGTTTCTTTTATTATTGAACTAAATGCCTCACAGTATATTCCGAGGGATATATCAGCTTTCTTTGCTTAATTATTTTATATTCTCTTTGGGAGATCCATTTACGTACATTACCATCTATTTTAGTACATAAACTGGCCTCACATTCTTGGCAATTTATTTTGCCAAGTATTTTTTTATAATCCATCCAGTGGTATATGCTGTTGAGTGAACATATAATCGCTCCCTTGCTGCCTGAACTTGAATATTTTCAGTAGAAAGGTTCTCTTCAATACATCCAATATCCTGTATGATATTGGATGTATTACAGTTTATCTCTTCAGATCGCTTTCTAAATAAAGACTGCACTTTTATCAACTGATAGCAAGTATCATCTTCGCAATCATAGGTTTCTGAATGAAATTTAATAAGGCCTGTTATGAATAAAGATTTGAAAGGACTGATGAAAATGTGGCAAGTTCAGTGTGTTCAGTGTGACAGATCATTGTTACGAAAATTATACGACGTCACTCGTCCAAAAAAGTTTTCAATGGGGATCTGAATTGAAATACCGTGGTCGCATGATTTCTAAATTTTTTTGTGTAACACTTGCTACACCCTTTCGTAACTTTTAATTGTTAACTTGTAATTGTCAGCCAATTTTTTAGTGTAGGCACCGACTTTTTATTGCCCTTGTTAATAAATTTAATTTTTTCAATTTTTTTTTTCTTTGCATCCTTCCAAAAGTTGTGATGCTATAAGTTGTCAGTAACCGCTTAAAGGGTCCTTAAAGGTTTTCCACCATATTTCTTGTGATCAAGAGAAGAGCTATTTACACTATCGAAAATCATCTAGAAATGATACAGTCTCCGAAATATTTTTTAAAGTTTTGCTAACTGGTCTGCCATCAGTGTTGTGAGCAGGAAGTAAGCAAGTAGGAAGAAAGAATATTTCACTGGTGGTAATCTCTATACAAATGTTCCTAGCCTTACGTCTATGGCCCTCAAAAATCGATTTTGACAGCTATTGACTACAGATGTATAAATATGTATAGCTACGGATTTAGATTGACGTTTGTTTTTACGTTTCTGTCCACACTCCACCACGTGACGAGGTAAGCGCCGTGGCCATTACACGACGACATAAAGATTAAATATGTAAAAAATTCAAAGGTTATGTTCTAGAACTTATTTAATAATAAGTTGCATGTGTACTACTTATTATTATATATGTTTTATGGAGCGGAGACCGCGTCTAGGCAAACGTAGTGTGGGACGCCTCCTGACCAGGTGGAGCGACGACCAGCGCAAGGTGGCTGGTAGAAACTGAATGCGTGTAGCCGAAGATCGGGCTAAGTGGCGCGCCTTGTGAGAGGCCTATTTCCAGCAGTGGACTGCCGCAAGCTGATGATGATGATGTGTGCTACCGATTATGTTATCTCGAATAAATCTGGTATTCACCAGGATCTAAGATCAAAGTAACTGCCCTACCAGGATGCATATCTTACGTTTACAGAAGCTGAGATCACGACCGGTCAGTGATTTTTCTATTTATTTTTTCTTAGTTCATTATTCCTATAAATATATATTCTATGAAAGCCTGCTGCTGACTGCAGGCATCCCCCATAGATTGCCACTTTTATTTATTTTGTCATAGTTGCCGCAAGATTAGTGTATATGCCTTGGTTTTCAAACTTGGCAGGTGAGTTGATTATCATTTTCCATTAATTTTATTAATATGGACACCAGTAATGTCATATATACATATTGTACATATTATCTAGAAACTATTACAGTGCGAAACATGAAATTTATGATGACAATATCAAAGTTTCACTACAAGTATAAGCTGTTTGTTTATTTATTTATTATATTTCTACCTAAATACTGCCCAAATAAATCACTACACTATCACACTATAATAATATCACAAAACAAAAAAAATTTAATTCCCCAGCATGTATTTTACAGTACTAAATTATAGTTTACTTGGTTATGTACATTATAAATTTACACCTACTTTGGTCTTTGCTCTAAAGCATATCACACCT